>QTSX02000080.1:0-342523 GCA_014839935.2 Entomophthora muscae | reverse complement strand
GTTCTGTAATTGGTTACAAATGGTTTTCTAACCATAGTTTGTTATGCACCTGAGTCAAATTTTTTTCTGTGTATGTGATTTTTAAGTGCATGGATAGACAAGAAGTTGTGAGTGATATTTAATTTTTAAGTTAATAAAAATGGAAGATTGCAGGACATGTGGGATACAAGCAGCAAAGTTTGTGCCTTGGTACAGTTTCTTGTCAAGTTGGGGGGGGAGACAGGGACAATTAATCCTGTTACCCCTCCTCTTTTACATGTTTCTCTGTTTTGAGACTTCAAGGTCAGAGAATGTGGGGTCGGATTCATAGCAGGTTGCTATTTCAGCATTGATAACTTCAGCGGTGTCCTCTTTCTTGGGACAGGAGCAGTTTGCACTTTGGCTGTGATTGCCATTGTTGCAATTGGAGTTGCCATTGCTATGATTGGTGTTCTGGCGTTTATTGCCATTGGAGTTTTCTCTGCCATTGCTGTTTGAGGAGCAATTGCCATTGTGTGCAGCATATTCCATGTCTGCACATTTTTCCGCGTGCTTGGCTTCTGCAATGAGCGCAGGCATGGGTGTTGGCCTCTGGATGGATGAGGGCAGCAACAGAGGGTTTTATTCTGTTGATGAATGAGGCTCTGGTATGTACATTATCAGCTTGTACTGGGTTTTGGATTTTGCAACATATTTCCTCAAATTCATTGGTGTAAGCTGCAATAGCGGTCTTCTGAGGAAGATCACTGAGCTGTATTGCAATGTCTTGGAGGGATTCATTGACACATAATAATTGTGTGTGATGTCTGCTTTGAACTCTTCCCAGCTGTCAAGATGGTTTTCAGTTTGTGAACCAAACCTGGTGGCAAACCAGTTAGCTGCGGCCTTGTACAGACACTTGCTGGCTTCCTGGACCCATTCCTCATGGGAAATGCGGCTAGCGGAGTTTAGCAGCTGAGTGGTCTAGCTAGTTGATGGTGTTTGTTGTGTTCTGAGGCGCGGCACAGATACACAACGGGAAATCCTAACCTTAGGATTGGATTTGTACTAAGTCTCAGTTAGATGACAGGGAAGGCTATGTGTTTACCTTGCGGCCCTGGAAGAATAGTCTCTACTAGTTGTGGCTAGAGAGAGGCACAGAAGTACAGAAGACAAAAAGACAAAAATGTGAATAGAACTTAATTTTTATTGTTGAATGTGAAATGGATTATATAGTGGTTGGCAATACCACAAAAAAATACCAGGACGGTAGGATCACTTGCCACCAGCATGAGTGAAGCAAGTGAGTTGCACAGAGTCAAGAAACCAAACAATTGTATTTCCTGATTTAGTCATCAACTCATTTTGAAAGGCAAAAGCAAAAGCAAGAGATTTGTCTTTGAAATGGCCCACCAAAGGCAAAATCAATATATGGTGAATAGCGGTATTCAAAACAACGTTTCTTTGTTTTTACCAAAGAACTTATTGATACCAATGTATTTGTTGTTAGTAACTTCACCTATGATAGGTGGTTGTGCGTTTGTTTGCGGTTTAAGAAAGACTGTATTGAATTATCTTGGCACATGCTTTGGGAATGACCAGTCCTTTGAATATGGTTCATCCACTAGTTATATCTTTGTCAATGTTGTGGGCGCAGAAGTACGTCTTCCAGGTCTCCTGGGATGTGGCCTGGTTGAGTACGTGAGCAAAGGTGGGCGGGTTTTGGTCAGTCATTTTCTTGCTCATGGGCGTAGTAAAAAAACTGTAGCTGCTACCAGTGATGAGGAGCGCCTTTTGGGGAAGCTTCAAATAAAAATTTAGGAGAGAAGAGAAGTATTTTTTATTGAATAATACTTTAGGCTTATATAGACTTGACTGAGGCAGGGATTTAGTTGGATTGAACCTATGGGTTGGTCACGTGTGAGATGAGTTCAAGCCACTGGATAATTGGATTGTCATGTGATATTGCTTGGTTACCATTCTCAGTAGGTCAAATGGTATATTGGAAGGGCACCAAATTGGGCAATGACTGATTGTTAAGCAGGTTGGCGGTAGTCAGAATGCCTGTACATCCAGACCCTCAATAATATAACGAGTCTTGAAGTATCAGCTCATTCAGACCTTCAGCTGCCCATAGAGGCAGGGCAGGCCTGCTATGGCGCTCAATTTTCATGGGCCTCCCCACTCACCCTGGGGCACCCATCCTGGAACCCCCAAGACCAGTAGCAGTACCAAAAATAACAGAGGTAATCCCACATAATAACACCAGCCTCAAGGCCAGCCTGTTATAGTGGTACTGCCACAAGGACATGATTAATCTCAAGATGCGGGCAAACACATGGAAGGTTCTCCTCAGGGTAAACTGTACACTGACTGCAGCAATTGCATAAATCTCATCTGAAACAGATGCAGGGCAAACAACACAGTGACACACTGGCTCTTTGAATGCCCCCAGAGCATAAGAGTATGGCAAACCACCTACACAATTCTTTGGCTGGCACACCCATACTCCACTCCCATGGTGGGGTTGGAAGTAAACGGGTTCTTTATTGACAAACCCTCCCAAATCCCTGAGTCTTTTGGGCGGCAGTATTCCACACTACGTTGTGGGTAATCCATTCTGCTGTCATCAAATTGTTTGTCTCCACTCCCCATCCAGCACAAGCTCCAAACTTCCTCTTGGGGCACAAACTTGGGTGGATTATAAGCCAGATCTTCTATGGCAACACATACAGCAAATTGTGCAGGGAGCTAGCAGACAAATGGTCATCAATCCCTGGCTTGATCCTCTTTCCAGAGTAGAAACAGGCAGCCTTTGTCCTCCCAGAAGTGGTCCAGATGCCCCTCACCCCTCCTCCTTCCCCTTAAAGTTTTTCTCTGTGCCCTCTGGTTTCCTTGACCTCTCCCCCTTAGACCTTCATTTTTTTCTTTGCTTAATAAATTTTTTTATGGTCCTATGGTTTGTTTTACCAGTCAGAGATGTCTGGGCAACTTGAATAAATGAACTTTGGATGACCAACACCCCTGCAACGTTTATCACTATGATGAACCAAGCGCTGAATGGCCTCTCAAATATATTATGCTACCTTGAAAATATCATTATATTCTCAAAAACAATAGAGGAACACCTCATACATGTCTGCAAGACACTCAATTGACTTGCAAAGCACAAACTCTACACTAAGACTAGTAAGTGCCAATTTATGGAAAAGGAACTCCTGTTCTTGGGCCACATTGTCTCTGACAGTGGCATCAAAGCAGATCCAGACAAAATAAAAGCCATAAATAACATGCAACACCCCAACTCTGTTAAACAAGTTAGATGCTTTCTCAGAATGGTAGCTTACCTAAGGAAATACAACAAAGACTTCAGGAAACTCACCACACCAATCAATGATTTAACCAAGGGTAATGCCAAAAAGAAATTAATCTGGGCACCAGAATGAAAAAAATTTCAACTATTGAAATAAGCTTTGATTGAAGCACCAATCTTGCAATATCCTAATAACAAAAGGTGCTATGAGCTCAATTTGGATGCCAGCAACAACGCCATTGGTGCAGTCCTACGCACCTGCCAGCCAGGGCAGCAAGACTTCTTGCCAGTATGTTACAAAAGTAGAAAACTAACCAACACTGAGCAGAGATACCCAATAAGGAATTACTAGCAATATATCATGCATGCAAAAAATGGATATTTTATCTAGAAGGACATTTAAACGTCCAAGTACTAACTGACCATAAATCCTTAATCTATTTCAAATCTCAGAACACACTTACATGGCAACAAGCCAAATGGATCTCCCTGCCAAAACAGCTCAATTTAGACATCCAGTACAAAAGGGGGCAGAGCTGGTCACAGCCAATAATCTCTATAGGCCATGTCAGCCAAGAGAGGTTTATTCTGTCCACCTAGACCCTGACTGACCAAACCTTTATAACACTGAGTACAAGACAAAAGGGAAAGACCCCTTCACACATCAACTAACCCATGATACATTAGTAAGAAATTAAAAACATTTCCAAGTATCAAATAACAGCTTACCACATTATTAAAGATAAACATGCCCCCTACATCCCACTTGCACAAAGAGTTGACACTATAAAAAGACATCATCATCTACCAGGACATACAAAGGCTAATAACCTATACCTCACGTTAAAAGAGATAGTATGATGGCCCAACCTGAAGAAAGACATAATTGATGTTCTAAAAAAGTGCACAGTTGTAAGAAATACGCCAGCACAAAGGCTCCCCAGCCAATGGCTAACCCAGTACCTGACCTTGAACCATTCAAGGTTTGGGGACTGGATGTGGTGGGTCCCTTCCAAGAAACAAAGACAAAATCAACGTTTCTTAATTGTAGCTATCTACTTTGCCACACGTTGGCCCATCTGCTGGGCAACAAAGGACCATAAAGCAGAACCCATCAACTGTTTCATTAACAAAGTAATCATAGCTGACTACGGTACTCCAAACTACATAATAGCCAATGAAGCCACATAGCTATTAGGTCACATAGTAAACAACAATTTAAAATCCAAAAAGATAAACATTCTACAACCTTGCCCTATAGGCCACAGGCCAACGGCAGAGTAGAACACCTAAATTGCAGTATTATCAGAACCCTCAAGAAAATAATAGATAACAAAGCCACAGACACATGACCACTATATGTGAAACATGAATTACTAGTATCCCAGGTCCGCACCAATCAAGGAACAGGCTATTCATTGTTTGAGATAACCTACAGGTACAAACTAGAAATAATTACCTGCAACAAGCAGCCATACATAAAGATCCCCCTGGGAAACCCCCCACAGTAGAACAAGTACCAAATCTACAACACATCTGCCTCAAAGCTAAAATAGCAGAAATAAAGAGGCTCAAAACACAAAAGGTAACCTCCACAGAGGAACTACTCTCCATTGACTCCCCTGTCTGGGTTCTAGCTGGCAACAGAAAAAAACTAAACTCAGTACACAGGGGACCAGGAAGAATCATCAAGTACAGACCAGACAGAAATACCTATCTAGTGAAATTCCAAGGTGCCAAATCCCCAATTGTCAAGAAATACCACAGAACCCGTCTCCGCCTCATTAAAAGAGAACACTTGACCAGACTAGCTCCAACTAGTAAACAGCTCCAGGAGCATCAGGCAGCAGCCGTGAAGACAAAGCCCCCTCCTGAGGCACCAGAGTAACACCTTAAGGGGGTGTTGAGGGTCTGGATGTACAAGAATTCTGGCTACTGCCAACCTGCTTAACATCCGTCCATTGCCCAATTTGGTGCCCTTTTAATAATAAATTTGACCTACTGAGAATGTCAACCAAACAATATCACATGGCTGTCTAAGTATCCAGTGGCTTGAAATCATCTCACACATGACCAACCCATAGGTTCAATCCAACTAAATCCCCGCCTCAGTCAAGTCTATATAAGTTAAAGTATTATCCAATAAAATAACTTCTCTTCTTTCTCAATTCCATATTGAAGCTTCCCCAAAAGTTGCTCCTCATCACTATCAATTCCCTCATCAGAGGCAGGAGAATAAGGAAGGAGCCATTGGTTACCCCTGAAGCCCAGAGAACTGTTTCACTTCACTACTATGAGCAGTTGACTCTCCCTACTACATAAGTTACACATGAGAGTGATAGCGCCAAGAAAATGGCACAAATCATCAAGTCAGTCAACGTCACTCTGCTTCTCTGGATGCCCTCAAGAGATTCTGCCCTACCTTGTGTACAGCTTTGGAGGAATTCCTTAGTAAATACAAGGATATGGATGTCTATTGAGTAATATCCTCTAGCAATGGAAGTGATAGAACAGACTATACATACATTATTGTAAAATATGCAGCCTGGGTGCTGGTTTATACAAATAGTTAGTCTACTACTTCTGTTGTAACTGTGCTGTTTTAGCAGAGTTAAACAGTAAAAATATTTGAAAACTATATAATAATCTTTATTGGGAGATAGTATTATATAGTTATTGTGGATTGTGAATAGCAGGAACATGGTAGCGTTGATCACACAGTGGGATGATGAAGGGGGTGGCTAATCCTGGTAATGAGCCAAGCGCCAAAACAAGGTATCCACCGTAAGGGATCATCATCTGTTCATGTTGTTGGATTTGGTAATTTGAGTTGAATTCCTAGTCTGACTTTGAGTGACTGGGTAATAAGATTGTAGGTCACAAACCCGCTTACTTGGAACCTTGCTGGCAGGTCAAGCCTGCTGTTTTGACACCCCCCAACTGAAGGTTGGCTTCCTCTGGGGATAGGTTGTCAGGGAGGTCGTCAGGAGCCCAGGTGCCATACTGGACTAGCTGTTGTTTTGTGGCAGCTAGGAAGGTCTTGCACTGTTTTTTTCTTTCTTTACAGGGTCTCAGGCAATCATAGTGCAAGACCTTGTCCTGTTTAAATTTCCCAAGTCCTTGCATGAGGTAAGTGTTATTGTTTTTTACCTTTAAGATGATTGCTGGGCCTATTTTCTCGGGTTAAAGTTTACTTTTGTCAATGTTCATGACCCAAACTTTGTCACCAACTTCATGTCTGTTCTGGATAGGGACAAATGTCTTTTCTAGACTTTTGTTTCCCTATCTCTGTTTGATTACCATTAGCCTCTATGACCTGGAGATCTGAGCAAGGGGGGACCTGGCTTGGGATTTACAGCCTGGGTCCTGATAATGCCTGAATGATATTGGGCTGTGTGCTGTATACCAACTCAAAAGGGCTTTTCCTGGTGGATCTGTTCACATGAGTTCTGCATATAAGTAGTGCAGTTGATAATTGTTTATACCAGTTCTAAGGTCTCCCAGCAGTGAGTTTGGCTAAGGCTTGCACAAGGCTGCCATTTAGTTGCTCCACGCGTCCATTGACCTGAGGGTGATAGGGTGTTGTTACTGTGTGCTTGAACCTGTTTTTTAGGTATACATTGGTATCTTTAGAGGTCAGTTCCTTGCCTCCATTGACTATCAGGAGTTCTGGCTTTCCAAACTTGCTGATGATTTCCTTTCCTATGAATTGGCGTATATCATTACCGGTGTGTGTTTTTACTGCTTGGGCCACTGGCCATTGTGTGGCAAAGTCTATTGCAGTAATGATGTACTTCTTCTTGTTATGTTTTCCTGGCATGGGGCCCACAATGTTGAGAGCCTATACTTTGAAGGGCAATTGCGTGTGGATAGGCAGTACTGACTTAGGTGGAATCTCACTTCTTGCAAACTTTTTGCATAATTGCATTTTTCTAAGACTTCTTGGACATCTCAATACAGTAGTTTTAAAAGCTATGGCAACAAGCAAAAATTCTTCAGATTTAAATAAAATGATTTCAGATTTAAACAAAATCCAAGTTGCACAAGATTCAGGATTCAATTAATTTAAATATTTTTGGTTAATAAATGAACTGTTAAACCAAAAACAAAATTTCACTAGCCCATCATAAAAAATTATATCAAACATCAAGTGGTTAGTTCAAACCACAAACAAAATGAACTGACACAACAACTGAAATGGATGGATGCTATTCCAGAGTATATTATAATCCAAGAAGGATTCATATGAGGCACCAACAGAAGGACCAAAATGAAACAAAATTGGAGCAATATAGAAGCAAGATTCCACAAGCACAAAAAAATGAACTCAAAAAAGATGTGTAGTATGAGCAGCCTAAAATAGAAAAATAACAGTTTAACAGCCAATCAACAGCTATCTAATTTAGGACCAGAGGCATTTTATCCATTTTCATGGCTCCAGATTTGTATGAAAAGGTTTTAAGAACCTTCCAAATATGGACTTGAGATTACAATAAAAACAATTCATTAAAATTTAAAATTTCTACTTTTAGTGATTTTATCCTAGGTTATTTTACAATGGTTTTAATAACAACATCTTCAACGGCGCCAGCAGCCAAGCCAGCAGCAGCCAAGCCAGCTTCAATGGAGGCAAGGCTCAGAACGTGGAGACACCCATTTACACCCAAGCCTTTGAGGCAGGTAACAAGGAAGCTGACCTGTACCTTACCACCAACCCCTATGGCTTTGACTTGTTTGAGAGTCACCTAGCTTCTAGCTCTGCCCCTGCTCCCACCCCCGCACAAGCTGCCTGTCAACTAACCAATCAGGATGACAACCCTGATTTGAAACATCTTTCTGCCACCAGCCAATCTGCTCCCCCCTCAGCCAATCAGGCTTCAACTCTCTCAGCCCAGCGCCCCAAGCAACAAATCATCACCGCCCAAATTCTTCAGGAAATTGTGGCACTCAACCTGCAGGGTCTGTCTTGGGATCAGATTGCCGCCCAGTTGCAATTTACCTGAGCCACCATAATGCAGGAGTTCAACAACCTGATGAATAAGGGGAATTTGATTGGGACAGCTAAGAAGCCAAAGAAGGCCACAGAGTCCCAGATAACCAAGACCTACCCAATAATGCTTGACCTCCTCCAGAGGGACCCCAAGCTTTCCTTGACTTAGGTCTGGAAGCAGCTTGCACACCATAACATATGGGTCTCCAAGCGCATGGTGCAGCTCTGGATGTATGGGAAGGTGGCTTTCATACGGGTTCTTACCAATTTTGCCGGCAACCAATGGGATGGCGCTGAGGATTCCCCATATGACACTGCCATCAAATTAACCCTGGTCTGATGCCTGACTAGTCTAACTGATGATGTAATATTCATCTCTTATTACAAGTTATCAATAGCTTTTGATGATTTTGGCAAGCAAGGAAAAGCCACTGCCAAGGATAGAAGGAAGAAGGTCAAGAAGGGGACATTCATTGGTGCATTTCTGGCTGTTTCAGCCAAGGGTTTTATCTACTATTGGACAAACCCTGATTTCACCAATGGCAACTTGTACAGCCACATCCTTGGTGGACTACTCAACTCCTGGGATGGCTCAAATCCCAAGCACCAGGTTTTCTTGAGCCATCAGATGGAGGGTAGCTCCATTGCCCTTGAGGCCATCCATCAACGCAAGCACCAGGCCTCAGTCTACCCCACTGGTCATGCAGACATCCATCTGGCTGATGTTGTCTTCTTCAACAGGAATCCACATTACAGGAGCGCCGCCCTCAGGCTTTCAACAACCTCTATCTTGGGGTCCTTGATCACAATTTTCTCTTTGGTCACCAAATGATGGCTGACTTGTTTGGGCAAATGGTTTTCCATGTGAACATGGGCAAATTATCACGTAAGGATAAGCGCCTTCCACCTCAGGCCACTACCACCTACCAGCCCATCCAGCCAATGACCAATGAGAAGTACAATGAGTGGTATATGGTGGCCATCACGCACAATCCTCCTGCCTCCACCCCCGCCACTAACACCCCCGCCTGCAAACCCAACCCATCCAATCCCAGACCCCCCAGGCCAGTACCGCCTCTACGTCCTCCTTCCTGCACCATTCTGCCTACTAGGCATCACTCTTCCCCGCCCTAATAAACCCCTGTCACCAAACATTTTCTATTTATATTATCTTTTTTTTGAATTTCAATTGTTCATATTCTCTTTGTTTATAGTTGGTTTTATTCTTTATGTTCAGCTTATTTCTATAAAATCATATATTTACTAAGGCGTGTATCTAGATCCTGAACACAGGTATTTTTAGCACCCAACCATAGCCCCTTGTGAAAACATTAACAACAATTTGGTGATCAGCTAAACTTGCATTAGAAAATTATAAAGTTAACTGTTTTTAGATAAAGTTGTTACTGATCCAAATTCAAAACCTTAATGATAAAATCTAAGCCAATCAGAAGCCAAGTGATAAAGTGATTGTTATGACATAAAGGGTCATTCAATAATTCTTTGATGCATGTGCACTAATTAATATGATTGGCTGGATTTTTTGCCATTGTACGCCTGTGCTGCTGTGGCAAGTTGTTGATGGACTAGTGCTAACCCAGCAGCTGATTGGGCACTAGTCCATCAACAACTTGTCACAGCGGCAATGGAATACAATGGCAAACATCCAGCCAATCATATTAATTAGAGCACATACACCAAAGAATCATTGAATGTCCCTTTATGTCATAACAATCACCTTATCACTCAGCTCCTGATTGGCTTAAAGTTTATCATTAAGGTTTTGAATTTGGATTAGTAACAACTTTATTTAAATGCAATTAACCCATAAATTTCCAATTAAAATTTAGCTGATCATCAAATTGTTGTTACTATTTTCACAAGGGGCTATGTCAAGCGCCAAAAATAATATGGTAATCAAGGAAACAATGTCAACACAAAGTAAATGACGCATATTGAGATGAGCGTAAAACATATACACAATGGGTAAAAAGATGGGATAATGTAGTAAATGGGAAAAAATGAATAAACAAAGAGGCAGAAATATCAGAATAACACAGATTTTATTGGGGTGAAAGCTATAAAAACATATGGAAAGGTTATTAAAAAATCAAATGAGAGAACTTGAAAAACTACTCAAAGACCTCAACTTGGCAATTGCCAAAATTAAAGAGATTGACCGCAAGAACAAAGCAAGAGTTAAGTCTTCTGTCCTTGAAGGGGACAAAATTGAAAAGGTGTCTGCCAAGGCACTCATGGCCAAGATTCCAGACACCCCCAAAACAACAATTGAACGGCTTTTAAATGTCCAGAAGCACGTTGTAGAAGGCCTTCAATTCAAATCCTTTGCCCTCTCTGCGCCGTCTGTCTGGACAGATGACCCAGAAATGTATGCCCACCTAAAACCCGCAAAATGTACCCAAAAAGATGACACTGAGCAGCCAGCACAACTGGTTACACCAAGAATAGCAAAGCCTGCCAAGGCTGCGGGCAAGGAGGAGACTGTAGAAGGTAATCTAAAAAGTTAATAAAAATTTCCAAATACTTACCTTTTTTTAGAAGAAGTTGATGGTGAACTCCGCCGGGTCCTGGTCCCTTTTGTCCCTGCCACATTCTACACCAACTACGCCACTCATGTGGCCAAGAAGCTTTTCCTGTCCCCCCTGTCTTGCAAGAGCTTGAAGACTGTATCACCGAGTCTTTTCTGATGTCACGGGAGGCATTGGCTGGGCTTACGCATGCCAAGGGGGCATCTGAGTGGGCAGTTACTGCCTACAAGGATGCCCAACTGGTCTGCCTGGACCTGGTATCACTCAGTGAAGTTTAATGTGTAAACTCCATTGAGCTTGTTTGAGACGTCCTGGTGACGCTCCCATTCAAGAATGTACCAGAGATGGGCCGGGCTCATGAGACTGCTTGCTTCTGCTTCCTGGTGGAGCACACCCTGTCTTACCTGCTTGAGAACATTGGGCGCGCGGTGAGCCAATTGGCTGTTGCAGACGCAATAGCCGTAAAGAAGACCAAAATCCTCCTGGCGGACTTCAGGCTGGCCTGGAGTTCCAACGAGACGGGGGTCTTGGCAGCTATGGAGCTGACCTTTGCCAAGACAAAGCACAACAAGAAGATAAGCATGGTTTATAATAAACTGTGCAAGTTTACAGAAGCCTTTGCTGGGCAAAGGCTTCACCTTGTTGTTTACCTGGGGTTTTATTCTTCTTTGGGATGGGCACGTCGGTTGAGGACCTGGACGGGGTCCTTCTGGGGATCGACAAGGCCTGGCTCTCCCTGGATGGGAAGAAGGTCCTCACTGGGACAACTTGGTGGATCACGTCATCCAGGACACCTTGGTCCTGGCTGGCATCTTTGGGTTTGCAGCCCTGCCAGAAAAGCTGCTACTCCATTCTCACCTAACAATACTCCCTTTTACCAGCCGCCGTGAATATTTTAACCAGGGTGTATCCACCGTCCACAATCTGGCGGTGGAGGTTGTGTGCCACCTCCATTGTGGGGTGGGTACATACTGCTGAACTCACTACAGGCGTTCTTAATAAATTCTCTTCTAATAAAAATCTTTATACTCTACAATATTTTTATTTTAATTAATTTTTCAAATAATATTTTACCAAACAAGATTTGCAAAATATATTGCGGAAATGGGTTTCAGAAAGGTATAAAATTATACATTAATAAAATAAATTTTAACTTGTACATTTTACGTTTAATTTTTTTTAAATTAATTTTTACATTTATTTGACAAAAGTGATTTAACTATTTTTGCGTAATCCAATACTGAGCATTTGGGATTACCTCAGATGGTATAATAAAATAATATACAATAAAATAAATAAAATACTTACATCTATTGATGGATCTTCTGAATTTGATTGCAGCCATAGAAACATCTAAATATAAAATGATAATTAATAAATGTTGAATAATAATTTAGAGAATATAAAAAAGTTGGACAAGCTAAGCCTTTAATTGATTGGCTGTTTGGCTAGGCATGCAGGAATGAACAAATCAGCATAGCCATAGAATTTGGCCACGGTCTCAGCTGGGAGGGTGTGGATCCCAGCCTGCAGCAAATTAAAGAGGTCCTTGGTCCCAGTTGGGGTTCCTTGTTTGATGACTTGCTTGAGCCACCCAAAGACTTCCTCAATGGGATTTAGGAAGGGCAAATAGACAGGGAAGAAGAGAAGGTGCAAATTTGCCGTGGCCAATTGCTGGGGGCCCACAGCAATGCTGGTGTCAATTGATGGAAATTCTTCAAGAATGTCAGCCACCTTGTGGAGACCAATGTTGTCCAACACAATTACGTTGGTGAAGCCCAGGCTTGTGCGCCTCAGGTGCTCCTGGACCAATCAGAGGAATGATAGGAAGGTCTGTCTATTGTGAGATCCCAAAATCATTTGGTAGAGCTCAACCCCCTTTGGACCAAGGAGAGCCACCATCAAGTAGGCTGTGGCGCAGACTGGCGCACGCCGTGCCACCTGTCATTGGAGCCTCTGGGGACATAGCCATATGCATTGCGCATCAACAAGGCAAATGCTGATTTGTCAATATAGTAAAATTTGACTGTCCCCTTGGCTTTGAGGGCAGTGTACGCCTCTGCGTAGTTTTTCTGGGTCTCAATATTGGCTGGGCTGTTCCAATTGTATGGGGATACCCCAAGTTTTTCCAGGAAAATCACATTCCCTTGACCAGATGGTAGTAAAAGGAAATAGAGGCCTCAATCCCAATAGCAGACTTGACCATAGCCTGTATATTTGCCAGTTCAAGATGGCAGTCCCAGGTGATCCACTGGCGGATTGCCCATTTGTGCTCCTTGGTGAGCATGGTTAACACGCGCAAGGATTTCTCTGCGGCAAGGACACAACCAGTATAAATAAACTTGTTGAAGGCCTTTGGGGCGTATTTGGGATCCACTCCAACAATGGCCGAGGCCGCCTTGTAGTCACCCAATTCCTGCATTAGCTTAAGCAGGATGATGTGTTTGATGTTGGGGATGCGCTTCTGGACGGGCTTTGTGGGTTCAGACAAGCCAGGATCCTGATTGATGACAGGATTGCAAGGCATGGGCACCTTGTTGTAGAAGGCTGCAACTTTTTTGATCACTAGCTGTCCCTCATTGGTTTGGTAGAACTGGGGCTCCTTATCATCCTCCTGATTGCCATCACTGACATAGGGCTCATAGCTAGTTTTAAGTACAGGCTTCACCTTCTCCAGCATGGATGACAGGGGGCAACTATTGCCAGTACACAACATCAAACACATTTAAGTAAGTTCTACCTCCTTTTCTCTAACTTTCTTGGTGAAGGTAACCTTGGTGGGCTTCTGGGTCAGCTTTGGGACCCAAGGGTTTATGCTCTGCACCCTTGCAGCTTGTGCTCCTTGAACTGGCTGTGTCAGTGCAGCGTCACTATGGAACTCTCCTCTCCTGCCTCCCTCCTGAGTAGGCACTTGTGTTGTACTAAGTCTATTCTTTGACCCGCGGGGCAACTGTGACCGCGGCGCACAACTGGTGCAATGGTAGTCTGTTGTTGTGTTCCTTCCATTTTTAGAATTTAATAAAATATTAAATGAAACTTAATTAAGTTACTCTCTAATTTTAATTTTTGCTTTTATCTGTTTATGGATATTCAATTATTATTTTTTTCCCACCCAATATCCCAATTATAGATTTTTTATTTCTTAGTTAGTTGTTTTTGGTTTTACAACACCCATTTTAGAATGCTTAAAAAAATCCACTCATTTCCCTAGATTTTACTGCCAAATTCAAACAACCAGCACTATATTTTTAAAATTTATGTTTCAGATCTTGTGTCTTATTTTAGATACCTTGGTATCATTCATGATTACAAGCCATTACACACATTGCGTGAGTGATTTTGTTTACATTGTGAGTTGCTATTGTGTTTTGTTTTTGGATTGAGTTTTGACACACCTTGCTTGGGTGTATTTTGTCACTGATTCACATAGTAAACATATGTACACCAAAAGTCAACTCACACCATTTTGTTTGTGAATCAATGTATTTTGGATTATATTTTGAATGGTTTTGCTTTGTGTTTGAGCCTTTTGTTGCTGTGTTGACCCATTTTGCCCATTAACGCCAATAAACCCTGTTAACAGAGTATATCTTTTAACCTGAGAGTTGGATTTTGTTTAATTTTGAAATCATTTTTTTTAAATCTGAAGAATTTTTGCTTGTTGCCATAGCTTTTAAAACTACTGTACAGGGTTGGCCACCATGCCTTATGTTTGAGGATTTTATAGAGATTGTGACTCTTTGTGTGTCATAAGTCCCTATGTAATGCAGGATGGTGTTCACTTGATGATGGATGAGAGCATATGAGATGGTGGTCCTGTTGGACATTTTTTGATACAAGGTCCTGTACATGTCTGAAGATAGGTATTGATTCTCAATAACTGTTTCCTTTTTTACGTCTGTGGTGCCGGGAAAAAACCTTCATCTTTTGTTTGAAGTACCAGGAGAGGCCAGTCTGGGTTGAGCCCATTTTTTCCTCTTGTGGCCTGAACGTACAGGTGTGAGAGTGCGTCTGCCATGGCAAGCTCTGGACCAGGATTGTACTTTATGAGCATATTGAATCTCTCCAAGAGTTCCATCCAGAAAGCTTGGTGACAAAACAGATTTGCTTGGGTTTTGAAATATATGAGCAACTTATGTTTAGTCAATGCTGTGAATTCTTCCTGTTGCTCTAAATAACAACACCATTTGACTAGTCAGTGTACAATGTCCAACAACTCTTTGTTTTGGATGGGGTATTGGCACTTGCTGTCTGTCTTTTTTTGCAATTTGTAAGCTACAGGTAGGAAGTTGCCATTATTATTTTTGATTTGTAATACTCCCCCAATGGATGCATCCAAGGCGTCTGTTTCCATTTGGTATTCCCTATCTTGTTTGGGGTACTGTAGGATAGGCACTGTTGTTAGTTTCTCCTTGAGAAGTCTGACACAGAGGTTGCGTTGGGGGTCCATACAAACATGGATTTGGCACCAGTTATGGCAGATAGAGATGCAGTCAAAACGCCGCAGTCAGGTATGAAGCGGCATACATAGCCCACCATTCCTAGGAGCGTGCAGAGTTCTGACTTGTCCTTGGGCAGTGACATCTTGCAGATTGCCTGTATGTTCTGACTGTCAGGTTTGATGCCGTCTTTTGAGACTATGGGTCCTAGGAAGGGCAGGTGTTTGAGGAAGAACTGGCATTTGGAGGGTTTGACTAGAAGCTTGTGTTGTGCTAGGATGTCAAAGACTGCTTCCAGGTCCTTGTGGTGTTGCTCCACCAAGATGCTATAGACAATAATTTTGTCCAGGTAGACCAAGGTGTGTTTGTCTTTGTGGGGGACAAACACCTTGTTAATGAAGGTCATGAAGGTTGAGGGGGTGTTGATCATGTCAAAATTGAGTACCATACATTTTTATGAGCCATACTTGGTCCAGAAAGCTGTCTTGGGGATATCTTCCTCCTTAAAACAGATTTGGTTTTATCCTGCAATTAAGTCATTCTTGGAGAAGACTGTGGCGCCGCCCAGGGCATCAAAGAGGTTGTTGATGAGTGGTAGTGGGTAACAATTCTTGATGGTAACTTCATTTAGGGCTTGGTAGTCTGTGACCAGGCGCAGGGTACCATCCTTCTTGGCCACAAAGAAGACGGAGGCGCCAAAGGGGGATTTTGAGGGACAGATAAGTCCTTTCTCCAAGGCCTCCTTAAGGTAGGCACATAAGGTGTTGTCTTCATTTGGGGTCAGGCATTAGATGGGTTGTGCTTTGGGTACAGCTCCCTTGAGTTGAATGGAATTTTGGATGTGTTTCTTAGGTGGTAACCTGGTTAGTGCTTCTTGAAGATTTCTGGGTGGCAAGCCACAATTTTGCAATCCTAAGACGTAGCAGTGTCCTGGTGATCTTTGAAGTGTATGATCTTGTACTGGAAGGAGTCCCAATCAATGGTTTTGAGTTTTCCCTTTTGTCCAGGGTTTCTGTAATGTGTACAAAGACATGGTTGCGTAGGAGTTGATCCACTGATTTAGGATAGATCTGGTGGCTGACACCTTCACGTTTGACGGTCAATACTGAGGTAACCCAGTCCACGTGGGGGTTGTTCTTTCTCAGCTAATCCAGACCTAGTACAATGCCAAACTTGAGAAAGTCAATGGCAGGGCCTTAGATGGTGAAGTGCAGGTTCTCAAGCATGACAGAGAAGTGGGCAATTTCCCTTGTCACTGCAATGTGGTGTTCATCAGCTAAAATCACATTTTTAATCCACAAAGGATTAGTGGTTAGCTTGAACTTGTCCACAAAGCTACTATTGACTAAGGAGTGATCTGCGCCTGATTCCAGAAGTGTCAAGCCTGTGTAACTACAAAAGCATAAATGGTAAGACATCAGTTTATTGGGATGTCTGGAAATGGTGTAGAGAACCAGATCTTCCAAGGGTTATTGGATCATTGGACACTGGTCCACGTCCTTGAGGCAGTACTCATTGCTGGGCAAGTCAGGAGTTTTTCAGGGAGAGCTTGGCTTGCTTAATGCTCTCCCTGGGCTTTTCCCTTGTCTTGGTTGCCTTATGTGGCAGTGATGCAGAAATGGGTCCAGTTTGACTGCCCATTGTTCCTGTTTCCATGTCCATTGGAGCTTGCAGGTTTGTGGTTTGTACTATTAATGTTGTTTCCAGGGGGTGTTTGGCTGGAATAGCCTTCTGGGTGAGAGTCTTTTTGGTATTTCTTGTTTACAAGTTTGTGCTTTGTGGAGGGCTTTAAGTATTTGCTCTGGCTTCTCTGCTTTGTAATACAGGCTCTGTAAATTGGTCACTTGGTCCAGGTTCACGTGTTTCATTATGTGCAACTTAAGGGCATCATAGTAAATGAGGTGTGTAGCTGGGTTGTCAAAAGCCATATCAGAGGGTGCACATAGGCAGAGTTCCTTGTAGGCATGGGTAAGCTCTTTCATGGTGCCTGTCTGGGTCAGGTTCTTTACTTGTTGGATGATCATGAGTGTGGTATCTTTCAACACAAATCTTGTCAGGAAGTACTGCTTGAAAGTGTCCCAGTTCTTTTCAGTGTGCTCCTTGTGCCACTTGTTGCACCAGTTGCCAGCATCATGTGTCAGTTGGATGGAGATTTCTGCAATCCAGAATTGCTGTGGACATTCCATTTGAGCCAGCTTGCTTTGGGCGGACTGGATCCATGCGGCCGCATTGTTGTCATTGGCCCCAGCAAAGGGCTCCAAGGCGGAGCTGCAAAGTCTTTGTGCAACATAGGTGGGCATGGTGGTTTTGTCAGCTGGTTGTGGCATTGAGGAAGATGCCTGAAAGAACCCTTGGGCGGACAGGGCGTTGAAGGCGGGTAGCAGGATTACCGTGTTTTGGTAGAGAACAAAACCATCAGGTATCTCGGTACCAGGAGTATACAGAGTCCAGAAGGCGGGAGGCCAGACATGATTCTGTTGAGGATTTGTTGGCTGCAGCGTGTGCGGGCAACAGGAAGAATTTTGGGAAATAAAGTAGGATAGAGAACCTACTTCTGCTACCAATGTTGTAACTATGCTGTTTTAGCAGAGTTACAAGGGGGAAAATATTTGGAAACTAGATACTAGTCTTTATTGGGAGATAGGTATTATATAGTTATTGTGGATTGTGGATAACAGGAACATGGTAGCGTTGATCACACGGTGGGATGATGAAGGGGGTGGCTAATCCTGGTAATGAGCCAAGCGCCAAAACAAGGTATCCACTGTAAGGGATCATCATATGTTCATGTTGTTGGATTTGGTAATTTGAGTTGACTTCCTAGTCTGGCTTTGAGTGACTGGGTAATAAGATTGCAGGTCACAAATCCACTTACTTGGTCCTTGCTGGCGGGTCAAGCCTGCTGTTTTGATACTTCTTTATCTTAATACTTTATTCTGTTGTGGTATAGTGACAGCCTGAGTAAGGACAGAAGAATATAAGAAGATAATAAAACAAAAATGGTTCTTGAGTGATATGTTAAAAGGATATATAGTGGGGGCAGGGGAATTACTGCCAAAGGAAAGAGGCACCAAAAGAAGGACTTGCCATATGGAGGCACTGGAGAATTGGCATTGGAAAGTGCTTGGGCAAAGAAACAACCAGTTTTATTTGCCTTGCCAAATGGAGGAAAGTGGCTCTTAAATGATTCAATTCTATTATTAGCTGCAGATACTAAGACCAAGCTCTATGTGCAATAAGCTTTTGATTCAAATGGCGCTTTTAGGCGCAATTAAACAAGTTTACAGGCACAAAATAGCAAACACGGCAAAACAAGTGAGAAATCAGGAAATCATTTGCCCTTAACATAAACGGACTATGCTTTGGCTAATCCATTCAATAATACAATATACATCAACATCATGGTCCACAAGGCCTTATTATAAGCCATTATTGACTCAGGTGCCAGGAAACATTATCTCCTTGCGGCTGGTCAAAAAATTGAAGTTGACTCCAGACTTGGACTACCAAGAGATATTTGGGACTGCTGGTCCTCTTACCACTAAGTCAATGGGAGATTATTTTTCATTGCCCCTTCAGTTTGGAAAGTTGATTGTAACTGTTTCTGCTATAGTTCTGGACAACAATAGTTAGGATATCCTTATTGTTAAACGGTTCATGACAAGGTACAGGACCATCACCAACCATGGTAATGATACCTTCAAAATCCTAGGTCAGACTATCCCCATTTACTACAATGGTGCTACAATAGTTGATCTCCCCAAAAGAAGCTTCACTTCAAAAACTGGAGTATGCTGATGGTTATATTCCTGTGGCCTATACCTTATGGCACAGAAAGCTCAGGATGCTTCCATTGCCAAATAAGAAGTACAAAGAAATCCCCTTGTATGCTTTATCTGGGTTTAACATCCCCTCTGGATCCCAAGTGATTCATCACACTAGTATGTCCTTAGAGATTCTTTCTGGGCTACATGGAGAAGTCTTTGGTCACTATGTTGCCTCTTGTCTGGAATCTTGGATCTGCCATGGACTAGCCATGCCTGGACTAGAAGAACTCAAGATCCTTCTAGCCAACCTTAGCCCTGTTCCCCTTACTGTGCAGAAGAATCAGCTTTTGGGATATGCCAGATTGAAATAACATGTCAACTTGCTCCAAGCTTCACCCTTTGCTGGACTTGGTGAGCTAGGACTTCCTGTGAGTCAACCCTTGTCCTTGATTCCTTGTGACTCTCTGATTGGCCTCAATGAACCAGAAAAGGACCAGGACCTGGCTCTTTTGACAAATACAAGGATGTCTTTTCTAGAGATGACTTGGACCTTGGGAAAGCCATTGAGGTAGAACATATCATTGACACCCAAGGACAGCCTCCAATCTGGTCTCATCTTATTTGCTGTAGTCAATCAAACCAGGCTATCACTAATGAAGAGCTTCAGAAGCTACTGAGCTCTGGATTAATGGTACCCAGCAAAAGCCCTTGGTCTTCCCACCTTCTTATTGTCAAAAAGAAATATGGCTCTAGCAGAGTGGTCATTGACTATAGAAGACTGAACTCCATCACTAAGAAGGACTCCTACCCCCTCCCACGTATTAATGATATTTTTTGACAGACTGGGAGTAGCCAAGTTCTTTAGTGCCATGGACCTAATCAGTGTCTATTAGCAGATTGATCTTAGACCTGAGGACCAAGAGAAATTTGCCATCATTACTGAGAAGGGACTATTCTAGCCCACACAGATGCCCCAAGGACTTAATAAAGCCCATGCCACCTTCCAGAGGGCTATAGATGCCTTTATGGTTGACTTAAAGCTCACATTGGTGCTTTTATACCTGGATGACATTAATGACTTCTATAAAATCTTTAACGATAATTTTAACAACTATAAGAGGTCTTACAACGGTTACTGAAAGCCAACCTAAAGCTGAAGCCACAGAAATGTAGCTTCTCTAAAGAACACTTGAAATTTCTAGGGTTTGTGATCAGCAAATTTGGATTACACCCTGTACCTGCCAAGGTGGAATCAATTTACAAAATGCAGGTACCAGTCAAAAAACCTGATATCCAAGTCTTTCTGGGAATAATTGGTTACTATCTAAGGTTTATCTCAAACTTTGCTACACTTGGGGCCTTCTTGTTCAACCTTCAACAAGCCAATGTGGACTTCTTTTGGAGCTCTGCCTATCAAAAGGCCTTTGAAGCTATGAAACAGACCTTAATGTGTGACCCTGTATAGGCCTATCTTAACTTTGAGAAGCTTTAAGTGGTGCACAAAAATGCTAGTCTCACTGCCATTGGTGCTGTCCTTTCCCAGCTAAATGATAATGGATTAGAACACCCTGTTGGCTATTGTTCTCACACCTTGAACTATCATGAACGCAAAGACACAGTGACTGAAAGGGAATGCTTGGCAGTAATCTACTCTTACCAGCAGTTTAGAGTGTACTTACATGGTGTAAACTTTACTGTGATTAATGACCATGCCTCCCTCCAATGGTTGAAAACATTGAAGGACCCTGAAGGAAGGCTTACCCGTTGGGCCATCAAACTTTAAGCCTTTAATTATGATATAGTGCATTGTGCTAGTGCCATTCATCAGAACACAGATTGCCTCTCAAGACTGCCTACCATTGCCCTTGTATCCTCTATTGCTGATGAGCTTTATGACAAACTACTGGTTGAATAATCTTTGTGGGGAATGAGCCCACCAAAATCCAAAATTTTCTTAAGAAGCTTTCAGTGGACACCAAATTTATATGTGCAACTCTTTAAGCTCTAAAAGAACAACTGGTTGCTATATGTACATCCTTTGCTAAGAAAAGACTCTGCAGTTGCCTCACATAAAGCTACAGAACATGGAGAAATACAAAAGGCCCTTACTCAGTTACAACAGCATTGCTACTGACAAGGAACTCCCTCTGATGTTGCTGAGATTCTGGCTGCTTGCCATGATTGCAATGCTGAACACCCAAAGATTGCAAGATTTTAGCACATGATTTTCTGCCCAGGGTTTGCTTTCCACACTGTTGTCATTGATGTGGTGAGACCCTTGCCAGTCTCCAAAGGGAAAAACAAGTACATCATAGATGCTGTAGACCAGTTGACTAAGTGGATTGAAAACAAGACTATCCCAAATCAGTCTGCCCTCACTACAGCCATGTTCATCTTGGAGCACATCATCTACCGCCATGGATGCCCTCAGATGCTGTCAACAGACAATGGAACCAACTTCAACAGCTACATGATACCTGGTCTAAATCAACTAATGGGTATATGAGGCACATTGTCCACCCCATACCATCCCCAAACCAATGGAAGTTTAGTTCAGATCCTCAAGAAATTAGCACACCAATATGAGTCAGAGTGGGAAACTTACCTACCTGCAGTCAACTTTGCTTACAACATTGGCTACCATAGAGCAACAGGCAAGAACCCCTTCCAACTCCTGTATGATTGTCAGCCTAGGTACCTCCCCATCTGTACTCCTTGGTGAAGCTCAATCCTGCTGTCACCCCAGATGCCTACCTTCATAAGCTGGCTCAGACCTTGATCAAAATACAGGCTGAAGCTTATACAGTCAACCTTAACACCAATCAAAAGGACGTAGAGCATGCTCAGTCTAAACACCCTTCTCTCCCTAGCTATTAGATTGGAGAACTAGTCTACTTCTATACCAACAGAGGCTATGGGCATGAAAGCAAACTTGCCTCCCTATGGCAAGGACCTGTTAAGATCGTCCAGAAAGTAGATCCTGACAGCTATACGCTGAAAGAACCTACCACTGGACAGCTGACCACTAGAGTCCATGTGCAATACATGCATATGGCTTCTAGTGGTCAGGAGTAATCCGCCTTTAGGACAATAACCCAAAAAAGAAAAAGACTAATAAAAAATTCCATGGGTTGTTGTCCACATTGTAGAAAGAAAAGGAATAAGGCAATATGTGAAAGAAAGAAGGCTTTATTGGAATTTTTAGTGCTTGGAAATCACTGCCTTCAAGTGGAAAGTCATTGTGAGAATGACCATGCAGACCACCATGTACTCCTCAGCATAGTCCTCCTTAAAGTGCCATAGACAGGAGATAGGATAGTCAGGATATTTATCCCAAGCCTGTGCCTGGTTGAGCCCCATTCAGACTGGGAATCTTATCCCCACTACCAAGGCATCTCAGAACAGATGTTTTCTGCTCAAGTATTTCCAATTTTAGGCAATTTCGGGCCTATAAACCTCCCTCATTAGCCCCTCAAATAGTAAAGAATCATCTTCTACATCAGCCACTGCTGGTTTGTCTGAAGGAACTGTGAAGAAGTGCCCCAGCAAGGCTAACCTGGTGTACATGTCCTTGCTCTTAAGGTTTAAGGCTGTAAGAAGACATGTTGTTACCCCTTGGATACAGAAGTTCTTGCAATCCTTGTTGACCCAAATGGCCACCTCTAGGTCTACCTTTCTTTTACGGCACCAAACTCTAATTATTTACCAGACTACCACCAGAACCAGGTCAATCTCTTCCTGATCAAATTCCTTACCCTGCCACTCAAAGTTTTGGATTTGATACTCAGCAAACTTCAATGCCGCTTCTTGGTCAAAACAGAAATGATAAAAATTATCTTCCTTGACTTTGGCTTGGGTTATGACAGACGTATCATTCAACACCTCTTAAAATAAGGCATGAAGATGAGGCCCTTTTACTAGTTTGATCTCCTTGGCTTCCTTCCAGTCTATAACACCAGAAAAATTAAACCAGGTGACTCCTTCTTCCTGCTGAGCCTCCAGTTGGATTACTGGTTCTTGCGCCTGTGAGATTTGGACTTGCTTTACCAAGCATTCAGTCCTTTTCTGGCCCTTATTCTGGGCACTCTTTTCCTTGGACAACCTGGCAGCTTTACTTGCCATTGCTCTGAATCTGACAGTTGAGGCTCTTGAAGCTCTGGATGTATTATTGTGGTTGTCTGACATGTGCAATCCTTGAGTTCAGTGCTCTCTATTTATACCCTTGTTCATTATAGGGTGGGAAATATTGTAAATTAGATTGCATGATAGAATGGTCAAGGCTATCAGTGGAATTAATTCTGATGGTCAAGGCTAATTGTATTCACACTCAAATCCTTCAGATCTTAACAAATCTTCATTCCTGATTGTAACTCAGATGTTATGGCAATTCAGCCAACCTATTACATCCTGATGAATTGGGTTTGGGAACTGCTATCAACTTATGTAATGGGCAGCTGAAACTGCAGTCCACTCTGGAGTAATAAGCACTTACTCTTCCCCAATAGATTGTATGGATCATCCCTAAAAGAAAGGAATGCAGATGCAAGAGCCTGATGGATCCAAGAAGATGCTGTAATGTTCCAAACAATTGTGCAGGTGTTAATAACACTTTTTCAGCCATTGTGCAGCTTTCCAAGTATATAAACTTCCTTTCTTTCCTTCAAATAAAAACACTTTTACACATTTCACCTATTGCATTTAGCTCTACTCAGTTTTTACCTTAGAACAAAAAGGTAAAGACTCCAGAAATACAGACTGGTATTAATCTGTGTTTAGGCCTATAAATATACTCTACCCACAAACAAGCTCAGACGTTAATACAAAAGACGTCCCTAAGGCCCAAAATATGACAAGTCCCATAGTTGAGGCTTTTCCACAAGCATATTTAGCAAGAGTTTGTTATTTGTGACAGTAATAATTTCTGGTATTTGCTGCCTAATAATCTTTTTGCTGCATGGTTTGAGCTTCCCAGTGCCACATTAACTAAGTTCATTAATTTTTGGGTTTACTATTTTATCATGATAAAAGTGTAAAATTTGAAATACCCTGATGATACTCTCATATGCTCACATTTGCCCTAGCAATATTCTCTGGTCTTTTTGCACTCTGTGAGCTATTATTTCTGGTACTAGAATGCTGCTCATCCTGTTATCTCTCTTAAAAAATGCTACCCAAAATGAAAAAATGATGACCTCTAACTAGAAGCTGCTCCATTTAAGTGATGAAATATTAAAGAGCTTACCTGATTCATGGAAAAATTCTATCTAAACAACTTCATGCCTAAAGACACAAGGTCCTATCCTAATAAGGTCAAGCTTATCCTTGCTACTATCACTGGTCTATCTTCTCACAATTATTATGGTTTATAGAACTAAATATAATCAAATTTCTTTACTTTTATTTAAGAGCTATATAATTTAATTTGTATGTACCTTCACCCATAAAAATACTATGACTACATATGAATCTCCCTCTTAGCATTAGAACAGGGCTTAGATTTTGTAACTATGTATGCAGAAGCCTTCTAGACGTTCAGTCTTGCTTCACAAGAACCTGAGTCTGATTTTCCTTACTTAGTCTTCAAGAGCCTGAACTACATCATCTTCAACATTCTCTAAGGCACTGTGTAGAATCCAGGATATTTCAGCCCTAGTTATCCTCATTTTTTCCTGTACATTCTTATTTTTGGTGATTTCTGATGTCAAACTTTGGCAAGTTTTATCTCCAATTCTTAAATCTTTTGATTTAACCCTTTATTGTCTTCTCTTCTTGTGGCAAGCACCTCAAAACTTTTGGCTTATATTAGCTTGCATACCTTCATTTCTATTTCAGAAGCTTTCATTATCTGCCTCAAAATTTCATTGAACCTACATAGAAAATTCAATTAATCTCATGCAAACGCCTTGTTT
This sequence comes from Entomophthora muscae, assembly GCA_014839935.2. Taxonomy (NCBI): domain Eukaryota; kingdom Fungi; phylum Entomophthoromycota; class Entomophthoromycetes; order Entomophthorales; family Entomophthoraceae; genus Entomophthora; species Entomophthora muscae. Next base: position 317,598 of record QTSX02000080.1, on the reverse strand, counting down.
CCTAATACAGGCATTTATTACTTGGTAAAATAGTGTGTATATAGTTCCTCTAAGAAAGCAGTAACCTCTTTCAAAGAGTCACTAGTTTTATAATATCTTTGATTACTCTCTCTTAAGGAAGTAATTCCCCAACTAATCATTAAGTTGGTGGCACTCTTATCATTTTCCCATTTATTACGGGGATCAAACATTTCAAGTCCTAAGAGGAACACTACCTGGGAAAACCTCATGACAGTCATGGCGTATATGGACAACATGTGCCTTCTAATGATGCTATATAATACTCCAAGCCCATATCTAATAAACTATAATTCTCTTCTTAATTTACTATTTATCTTGTTTATTAACCTCAGAATTATATACAGTAATTTTAAAAACTATAGTACCAACCCAAAATACCTCATATTTAAACATAATAATTTCAGATTCAAGCAAATACCAAATTGCGCAAGATTCAGGATAAAAATAATTTAAATATTTTTGGTTAACAAATGAGCTGTCAACCAATAAAAAAATTCACTGGCACATTATACAAAATTATATCAAATATCAAGCGGCGTAGTTCAAACCACAGACCAAATAAACTGATGCAGTAAGTGAGATGGATGAATACTGTTCCAGAGTATATTATAATCCAATCAGGATTCATATGAGACACCAACAGAAGGACTAAAACAAAACAAAATTTGAGCAATCTAGAAGCAAGATTCCACAAAAATGAATCAAAATAGAGTCACTCAAGATGTGTAGTATGAGCAGCTTAAAATAGAAAATAACAGTTTAACAGCAATCAACAGCTATAAAATTTATGAACAGAGGCATTTTATTAATTTTCATGGCTCCTGATTTGTGTAAAATGGTTTTGAGAACTTTCAAAATATGGACTGGTGATTACAATAAAAATAAATCATAAAATTTTAAACCTATACTTTTAGTATTTTTATCCTAGGTTTTTTTACAATGGTTTTTACTAGCAGCGACATTTTTAACAGTGCCAGCAACCACGTCAGCAGCAACAAGCCAGCTTCAATGTAGGTGAGGCTCAAAATTTGGAAGCACCTGTTTACACCCAAGCATTTGATGCAGGTAACAAGGAAGTTGACCTATACTTGATCCCCAACCCTTATGGCTTTGACTTGTTTGAGAGTCATTTAGTGTTTAGCTCTTCCCCTGCTCCCTTACTCACCCCTGCACAAGCTGCCAAACAACCAACCAATCAGAATGGCAATCCTGATTTGGAACAACTTCATGCTGCAGTCAACCTGACCCCCTCAGGCAATCAGGCTTTAGCTCCTGCGGCCCAGTGTACCAAGTGTTGAATCATCACTGCCCAAATTCTTCAGGAAATTGCGGCACTCAACCAGCAGGCCTGACCTGGGACCAGAACGCCAGCCATTTGAAATTTACCCACAATACTTTCATGCAGGAATTCAACAACCTGATTAATAAGGGGAATCTGATTGGGACAGCCAAGAAGCCCTAGAAGGCCCCCAAGTCCCAAATCAATGAGGTGTACCCTATTATAGTTGACCTCTTTCAGAGGGACCGCAAGATTCCCCTGACCCAGGTCCAGAAGCAACTTGCACACCATGACATTTGGGTATTTGAGTGCATGGTGCAGCTCTGTATGTACAGGAAACTGGTGTCAGTCTATGTTTGATTAATTTTGGCAATGGCCAATGTGATGGTAGCAAGGATTCCTCATACAATCCTGCCATTGAGTCCACCCTGGTCCAATGAATGACAAGTTTTCCCAATGACATCATGTTTATTGCCTAGTACAAATTGTCCATTGCCTTTGACAAGTTTGATGAACAAGGAAAAGCCACCACCTAAAAAGGAAGGAAAAGGTCAAGGGGGGACATTCATTGGTGCATTTCTGGCTGTTTTGGCCAAGAAGTTTGTCTATTATTGGACAAACTCTGATTTCATCAATGGCTAGAAGTAAAACCACATCCATGGCAAATTTCTTGACTCCTGGGATAGCTTAAATTCCACTAACCAGGTTTTCTTGAGCCATCAGATAGAGGGTAGCTTCACCACCCTTGAGGCCATCCAAGGATGTGGGCACCAGGCCTCCAAATACCCAGCCAGCCACGCTGACATCCATCTGGCTGATGTTGTGTTTTTCAACATTGGAGACAAACTATGGGAGCACTGCCCTAAGGCTTTCAACAATCTCTATCTTAGGGTCCTTGACCATGATTATTTCTTTGGTTGCCAAATGGTGGCTGACTTGTTTGCTCAAATGGTTTTACATGTGAACATTAGGCAACCAATCACTTAAAGATAAGCGCCTCCCACCCCATGCCACAGCCACCTATCAGTCAATCCAGCCAATGAGAGACAAGAAATACCATCAATGGTATATGGCAGCAATCACAATAAGTCCTCCTGCCTCTACCCCCGCCACCACACCACCTGCCAGCCCCACCCACCCAATCCCAGCTTCCCAGGCCAGCATCACCTCTACGCCTTCCTTCACATAATATTCTGCCTACTAGGCTTCACTCTTCCCCCATAAACTCCTTGCCACCAAACATAAACTATTTGTATTATCTTTATCTTGAATTTCAATTGTTCATTTTCTCTTTGTTTATAGTTTGCTTTATTCTTTATGTTCAGCTTATTTCTATTAAATCATATGTTTACTATGCTATGTATCTAGATCCAGAACACAGTTATTTTTAGCACCTAAACATAGCCCCTTGTAAAAATATTAACAACAATTTGGTGATCAGCTAAATTTAAATTAAAAATTTTAAGTATATTGTATTTAGATAAAGTTCTTGCTGATCCAAATTCAAAACCTCAGTGATAAACTTTATGTCACAACTATCACTTTCTCACTTGGCTCCTGATTGGCTTAAAGTTTATCATTAAGGTTTTGAATTTAGATTAGCAACAACTTTATCTAGACACAATAATTTTTTTTTAAATTTTTTAATTTAAATTTAGCTGATAACCAAATTGCAGTTAACATTTTCACAAGGGGCTGTGTAAAGTGACAAAAATAATATGGCAATTATGGAAGAAAAGCCAACACAAAGCAAACAACACATATTGAGATAAGCGTAAAAAATATACAAAATGGGTAAAAAGATGGAATAATGTATTAAATGGGAAAAAACATGAATAAAAAAGAGACAATATTATCAGAATAATAAAGATTTTATTTGGATGAAAGCTATAAAACATATGGAAAGATAAGTAAAAAATCATATGAGAGAATTGGAGAAGTTTCTGAAGGATCTTGACTTAGCAATTGCTGAGATTAAAGAAATTGACCACAAGGTTAAGGCAAAAGTGAAGTCTGCTGTCCTTACAGGGGACAAATTGACAAGGTGTCTGCCAAGGCACTTATGGTCAAGATGCCAGACACCTATGAGAAAACAATTGAGCGCCTTTTAAATGTCCAGAAGGCCTTTGTGGAAGGCCTTCAGTTCAAGTCCTTTGCCCTCTTTGCGCCATCTGTCTGGGTCAATGACCCCAAGATGTATGCACATCTCAATCCTGCAAAGCGCGCTAGAGCAGAGGATACCAAATTGCCTGCCCAACTGCTTGCGCCAAGAATGACTAAGCCTTCTGAAGCTGCTGGCAAAGAGGAAACCCAAGAAGGTAATCTAAAAAATTAATAAAAATTCCTAAATTCTTACCTGTTTTTTATAGAAAATATTGACAGCAAAATACGCCAGGTCCTGGTCCCCTTTGTCCCTGCCACCCTTTACAGCAATTATTCTAATCACATGGCAAAACAGCTGTTTCTGTGCCCCCTGTTGTGAAGAAGATCAAAGACAGGATTCACGGGATCTTTCTAATGTTGAGGGTGCATTAGCTGGGCTAACACACAGCAAGGGGGCATAAGAGTGGGCAGTTACTGCCTAGAAGAATGCCAAATTAGTCCACCTCAACCCAGTATCCCTCAGTGGAGTTTATTGTGTAAACTCCATTAAGCTTGTTTAGGAAGTCCTTGAGCCGCTCCTATTCAAGAACATACCAGAGATAGGCCAGGCGCATGTGGCTGCTTGCTTCTGCTTCCCATTGGAGCACACCCTCTCTTTCCTGATGGAGAACTTTGGGCATGCAGTATAAAAATTGGCTGTTGCAGACACAACAGCTGTCAAAAAAACCCTCCTGGTAGACTTTGGGCTGGCCTGGAGTGCCAATGAGACGGGGCTCCCTGCAGCCATGGAGGTTACCTTTGCCAAGAAAAAACACAAAAAGAAAATCAGTGCAGTATACAACAAACTCTGCAACTTTACTGAAGCCTTTGCTGAACAAAGGCTTTGCCTCATGGTTTACCTGGGATATTTTTTCTTCTTTGGGATGGGTGCCAGTGTAGATGACCTGGACGGGGTCCTTCTTGGTATCAAAAAGGCTAGGCTCTCCCTGGATGGGAATAAGGTCCCCCTGGGGTCACACCTCAGTGGATCACGTGATCCAGGACACCCTGGTCCTGGCTGGAATATACAGGTTTGTAGCCCCGCCTGAAAAGCTGCTGCTTCACTCCCACCTGACCCTGCTGCCTTTCACCAGCAGGCAGGATTATTTTAACCAGTGTGTATCTACTGTCTACAGTGTGGCAGTGGAGGTTGTGCACCACCTTCATTGCTGGGTGGGTGCTTACAGAAGAACCTGCTATAGGCACACAGAATAAAAATATCATTCAACAATTAAAATTACATTAATATTTTAATTATTAATTTTTATACTTAATTTAAAATAGTTGTTTTAGAATAGCAGCCTGTTAAAAAACAAAAGAATCTTAAAGAAGGTCTTTATAAAGGAATAATAATATTTATTTATCAAAAATTGCATATAACTTGAGTGTATTATATTAAATTTTTTAATATAATTTTTATATCTATTTGACAGAAGTGACTTTTATATAATAATCACATTTTCAATTAAATATTTTGGATTTTCACCAGGGAATACAATAAAATAAATTGATTTCCAATACAAAATATTAGACATCTGCATCAGTTGTGCTGTTCTATGGGATTGTGGGCTTGGAAACTTCTAAATATAATATGATAATCCATAAATCTAAAATAGTAAATTAAATAATATTAAAAATAGTAAGAAACACTAAGCCTTTAATTGATTGGCTGTTTGGCTAGGCATGCAGGAATGAATTAATCAGCGTGGCCATAAAAACTGACCACAGTCTCAGCTGGAAGGGTGTGGATCCCAGCCTGGAGCAGATCAAACAGGTACTCATTCCCCTTTGGGGTTCCTTGCTTGACAACTCGCTTGAGCCACCCAAAGACTTCCTCAATGGGATTTAGTAAGGGCAAATAGACAGGGAAGAAGAGAAGGTGCAAATTTGCCGTGGCCAATTGCTGAGGGGCCACTGCAATGCTTGTGTCAATTGATGGAAATTCTTCAATAATATCAGCCACCTTGTGGAGACAACATTGTCCAACACAATTACGTTGGTAAAGCCCAGGCTTGTGCGCCTCAGGTGCTCCTGGACCAATCAGAGGAATGATAGGAAGGTCCGTCTATTGTGAGATCCTAATATCATTTGGTAGAGATCAACCCCCTTTGGACCAAGGAGAGCCATCATCAAGTAGGCTGTGGCGCGGACTGCAGCACGCCAAGCCATCCCGTCATTGGAGCCTTTGGGGACATAGGCATACCCATTGCGCATTGACAAGGCAAATGCCAATTTGTCAATATAATAAAATTTGACTGTCCCCTTGGCTTTGAGGGCAGTGTACGCCTCTGCGTAGTTTTTCCAGGTCTCAATATTGGAGGGGCTATTACAATTGTAGGGGGATACCCCAAGCTTTTTCCATGAAATGCGCATTCCCTTGAGCAGATGGTAGTAAAAAGAAATTGAGGCCTCAACCCAAAAAGTAGATTTTGCCATGGCCTGTATATTTGCCAGTTCAAGATGGCAGTCCTGGGTTATCCACTGGCAGATTTCCCCTTTTGTGCTCCTTAGTGAGCATGGCTGACACACACAAGGATTTCTCTGTGGCAAGAAATCAACCAGTGTTGATGAACTTGTTGAAGGTCTTGCTGGTGTACTTGGGATCTACTCCAACAAGGGCCACAACTGCCTTGTAGTAACCAGATTCACACATTAGCTTAAGCAGGATGATGTGTTTGATGTTGGGGATGCGCTTCTGGGCAGGTGTTTTGGCGGTAGTGATTGACTCATTGGCATTGGGCACAACACAGGGCATTGGTACCTTGGTGTAGAAGTATGCAACTTTTTTGAGCACTAACTGTCCCTCATCAGTTCAGAAGAACTCAGGTTTCTTGTCCTCTTCCTGATTGCCATCACTGACGTAGGGCTTGTAGCTAGTATCAAGTACAGGCTTCACCTTCTCCAGCATGGCTGATGGGACCAACTCTTGCTGGTACACAACTTCAAACACATACAAAGTAAGTTCTACCTCCTTGTTTCTAACTTTCTTGGTGAAGGTAAACTTTGTGGGCTTCTGGGTCAGCTTGGAGACCCAAGGGTTGATGCTCTGCACCCTTGCAGCTTGTGCTCCTTGAACCAGCTGTGTCAGTGCAGCGTCACTATGGAACTCTCCTTTCCTGTCTCCTCCTTGAGTAGGCACTTGTGTTGTACTAAGTCTATTCTTTGACCCGCGGGGGCAACCGCAACTGCGGTGCACAATGGGTGCAATGGTAGTCTGTTATTGTGTTCCTTCCATTTTTAGAATTTAATAAAATATTAAATAAAACTTAATTAAGTTACTCTCTAATTTTATTTTTTGCTTTTATCTGTTTATGGATATTCAATTATTATTTTTTCCCCATCCAATATCCCAATTATAGATTTTTTTATTTCTTAATTAGTTTTTTTTTGGTTTTACAAGTGATGAGGAGCAACTTTAGGGGGAACTTCAAATATGGAATTAAGAAGAATAGAAGTATATTTTATTGGTTAAACTTTAGACTTATATAGCTTGAGCTGTGGCGGGGATTTAAGCCAGATCAAAGATAGGGAAGGTCATGTGCAGAACAAATTAAAGTTGAGGGATATCTGCACAAGTCATATGATATTATTTTGTTGCCTTTCTTGGTATGAAGAATGGCATATTAGATTGGCACCAAACCAGGCAATGACTGGATGCTAAGTGTGTTTGCAGTGGCCAGAATACCCGTACATCCACCTCCTTGACACCCCCTCTTAAGGGGTTACTCTGGTACATCAGGAGGGGGCTTTGTTTTGACAGCTGCTGCCTGATGTTCCTGGAGTTGTTTGCTAGTGGGTAATAGCTGCGTCAAGTGTTCCCCTTTGCTGATGTAAAAGCAGGATCTGTGGTATTTCTTGATAACAGGATCTTTGGCGCCTTGGAACTTAACTAGATAGGTGTTCCTGTATGGTCAGTATCTGATGACTCTTCCTGGTCCCCTTTGTACTGAATTCAACTTCTTCCTGTTCCCCACTGGGACCCAGACAGGGGAGTTGGTTGGAAGTGGTTCCTCTGCAGAGGTTACATTTTGTGCTTTGAGCCTTTTGGTTTATGCTATTTTAGCCTTGAGGCATATGTGTTGTAGAGCTGGTGCTTGTTGTGAATGCTGCCATTCATCATGTTTTGATTTTGCCTTTGTTGGGTTATTTCAAGTACAAATATCTTTCTTTCACTTTTGCCCTTCAAAATGAAGCTGGCTCCGCATTGTGAAATACAATTGTTCAGTTTCCTGATCCTGCGCAACTCACTTGCCCCACTCATGATTGTTGCAAGTGATCCTACCGTCCATGTACTGTTTTGTGTTAAAGCTACACAGTATATAATCCCAATATTTATACCCAATAAAATTTAAGTTCTATTCACATTTTTGTCTTTGTGTCTCCACGTACTTTGGCGCCTCTCTAGCCATGTCTAGTAGATATTATTCATTCAGGGCCACAAGGTAATTGCATAGCCTTCCCTGCCATTCTAACCAAGACTTAGTACAAATCCAATCCTAAGGTTAGGATTTACTGTTGTGACTCTGTGCTGTGCCTCAAATCACAACAAAAATGGTGCTCACTGCAGGGGCTATAAGCCCCTTGGTTACCACCTTTGCAACTACGTTTTCAGGACCTTTGCCTCCACCTATACAAGAGCCAACTTTGCCTGAAATTACTAGTCCTCCTATTAAAGAAGACATCACCAATCTGCCTAATATTCCTACTGTACTGAACCTCAGGAATGGTCCCTGCCTAGTTTCTTACCCCATGAGTACCCCTGACTTAGAATAAGTCATGTCAGTAGCCCTTGGATAGCCTGTGATTGGGCCATCCCTTGCCTCCAGCTTCAGTTCAATTGGGCAGAATGCTACAAATTGATTGTAGCGCCACAATTTCCCTAGCATCTCCTCTTGGCGCTGGCTCTGCTGAACATCTATTTTCCTCCTTTGTACAACCGCCTTAGCCCATCATCAAATGGTATTAGGGCTTCATGTTCAGGGAATTTTGTTGTTGCAAGCCGCTGTCACCCATCACTGGGATCAGTTTGCAGCCTACCAGCAGTGGATTCATTCCCTGTTTTCCTTAGTATTCAACAATCAGCGCAATTTTGTCATCTCCCAGTCTTGTTTGGTCATTTCTATTGAGAGAATACACCTATTCATCCCTGAGTATATCAGAGAGCACCTTCATTAGTTCCACCAACTGGAACAGCCCTGGTGTGCCCAATTAGACTCTACTTTAAACACCTATCTCACCAACATCAAACAACTTGTATAACAACTCAACAAGTTCAGTGCTTATAGCTTTGATCAATTGCAGCAAGTAGCAGTACATGCTGCAAAGAGCCTCCAAAAACTTGGTGAGGACTTTGATCAAGAAAGGGCTGCTACCGCTGCTACCATTAGCAAACTCCAGACTCAAGTAAATGAACTGTCTGCCTCCAAAGCAGATGTCCTGCCTTCTCCTCCATCCAACAAGCTAGCAGATAGGGAACATAGGCTATGAGATGCCATTTGAGATTTAAGAACATCTACCCACAGTAAGGATCACCCCCCAAAAGCCCTCAGCCTGATCCTCAAATGCTTGCCTGACAACTCAGGTTGCTGGCTTACAACAAGAGGTTGCTACTTTGCTGGAGGCAATGGCGTCTGTAGTTAGTCCACCTGAAGTTGTGGGAAAAGATGGTTATTGCCCTGGCTTGTCAGGAGCCCCCCACATCCCTTGTGCTAGAGAGTTGATGGCTCTAGCCAATGAAGTGGACCACCTGAAGCAAGATCACTCTGAGCTTGATAAAGACGCACAAGAACTGAGTGAAGTGATTGATTCAGTAAATGACAGGTTTGCCCCTTGCCTTTTAGTGGGCCTGTCTCTTACTTCCCAACTGGCTGAGCTTTCCTTGGTAGTAACTGCACAGGGTCAGCGCCTGGATGTTACTGAGCAACAGACTGCCCTTGCTAATAATACAGGCATCCACACTGCTGACACCTTGACTACCCTTGAAGATAGTGTTTGCCAGCTGTGGGCCAGGCAGCCCCCCCACCAAGTCAGAAGCAGAATTCTCCCCACGCATAAATGTACTTGATAGCAACAATGGTGGCCCAACTCCAGAAGCACATTTCAAGCCTACCTTTAAGCAAGTTTTTGACCCCAAAACCTCAACCATTGCAGCTTTCCTAACTATCTATGAAACTGCCATGAGAAGAGCCTTGGATGAAGTCAAGAAGGAACACATTCTGACTTGTCTACACCCAACCTGCTAAGAGGTACTTGTGCCAGAGCTGACCACCATTGAAACCTGGGAGGATATGAAGCAGCTTCTGATTGACAAGTTTGGCGGTGACCTTATTTTTGAAGTGAAGAAGGACGCCTTCATGCACATTGCCTTTAAGCCAAAGGAGACCCTAGCTGAATTCACAGATAGATTCTACATGGAAGGACAACAACTGATCACAAGCCGCCAGTTGACTGCACATAAAGCATACATGGCTTGCGCTCAAGCCCTCAAGGTTAACCAGCTCTTGTGTCTTCACTTCAAGGCCCGTACAGCCATGCGTTCTTCCATGAAGAGCCTAAAGACACTGCTGCAGGAGATGTACCTTACCCATTCTGGGGCAGTTGTGCGGGAAAATTGTGCAGCCTCTACCTCTGGTTTTTCTTCACGTGGGCTGTGTATCCTTACCATGAACTCACATAATCTTCCTCAGCACCAGGGTTGCCATAACTTTGGGCAAATAGGTCACTATTCCTGGGTCTGCACTAATCCTCAAATTGAAGGAGCTAAGTCCAAAGAACAGGCAGGAAAAGAATAGTCAACCTAGAGACAGAGACACTCTTGGTTGACAATTCTTCCTAGTCTTCTCCAGTGCCCCCTTCCATTGTTGACTCTGAGCCTGCTGACAATGAGGCTCCTCTCAGCCTGTTGCTATTCCACAACATATCTGACAACTCTTACATGAACAATTCTGATGTAGAAGATCCTGATGCCTATGAATACTCTGTCCTGTCTGTCCCTGAAATTATTACAGTCTCTTATAAGCTACGTTATGGGAAAACTACTACAACTGCCAAGCCTCTGCCTGAAGCCAAGGAGGTTGTCTCTTGTCCTTACATCATCCAATCCAAGATATCTCCTGTGCTTTTTGAGTCTTCTGAAGAAGCTGCTGATGTTGCTGACGCTGTGTTCAAAAACGTCTCTGTCTTTCTCCCTCTCCAGATGATCTATAAGGAGTTCCCGGGCCTCAGATGCATGATTAAAAAGTGGGACAAAGAACTAACAGAAGCTCAAGACATTTTGGCTGTCCTCCCATCCTTTGGTTGCACCACCACTTGTGTTGAAATATTCATTCAAAAGTAAAAATTAAGACTGCCTTAGACACAGGGTCTCCAGTTAATGTTGTCTCCTTGAAGCTGGCCAAGAAACTCAAACTCACCCCCAACCTTAACTATCATCAATTGTATGGCACAGCTGGGTTGTCCATGGCTTGCACTATGGGAGCTTTTTTTTCTCTGCCCATGCAATTTGACAAGCTGCTCTTGGCAGCGCCTGTTGTTGTCCTGGAGATCAGGAGCTATGACATCCTAGTTGGTACTCAATCCCTTAGGGAATATAATGGGATCATCAACTTAAAGGACAACTTCCTCTCTATCTTGGGATATGAAGTCCCTCTGATCTTTGAAGAGCCAGTTAAAGTTCCTGGGAAGCACCTCAAGACATGTGCCTTGGAATATCCACTGGTGTTTTCACTTTAAAACTGAACCCATTCCTCCAACATGAAGTGTCCTCCCATGGCTTGTCCTGCGTCTGAGGGGATTCCTCTTTTGGCCACTTCTGCTTTGACTATTCTGCCTGGGTCTCAGACTATCCTAGACTCCCAAATATCATATGAACTTCCCAAACGTACATTCCTAGAGTTATACTCTCCTCCCTTGCTAGGGCACAACAAGCCCTATCTCTGTCCAGGAATCTCAAATTTTTTTCATAAAGACACAGTTCAACTGCAAATTGCCAACTTGACTTCCCTCCCCATATATGTGTCTAGAGGGCAGGTCATTGGCTATGGTAAGCTATTAAATGCTCCTGACGTCTTATCTCACCATACCTTTGGTACGTTCATGAACTTTAATTTGCCTGAGGATAAGCCACAAGTCCTATCATTGTTCACCGCCCAAGACTTTCTGCAACTATCTCTGGTTCAACAGAAGAAGGTGCTTGATCTACTGGACCAGTTTTTGGATATCTTTGCTAAAGACAGCACAGATTATGAGTTAGCCAAAGGCATCATTCACCAGATTGATACCGGTGATGCTCCCCCCTTTCATGCTAAACCCTACCGCTGCAGTCAAGTAGAAGATGCTCAGGTGTCTAAAGAGCTTAAGAAACTTTTAGATTTGGGACTGCTTGCTTCTTCCCAAAGTCTATGGGCTTTCCCCTTGCTCATACTTAAGAAGAAGGATGAAGGTCATTGTATTGTGATGGACTACCAACACTTGAATTCCTTAACTAAGAAGGACTCCTACCTGTTACCATGCATTGGCAATGCTCTCTGCCACCTTGGGGGCTCTAAGTTCTTCTCTGCCATGGATCTAGATTCTGGATACTGGCAAGTTGACTTATCTCCTGAAGATCAAGAAAAGGCTGATCTTATTACTTCAGAAGGATTGTTTGGGCCCACTCAAATGCTGCTAGGACTCTGCAATTCTCCAGCTATTTTCCAACAAGCCATGGACTCCATCCTCTGTGATTTGAAGCTCTTGTGTGTTTTAGTGTACTTAGATGATATGACTGTCTTCAGCACTACCTTCACTGATCACTTGGCCCATCTAAAGGAGGTGTTTATAAAGATTTGTGAAGCTGGACTTAAGTTAAAACCATCTAAGTGTGCCTTCTTCAAGGAGCGCCTTGAATCCTTGAGCCATGAGGTGACTCAGACAAGAATCTGCCCCATGACCAAGAAAGTCAAAGCCATTTACAAAATGCTTCCACCCACCAAACTGCAATAAGTCCAAGTCTTTCTGGACATGATGGGATACTATAGGTAATTTATCCCTGATTTTGCTGACACTAGTGAACCCTTGGTCTTGATGTTGCGCAATGTCCCTTTCAAATGGACCACCAGTCAACAACAAGCGTTTAAAACCCTCAAGCAAAAGCTCAAATAGGTCCCATCTTAGTATATCCTGACTAAAATAAGGAATTCATCTTGTATGCTAATGTAAGTGAACTGACTATTAGGGCTATTTTGGCTCAACTGGATGATGAGGGTGTGGATCACCCTGTAGCTTATACCTCCTGTGTCCTGAATAAACATGAGAAGAACTACATCATGACCAAGAAGGAGTTCCTTGCTGTGCTGCATGTCATAAAGCAGTTCTGCTACTACGTGTATGGCACCCATTTCACTGTGGTTACTGACCATGCTTCACTCAAATGGCTACAGCAACTCAAGAACCCAAAGGAAAACTAGCTAGATGGGCTCTCTTTTTACAAGGGTATGACTTCACTGTGTTGCACCGCCTTGGGATTCAACATCAGAATGCTGACAGACTGTCCAAAACGCCCATCCTAGCTCTACATCTGATGAAGTTGACCGGTTGTATGAACTAATTGGATACCTTTTGTCATGGGAAAGCAAGACAGAGTAAATTTTAGTTGCCCTTTCTAAGCTATCTGAAGACACCCTCATTTGTGACAATCAACTTTTTAAAAAAGTACAAGACCACTACTTGCCCTATGTAAGGCCTAGTCTTAGCCTTTTGTTGGTGCTTCAAGCTCATAAGGAGACAGGACACAGGAGCGTTGCCAAGACCCATGCCTGGCTCCAGAAGAACTACTTCTGGGAAAATCTTTGTCTGATGATTCCAGATGTTATTGCTAGTTGCCATGATTGCCAACTACAACGTCCTAAAGCCACCGCGCATGAGTTAAAGCTAGTCCCCCCCTCAACACGCCTTTCACGCTGTCAGTATTGATACTGTAGGGCCTCTCCCTTGCTCCTGCTCTGGTGCCGCTCTATCCTAATTGCTGTTGATCATTTTAGAAAGTGGGTAGAAGCTTGCCCTACTAAAGACATCACTGCCAAGACAACCACCGCCTTTCTGCTGCAAGATGTATTATTCTGCCATGGTTGCTCTCAAGTGTTTTTGTCTGACAATGGGACTAACTTCAATGCCAAGTTAGTGACCTTGGTGATTACAGCCTTGGGGTCTCATCAGTCTTTCTCTACCCCCTATAATCCTTCAACCAATGGGGGGTTGAGTGTGCCAACTCAAAACTGGTTTCTATCATGAGAAAGCCCACTTACTCTGACACCGCCAAATGGGATCTATACTTACCCGCTGCTTTCTTTGCCTATTGACTTAGCAAACATTGTGTCACCAGTTATTCCCCCTTTGCTATGCTGTATGGTTCTGAAGCCACTATCCTGTTGCTCTTGGGGGTCCCCCTACTCACCCTGATAAGGCTATGAACTCTGACAAGCCCATCAAAGATCTAGTCAACTGCATCATTGATATACAGGCTACTGCCTACATGTCTGCCTATAAGACCAAGCTGCTAGAGCTCTCCTCTGACAATGCCAGGAGATCCCCCTGCCTGAGTTCAACATTGGGGACCATGTTCTGTATTATCAACACAGAGTAGGAGAACAAGCTCATAAGCTAGACTTGTTGTGGATTAGGCCCTTGGAAGTGACCTTCAAGCGAGGGTCAGAGTACACTGTGGAACTCCTCTCTAGTGGTCAACTGTTTGCTTGTGTGAATGCCAAGTTCCTCCGCAAGTATCACCCTCCTAAGGCCAATCTAGAGGGGGCAATGTTGTGAATACCGCTATTCACTATGTTTCAATTTTGCCTTTGTTGGGTTATTTTGAGGAAAAATATCTCTCTTTTGCTTTTGCCCTTTAAAATGAGTCTGGCTCCACATTGGGAAATACAATTGTTCAGTTTCCTGATCCTGCGCAACTCACTTGCCCCACTCATGCTTGTGGCAAGTGATCCTACCGTCCATGTACTGTTTTGTGTTAAAGCTACACAGTATATAATCCCAATATTTATACCCAATAAAATTTAAGTTCTATTCACATTTTTGTCTTTGTGTCTCCACGTACTTTGGCGCCTCTCTAGCCATGTCTAGTAGATATTATTCATTCAGGGCCACAAGGTAATTGCATAGCCTTCCCTGCCATTCTAACCAAGACTTAGTACAAATCCAATCCTAAGGTTAGGATTTACTGTTGTGACTCTGTGCTGTGCCTAGATCACAACAGTGCTTGTTATACTGTAGGAGGTTTTCCCGTGGGGATCTTCAAGTACAGTTGGTTATTGAGGGTGATTATTTCTGGTTTTTATCCGTGTGTTAGTTCATTTGGTGAGTAGCCTGGCCCTTGGTTGGTGTGCACCTGAAATACTAATAATGCATGTTTCACGTATAATGGCCATGTGTCTTTTGCTTTGCTATCTATTATTTTTCTCAAGGGATTCTTATGGCAACAGTGGTGAAATTGACTGTAGGGATGCAAAAGTGAGAATTCCATAGTGAGAATATAAAAGTGGCCAAGTCAACACTTTTTAAATTTTTGAAATGGCTTTTTATAATAAAGCAACCACTTGTTATTGGCTTTTTTTAGTTGAGAGAATGACAAAAAATATTTTGTATGGCCATAATAATATTTAATTACAGATGAGTTGGTTTGATTTAATTCAAAATTTTTAAATTTTTGACTTAGCCACTTTTAGATTCTCACTTTGGAATTCTCACTTTTTCATCCCTACAGTTGATTTTCCCACTATTGCTGTTCTGACAAGGCTGCTGTTTAGGAGTTCCACTCTGCTGTTGGCCTGTATGGAGAGGTTGTGGAATGTTTAATGTTTTTGAATTTTAAGTTGTTGTTTACTATGTGACCTGATAACTTGATTTTTCAATCAGTTTGATGTAGTCTGGAGTGCTGTAGTTAGCTAAAATTGCTTTGTTTATTAATCAGTTTATTGTTTCTGCTTTGTGGTTCTGTGTTGCACGGCAGATGTACCAGCTTGTAGCAGAGTAAATGGCTACAATTATAAAGTGTTGTTTAGTTTTTGCTTCTGGGAAGAGTCTCACCACGTCCAGCCCTCAACCTTGAATGGTTCAGGGTCTGGTACTAAATATCTGTTGGTTGTAGAGCCTTGGTGCTGTTGTATTTCTCACACACAGTTCACTTTTTTAAAGCTTCAACTATGTCTTGTTTAAATTGGGTCATCATACTATCTCTTTTAGAGTGATGTATAAGTCATTAGCCTTTGTATGTCCTAGTAGGCAGTGATGTCTTTTTATAGTGTCAACTCTTTGTGCAAGTGGTATGTAGGGGACATGTTTATCTTTAATGATGCAGTAAACTGTGATATTTGATATGCGGAAATGTTTTTCATTCCTTAATAATGAATCATTAGTTAGTTGATGTGTGGAGGGGTCTTTCTCTTTTGTCTTGTAATCAGTGTTATATAGGTTAGGCCAGTCAGGGTCCAAGTGGTCAGGACAATCATCTCTTGGCTGACATAGCCTAGAGAGAGCATCAGCTGTGACCAGATCTCCCCCCTTTTATATTGGATGTCAAAATTGAGCTACTCCAGCAGGGACATCCATTTGGCTTGTTTCTGTGTAAGTGTGTTCTGAGATTTGAAATAGATTAGGGATTTATGGTCAGTTAGTACTCAAATGTTTAAATGTCCTTCTAGATAACATCTCCATTTCTTGCATGCATGGTATATTGCTAGCAATTCCTAATCAATTATTGGGTACCTCTGCTCAGGGTTGGTTAGTTTTCTACTTTTTTAACATACTGGCAGGAAGTCTTGCTGCCCTGGGTGGCAGATCCGTAGGACTGCGCCAATGGCAGTGTTGCTGGCATCTAACTTGAGCTTGTAGCACCTGTTGTTATTAGGGTATTGCAAGATTGGTGCTTCAATCAGAGCTTGTTTAAGTAGTTGGAAATTCTTGCCACATTTTGGTGTCAAGATGAATTTCTTCTTGGCATTACCTTTGATTAGGTCATTTATAGGTGAATTAGGTTTTCTTCAGTCTTTGATGTATTTTCTTAGGTAAGCTACCATTCTGAGAAAGCATCTAACTTGTTTAACGGAGGTGGGGCGTTGCATGTTGTTTATGGCTTTTATTTTGTCTGGATCTGCTTTGATGTCACTGTCAGAGACAATGTGGCCCAAGAACAGGAGTTCATTTTCCATAAATTGGCACTTACTAGTCTTAGTGTAGAGTTTGTTCTTTGAAAGTCAATTGAGTGTCTTGCAGACATGTGTGAGTTGTTCCTCTTTGGTTTTTGAGAATATGATGATATTGTCAAGGTAGCATAGTTTATTTGAGAGAGTGTTTAGTGCTTGGCTCATCATAGTGACAAATTTTGTGGGAGCGTTGGTCATCCCAAAGTTCATTACCCTACATTCAAAAGATCTAAATTACATATGGAACAGTTTTTGGAATGTCTTATTCCTTTACTTCAACTTGGTTATAACCTTAGGTGAGGTCAATTTTAGAGAAAAATTTGGCTCCAGAGAGTCTTTCAAAAAGATCCTCTATAAGTGGGAGGGGATATTTTTTCTTTACTGTACTTGCATTTAGAGCTCTGTAGTCAGTTATTAGACAGAGTGAGCCTTCCTTTTTCTTTACAAAAACACTGCTGCCCCCACAAGGATTCAGACAAGCAAATGAATCCTTTAGCTAGGTTGACCTCAATATGGGTTTTGAGAGTTTGAGTCTCCATGAGGGAGAATCTGTAGAGGGGTGCAGGTTTGGGCATGGCCTTGCATAGGTCAATGCTGTGTTTGACCTCCCATTCAGGGGATAGCTTTGTGAGCTCTTCCTCAAATACATGGGTGTATTCATTTAGGAGTGCTGTGAGTTCTGGGCATTGGATCTTGGTTGTTTGCATGTTATTGAATTCAGTGTACCTTATTATGTAGAGGGCACTATTTTTAGTTAGATGTTCTGAGTCATCTTGTTTTATGACTTGTACAAATACTGTTCTCTTAGGACAAGATTGTTAGGTTCTTTGAAAATGCTGAAATTGACTTTGTTGCGTTTGATGGCCATGGTCTTTGTTTTCCAAAATACACTGGTGTTCACTCAGGTGAACCAGTTCATGCCTGCTACAATGCTGTAGTTTATGTTGTTTATGATGAGTCCTTTAAAGAACGTTTGTATGCCTTGGAGGTCAATTCTGAAGGAAGTTGTTTTACCTTTGAGAAGAACAATTGATTTGTCTGCCATTCTGGCGTATTTAAAGTTGGATTTGACAACTGGTATTTTGTACTTGGTTACAAATGGTTTTTTAACCATGGTGTGTTGTGCACCATAGTCAAATAAAATTTTATGTTTATGAGATTTATAAGTGCATGGGTAGACAAGAAGTTGTGAGCAATCTTTAATTTTTACGTTCATAAAAATGGAGGATTGCAGGACATGTGGGATACAAGTAGCAAAGTAAGTGCCTTGGTACAATTTCTTGTCAAGTTGGGGGAAGACAGAGGCACTTAAGCCTGTTACCCCTCCTCTTTTCCCTGTTCCTCTGTTTGAGACCTTTGAGGTCAGAGAATGTGGTATCAGATTCATAGTGGGTTACTGTTTCAGCATTGTTCACTTTGGCAGTGTCCTCTTTCTTTGGACAGGAGCGGTTTGCACTCTGGTGTTGCAACTGTTTTTCCAGACTTGCCTGCCAACATATCTTACAATACACAGGGGGCTCTTGATGAGTTGCCCCTTGATGTATCTAACAACATGGACCAATCTAGTGGCAATATCAAACTGCAGGCACTTTCTCCTAATTAGGAGCACTACCAATTTGACCTGCTGACCCCTGCACAAGTTATTTCTTGTCTTCAAAACCTACATGGAAAATGCCACTATGCCACCCCCTTGTGGCCCTGTGGCTTTCCCCATACAGTATATGAATCACAATATTCTACAATAAACAAAATATTACTTTATTTATCCTTGTCCTTTCTATTGGACTGTTGTCTTCCCCAATCAAATACTGAACTCTAATTGGTTCAGTTGAAACACTGGCTACAATTGCCATTGTTACAATTGGAGTTGCTGTTGCTATGGTTGGTGTTTTGGCGCTTATTGCCATTATAATTGTCTCTGCCATTGCCGTTTGATGAGCGGTTGTTGTTGCATATATCATATTCCATGTTTGCACATTTTTCTGCCGCTTGGCTTCTGCAATGAGCGTGGGCATGAAGGTGTTGGCCTCTGGGAGGATGAGGGTAGAAACTGAGGGCTTCATTTTGTTGATGAATGAGGCTCTAGTGTGCAAATTGTCAGCTTGTGCTGATTTTTGGATCTTGCAGTGTATCTCTTCAAATTCATTGGTAAAAAGCTGTGATAGTGGTCTTATGAGGAAGATTGCTGAGCTGTATTGCAATGACTTGGAGGAATTTTGTAACACAATATGGTGGTTGATGTCTACTTTGAACATTTCCTAGTTATTGAACTGTTTGTCAGTTTTTGAGCCAACCCAAGTGGCAAATCAGTTAGCTGTGGCCTTGTACAGGCGCTTGCTGGATTCCTGGACCTATTTTTTGTGGGGGATGTGGCTCATATGAAGTTTAGCGGCTGAGTGATATAGCCAGTTGATGAAGTTTTCTTTGTTTTTACCAAAGAATTGTTGATATCAATGTACTTGGTGTTAGTGACTTTGCCTCTGATAGGCAGTTGTATGTTTGTTTGTGGCTGGAGAGAGCAACTTTATTGAGTTATATTGGTGCATGCTTTGGGTATGACCAGTCCTTCAAATACAGTGCATCCACTAGGTATATCTTTGTCAATATTGTGGGCCCAGAAGTAAGTCTTCCAGGTATCTTGAGATGTAGCCTGGTTGAGTGTTTGAGTAAAGGTGGGCAGGTTCTGTTCAATCTTTCTTTTTTTCATGGAAGTGGTTAAAAACTGTAGTTGCTACCAAAAATGAGGATCAACTTTAGGGGAAGCTTCAAATATGGAATTAAAAAGAAGAGAAGTATATTTTATTGGATAATACTTTTGACTTATATAGCTTTGCTGTGGGGGAGATTTAGTTGGATCAAACCTAGGGGTTGGTCATGTGCAGGATGGGTTCAAGTCACTGGATCTTGGATGAGTAATGTGATATTGGTTTGTTGCCTTTCTTGGTATTCTCAAGGGTCTGGATGTACAAGTATTCTGGCTACTGCCAACACACTTAACATCCAGTCATTGCCTGATTTGGTGCCTTTTCAATATAAAGTTTAACATGCCAGAAATGTAAACCAAACAATATCTTATGAATGTCCAAGTATCCAGCAACTTGAACCCATCCTGCACATGACCAACCACTAGGTTCAATCCAACTAAATCTCTGTCACATCTGAAACTATATAAGCCTAAAGTATTATCCAATAAAGCATACTTCTCTTCTTTCTTAATTCCATATCTGAAGCTTCCCAAAAGGCGCTCCTTATCAGTATGTAGAACAATATATTGGATTGGCACCAAACCAGGCAATGGCTGGATGTTAAGTGTATTGGTGTCAGGATTATCCTGACAAAAATTACCTAGCCAACAAAAACTGTGAAGTATCCAATATCTGGGCCAGGTAACAGTAAATTGTGATTTAATCAAAGATGGGTATTCATGCATTTTGCATATACAGGTTAATGCGTGAATGTCCGCTTTCATTCATGCGTAACTCATTGAGTACAGAACAGAAATCAATGTTTAGATTTGCATTTGAAAGGTCTTGTCAAGATTGACAACTTTTCTTAAGCAATAAAAACTTGTCAAGAACCCCAATCACAAGCAAAATTGAGTTTAACCCGGTCTCCCACAACAAATGAGCTAATATTCTACATTATGCTTAAACATTATGTCATCCATGATATAATGTTTTGCCTCTGCTTTCTTGAACTCTGAACACTATAAATAAAGCTACCTTTGTGCATGATAGTTTAAGCTATCATTGAAGTTCTATCTAAAATACTATTTCTTTTACTTTGTTAAAGAGGTTGTTGTGAAGTGATTGGTTATAAACTAGCTGTCACTGTACTCACGCATTTGATCCATTTAGCTCGGTGAACAATGGAACTATAGGACTATTGGCCTGGATGATAACAAGGTCAAGTGATCAACTAAGTTGCATCCTAAGTTCCTATTAATTAATGATCAGCTAATTGTTAGTTTAATAGTGGACTAGAGTGGTGGAGATAAGGCTGTGATCAGAGGATCCTGACGTTCTGTGCCTCTTGTCTAATTTGCTTCTACTATAAAACTCCCTTCTTGGTTATTGAAAAAAAAGTATCAATTATTAAATACTTCACATTTATTATACGCATTAGGCTTGATATTTATCTTGACCTAATCTTTAGTATTAGAAGCATTTTATTTGAGTTAAGCAGAAACAACTACAACTCTACCAAAGAATACAACAGAGGTAGACCCTCACAGGTTTTTATTGTGGGTCTTACAGTTGGCAGTGGCCAGAATACCTGTGCATCCAGCTCCTTGACACAACATCCATTTTAGAATACCCAAAATAATTTCCACCTATTTCCCCATATTTTACGCCAAATTAAGCACCCAACACAATATTTTTAGAATTTATGTTTCAGATCTTGTGTCTTATTTTAGATACCTTGGTATCATTCTTGATTGCAATCCATTGCACACTCTTAGTGAGTGAGTTTGTTTACATATAAGTTGCTATTGTGTTTTGTTTTGGGTTTGAGTTTTGACTCACCAGCATGGGTGTATTTTGCCAGCAATTTACATATTAAACATGTGTACACTGAATGTCAGCTCACACCATTTCATTTTCAAATTCATGTATTTTGGTATTTATTTTAATTTAGTTTTTTTTTGGTGTGTGTGCAATTTGTTGTTGTGTTGACCTATTTTGTCCATTAACGCCAAAAAACCTGTTAGCAGAGTGTATATTTTACCCTTATAGTTGGAATTTGCTTAAATCTGAAATCATTTTGCTAAAATCTGAAGTATTTTTGGTTGTTGTCATAGCTTTTAAAACTACTGTACTTGACACTAGAAAATATTTTTGCAAGTTCCATATTCTGCCAAGATCTCCCAATAAAAACCTCAAGAGTTTTTTGTAGTGCAATAGTATTCACCCAAGAAATACTAAAATTAGTCTTCTGAAAAAAAAAAGATAATAAATAAGAAAATCTGTAAAAGAGATGAGGGGGAAGCAAAGTTGCCAACAAGATTTTTTTATTTGCTATATCAATTTCCATTTATATACTGTTTGGGATTACTTGGCTGAAACCTCTTCTTATTTTGGATCCTACTTGGATCTTCCTAAAACTACTGTCAATAATCTTATCAACCAATTCTGATCCTTTTTTGCAGGGAGGATTCATTCTTGATACCACAATAATATGATTGATCTTTGTCCTGATTCATCTTGATTCATTACCTGGATATTCTTATTATAGTTTGAAATATTTCTTGCTTTCTCTGCTTTAATAACCTATTCATAATTTAATGATCTGAGTTTTCTAAAGTTCCTGTCAGAAATAAGCTGTTAAAACCTACTGTGCTATCACTGTTGCAACTGAATCTATTATAGTTCAGTATTTAGATTGAGAATGACAACAGTCTAATAGAAAGGACAAGAATAGGGATAATATAGTATTTTATTAGAGAATAGAATAATTAATATACTGTATTGAAAATCCACAAATTTATTAGGGGTTAGCACAGTGATGGGTTCAATATAAGGTTGTGACCGGGAATATCTTAAGCAAAGAATGAGCACATTGAATTGGCATCACTCCTAATTTGGAGATAATTTCCTTAATTCAACATTACCCAAAGAGTCATCTAAACTGTTAGCTACATTATGGGACGTCTCTTCAAGAACCTCCTGTGTATTGTGAGATACATTATCAGACAGGGGAGTAATATTGGTTGCAATACCCCTTGTCCCTTCTTGTTTTCTGATACTAAGATCATATCATGTCTCAACTTTGGTAAGAAGAGATTTGGTCAATTTGATTTTAGGGAAGAAAGCATTGGTTCCTTGTTTAAAGACTAAAGACATCAATACACAGTTACTAACTTCAAAATACCTTTTTATTATCTAAGCAGACCAAAACACAGTCTTAATATCTATAAACGCAGATAAATCTTAAGAAAAAGTACAATCAAAGAGAGCAAGAGTTGAATCTTTATTATTGTTAGAAAAATATCCTTTTATAGGATTGTTATCTCATGGGTAGTTGACCCAAGAATCCTAGGTACAGACTGGCCTAAGTATTGGGGATTTACTGAATAGTGTTATCCCAAAAGGCATCTTGCCCAATGCTCCATCACAGAGTTATTGTTATTGCATTCTTTCTTCTCCTGACCTTATCCTAAGGCAAGAGTGATGCCAGCTGTAATGCCAAGCTGCTATTGTGGCTTTCTTCCTGAAAACCAGTCCTTCCATCCCATGTCCTATGGGTGGGATCAACTCCATTTCAGAGTATAATAAAATAACATATAAAATTATATATCAAGGAGTTTTTAGGATTCAACCCCAGCCAATGTAGGCAGAACTGGGTTAAACCATAGACTAATCACTATTGTGGTTATGATAATTGGGGTGAGCACCTGAAAATGTATTATCAGCCAAGTTTTCAGCTCCTATGGAGAACTTGGATATTTTAGAGTGGTGCCGCCACACTGCTGGATTGATCAAATGTGAATACTTGATTTTTATTGGATTAAAGGCAGATTGGTCCATTGATTTTGGGTCAGGAAAGATCATTCTTAATTCTTGAAGCGGTTCAGCCTTAGTGCCATCAAATATTGCCGGCTCATCAGTGTCCAAGCCAAACATCAATTTATTCTGAGTATCTTTACAGATTCCAATCAATAAAATTGATGGCTGAATTTTCAAATAAAAAAGCCATGGATTTATCATTATGAATGACAGATATCCCAAAATAAGTGGTAAACTCCAACTAGGAGAATCAAACTTGGGACCTGACTCTGCTAGTTGTGGGGATTTTACAGACCCTCAGGACATCCATCTGTGTTTTTTATGGCTAACCAATGAAAGATCAGGAATGGGCAGTGATTTGAATCTGATTAATCAGGGGAAATTTTCAGGCCTGTCTGGCCACAAATTTGCAGAGTACAGAAGAACGCCATAGGATAGTGATTAATCCAGACCAACCTAAATGACTGGAAGCGCTTAACCAACACAGTTTCACCCCTGTCATAGCTGACAAACCATCTAAAAAGGGGTTTGCTGCTCAGCATGATGAGTCAAAGTCTAAAGGGAATTCAGATTATTGACTAGAAGTCTGGGCCGGCTGGCCATATGATCTCTGGCCATGTAGTGATCCCAAAGTTACTCCAGAAGATGCACAGTTTATGGGGCAAAGGCTGACCTGGCTTATAGTTTCTTAAGGTCTCTTGATCCAGTATGGCAGGACCACCAGTGACAATGATGAAGCAATAAAGATGTTATATTAGGACTGTCAGATGCAGGTCATTCCAACAGAAGAAATGACGGGCCAGAAGGTTCAGAATGGGCCTAGAACTTTTGGACCAGAAGATACTGAGCAACTTAGATATCAGGAGATGGGCTAATTCAAACTTAGAATTTTAAATGATATTTAAACTCTGGCAAGTCTTGTTAAAATGGAATTACAATTCTGAAAAAATAAGATTATAAGACCTTGTTTCTACCATTTTAATCTTTATTTAGTCTTGGTTGTCTTCCACTTTACTATTGTTCCAACAGAAAATCCTGGCCTGACAGCCTGCGTTCCTGAGGAAGTTCCCAAAAACTGGCCTGCATTTTATTGTCTGCCCAGAACACCATTTACCTCATTTCATTTCTCTGACTACCCACTTAATCTAGAATACAAGGAGTTTACCTTGAAGAATACCTCAGCTTTGACTGCCTGTCCTAACAGAGAACTTCATAAAAAGTCTGTCACAAAGGTGCCTGGTACAAGCATATAGCTGCCATATTCTGTGAGAAGTACAACTATTTGCCTTCTTATCAGACATATATGGAAGCACCCCCAACACCCAAACCTGACCCCCTATCACCATTGCAGATCTGTCTCCTCCCACAGACAGTCAATATGCAGGCATAGCCTACATTACCTTGGTTGGGTTAGTTGACACCATGGTACCCTCCACTGGGCCTTGGTAGGCTGATCAGCATATTATCTCATCAAGTTAGCACCTCTCCTACTGTGTTCTCTTCCCTCCTTACAACAGAGCAAGTTGGCAGCCAAGGCCAACAGAACTTCCACTGGGTTGCGGTATCCTGACAGATCAGCTCTTGTGGCAGGTCTGGGAAGTTGCTTAAAAAGCTTCTGTGACCGTACGGCAGTCACTGTTAAGTATTTAGCCAAATAAATACTACAAAATATAAAGTTGCTCTGTTTTTGCTATTTGTTTTATGTAGATAGGCTTGGCTGGAATTATTCAGATAAAGATTCCTGAAAACTTATTATATATATTCAATAAAAGAACAGAAGGCATGATTGGCCAAATCAATCTTGGAGACAAGGCGTCTCAAAAACAATTTAATTAACAGGGAAGATTAATTAATAAACACACAGGAATATAATTAATGAGGATTTAATTATATTGGTTAATTGCCATGACTGAGTCAAGAAGTTTGGTTAAGGTAATCAAAAGTAAAGCCCAAATTTTGGGTTAAAAGTGCCGTTTTGGCAAATTCATTAGGTTAGAAGCGCCACCTAGTGAATTTTTCAGGCGCCACAGCGCCGCCTGGGAAAATTGCTGGGCACCACAGTGGCGCCTGGTTTGAGTTTCAAAGCGTTTTAATGGATTTTAAGACAAAAAACTGTTAAATGCAAAGATAACTAAATAAAGGCAATGATGTCTAGGGATTCTGGTTTGATCAGCTGGTTTCTAGTTGAAACATTGATGGATGAGTTTTGGAATGTGTATATTCCACAGGGTTTTGGCGCCAAGAGCTGAGGAAGCTCCATGCAAAATTAATACATTGAGATGAATGGCGTCAGGTGACTCCTTCTCATTGTAGGTTAATTATCATAGGCTGAGAATTACAGGGGATCTTTTAGGTAAAGATCTAGATTTGGATGATTCAAATTTCATAGACCATGTGATATGAATCATAGGTTGGTTCAGGAACCAAAGGGGTTTTCAGCCAAATATGCCCCAAATGGTATGTAAGCTAAAGCAGCTAAATTTTAATAAAGATATATTGTCAATTTTGACGCTTTCCCCTCAAACTACTTTTTAATTATCATTTATTCTTTACTATCATTTGAAAGAGCTAAATTTGGGGTGCTTTGTGTAGAAACTGCTGCTTCTAGGAAAGAAGTTTCTAACAGTTTACTCAAGGAGGCTTGATCAAGTTTAGAAGTCTCTAAGATAACACCTGAGGAATCTTTGATAGAAGTGAAAGCGGCTTTTGAAGAACTATATTATGACTATTTTTCCAAAGAGGGAACTCCTGCACCAGGAAATTGAGTTTATGCATGGGGCTCCTAGAGCTTGCTGTTAGGGTTCAATAAAATTTTACAACAGGTGAAGGACAGAGCTAATTGTGAAGTTGAGGCGTTAAGAAATAGGGAGGAAAAGAGTGTCAAAATTATGGCTCATTGGCAAGATGGCAATAAAGTGTTGTCTCACAAAATTGCCTCCCTGGAGGCAAAGCTCCTCTGTCAGGGAACCAACCCTGACTGGCCGGCTTGCTAGCGTCTGGGAACTGGCAGGTTGCAGACTGGGTGGGCAGGGCCCACCAAAAGATTGGTGCTAACTTAATTAGGTAGGACATTGACTTTCCCAACCGCAACCACGAACCGGCAGCAAGGACAATAGTATCTATTACTCCCGTGAGAGTTATATATACAATCCAAAAAGCTTGTTGGTATGGTTCAGTGGGAGTTTGGCGGCAGAGGCAGGCATTGGCTTGGGGGTGACAGGTGGCTCCATGTCTATTTGGTAGGCAGGGAGGAAGTTGTATTTATCTCTGAACAGGCTGGGTTTGGTAATGTACCAAGGGCCTTCTCAGTTGTATCTGGTTCTCTCAGTGATTCCGGCCAAGGGATCCTGGGCTAGTATGTTGTTGGTGGTATAGTCTCTGTACTTGGGCTTTAGGGGATACTCTGTGAAGTGAACGGGACCAAAGGGAGCATCTAGCAGGCGGTACATAGCCGGCAGGTTGGTAGGTGGAACTGATGATCTTCAAGTGAACTGGCAGATTACAAGGATAAAATACGGCAAGAATTGGGGAAACCAATATCTCATAACCTTTATTTAAAAATGACGATGGGGTTTTGGTCTTGGCCTGGCAGGTATTTATCCCTCACTGCCAGGCTTCACTTCTTGGTCAGGTTTTCTGGACTTGGGCGGGTTGGCATTGGGTGTCTCAGATGGCAGTGTGGCACTTGGCACTGGCGGTCTGCCACTGGCCGCTTTGGGATGAGAAGACTTCAAATCCTTCTGTTTATTGATTCAAATGTTGGGTGCCTCTTTGGGTTCAGTGCCTTCCTTGGGGCTTTGGGAGAGTTTGGAATAATTCCCAGGGGGAGATTTGTCTATTTCACCAGGCAAACTGCCAGTGTCAGGCGTTGGCACCTCAGGGAAATTCTTGGCATCTTGCACTGGCGGTTTGCTTGCAGAATCCTGCAGGACAGCTAAGGGTTTGGGTCCTGGCGGGCTGGTAGCAACTTCTTTAATTAGTAGCAGGTTGCCGTGTTCCCAGCCTATGAGCCTGGCTGTCAGGGATTCTTTCCCTGACTACCTTACTTTTATTGACAAGCTTGGGAAAGAAATAGTAACAATTCAACATCAGCACAAAGAGATTGAAGACACTCAGTTTAATATCAACACAACAAAGTCAACAATACCAGTTAATGGTTTAGATAGCCTTGACACCCAGATTTGAACCCAGGATTCTAGAAATGAAGAGTTAATGAAGACCAGGATATTACAAAGCTTTATTTTACCTTTTTATATTCAGTTTATTGAATTGAATCTTGCTTTTGAAAAGCTTTTTGAATTCAAAAGCGTTAATCAGTTAGTAAATGTCACTTATTGCTCAGCACATGATTGGCTGGATCTGGTCATCCGCTTGATTCTCAACCCGCTCTCAATGATTAAGGATATGGCTTTGTATTTGATATTAACACATCTTCTGATGTTACACCGCTTAATTATCAAACACTTGCTTGCACATATGAGGATGATCCTGGGTAAAACATATGAACTTCAAGAATAAGGTACTTCAAATCAATTCAGGTATGCCACAAGCCATAAGCTTCATGTAAATCCTCTCAGATCCAAAGAAACTCCTCCCATATTATTTCAGCCATGATTTTAAGCCTATTTAAAGGCCCAAACTTATTCTTTTCAAATTTTTCCAACAATAAAGACTATTACTCTTCTAGCTACTCATCCACTTTTGATAAAACTCCTTTTCTGAAGCCATGAGAGGAATTCTCTTCCTATCTTGGTTTCTAGCCTACTTCTTGTCCAAGGTGTTCACCTTGGAAAACCCAACTCCAACAACTGACTGGTACAATTCCTCCCCAGATGATTCCCACCAGAAGGAATTCCTTGCCAGTGAATGGTTCAAATATCCTTCTGGACATTGGGGACGTAAATTTCACTATGGCCGTTCATTTGCTCCTCCACCCACTGAACCTACTCTGGTTAGACCTTACGCCTACTTTTACCTCTTGCCGTATTTGGTGGGCTACTATCTACTAGGGCAATTCAGTTCTACGTTTGGAAGGTTTGCCTATCTAGGACAACTTGGGCATCTTACAATGGTCATGGTTCCTATTGGTTTGGTTATAGAAGGATTAAATGTAGGGGCCTTGGCCCATCAGCTGGGAAGTTTATTCCCCGCAAAGTGGGTCCCTGACACTGGTGGTCTGTGAAGGGTTTTGTCCAGGGTTCAACTCTGGTTCTGTATTTTGAGATTTAGGAGCATCTAAATTGTCATTCCTGACATCCTCAAAGCTTTGTCACAGGAAGATAACAGTAATAAGAGTCAAGAGCAAGATAATGACAAGTTTAACTGGTTAGACCTGGATCTGTCACAGCTCTTTTGGGTGAATATGGTGTTACAGTGGTGCAAGAAATCATGATCTAGTCTTTTGTTGTTTCCTTGGACATCCTCAAGTTAATAGGTGTGATAACTGTAAACAGCAGCCGCCTGGAAGGTCCCAAGATTAATAGGTTTAAGCTTTGCAGAATTAGGGTTGAGGGTTTATTCAGGAGCATCTACATCATATCTTGCTTTGAGGTTATTTTTCATTCTCTTACTTTGTGTCTGTTCAAGATTGTGGGCTTTGGCCTGCTATTGGACTAATGAGGACTGACTGCAGGAGGTGTTTTTTTAATTGTTGCTTTCAACTTGCCCTTATCTATTACTTTCATGCCATCTTGAGTTCAAAAGGCCAGCGCATTAGGACTGAATCCTGTGCCACAGTTGATCCTGTCTTTCAGAATGAGGAGGCAGTGAGGAGGTGTTTGATCCAGGCAGTGTTTGAGTGCTCCTTGGATAATTTGGCAATGAGTTGAACAGGGAACCATTTAGGTGCTTTATGCGCCTGTTGGCTTGGGGTTAGTATGAAGTAGTGAAAACGCATTCAAGGGCAAATTTAAACCAGTCCACCTTCATGAAATTACCCATGGGTATTGACCCACCATCAGCAATATGCCGTTTGGGGTGCCCAAAATGCGCCACAATCTCCTTATCAATGAATCAAGTGATGGTGGTGGCAGTGTGATTGGTGGTTGCCTATGCCACAGGAAAGCGTGTGAAGTAATCAATTACTGTGATAATGGATTTCTTTCCTAAATTGTCTTCAGGTGAGGGCCTTACAATTTCAAGGGCCCACAGTTCAAAGGGTTTCATGGTACTAATAGGTAGTACCAACTTGGGTAGAGCAGGCTTGGCTGTGTTCTTTTTGCATAGCATACAGGTTTCAAGGAGGTCCATAATTCCTGGCATATTAAGGGCCACCAAGCCTTTTGTTTCATAATCTTATAGAGGTTTTATCATCTGATATGAACTAAATTACAGTGGTAATGCAAGATGGTGTCTCCTTGTTGGGTGGTAAGAATGTAAGGCATCTTTCTGCCTGTCTCCTCTTAGCTTCAGAAGCTACCAGGGTATATTGTGAAATGAATTTTGTTGTACTTAAGTTTTGAGATGATTGCTGAGTTAAGGCCTTCATACTGGGTGGCCTCAGGACAAAGATATAGTATGTGTTAGTCTAGGTCTAGACTGTTGTCCCCAGTGAGAGAAACTATATACAGCATGGAGAGAGCGTCAGCAGTGACTAACTCATTTACAGGCTTGTAATATATACAGAGGTGATAAAGGGACAAACATTCAATCTATCCTGCTTTAAGTTTTATCAATTGTAACTGTTTATTAAAGTATGAAGAGACTTATGGTCTGTGAGGACACAATGAGGAAAGGTGACATATTTCAGATAGCAACACCACTTCTTGACACAATGGAAAATTGCATCTAGCTCCTTATTATAGTTGGGGTAAGTGACAATCCACATGGATGCAGTTTGCAGGGGAGGTCTGATTTGGCTCAAATAAAGACTCAATACTTGAATTTAGAGAAAGATAGTGGCATAGGATTGGTAAATATCTGGTAGGAAAGGATGACACCCCAGTCTAGTACGTAACCTATGGCTGCTAGGGTAGAATGTCCTAATAGCTCTGAGATCCTTTGGCCACTTGTAGGAGGTCTGTGTGACAGAAATAGTTGAATAGTAGGAAGCAGTCTCCATGTGGTGGGGAATCACCACCCAAATCCACATGGATTTTATGATTAACCACCAACAAAGCTTCAAATACTTTTTGGTAAAATATCCAAAAGATACACTAGAATAAAGTAAAATGATTAATCCTAGCAAAAAAAGTCCTAGATAAATTGCCTAGAGAATCAGGGTGTCTTCTGCATAGAATTTGGGACATTGAGAAGGAACAACTGTCTCTGATCAGATACAGTAGTAAAACTCCAAGATTGTGTGGCATTGGATTAACATTGGGAGGATACAACAAAAAGTGCCAACAGCAGGATCCCATCTTCTGGTGATAATTCAACTTCAAATCAAATTATAGAGAATATAGCACAGCAGGCCAACTACAGGATGCATTTTAAAAATTAAAGTTATACCAGGGAATATGTGATTTTTATTGAGTAAATTTTGGGAGGACTAAACTCTTAAGAGTTGAACAGTGAAAAATTTCCCATATATATCAAAAAATGACTAAGCAATACCACCTGGTTCATTGGATCCTATTTCTTTTGCATTTTCAAGTGAGTACCTAGTCTAGTTTGCAAAGAACCCTTGTGTGACCAATTTCTGACGGCTGTTCTGATAAATAAAATTATATCTTGTGACTCTCAGTTTACGTCAATTTATCAGTGTCAGCTTTCAAGGGGGAATCAAATCCAAATGGCAAACTAGAGCAGCAGTAACCCATTTTTAATCAACTTTTTGATTTTAATCTTTCAAATCAGTTAATCTGGTTAACAGCTTTCCTGTCTTTTGAGCTTTACAACTTGGGAAAATAATTCCTGGCATTATGGAACCTACTGTGACAGTCTGCAGGTGAAAAATCTTACCTAGTTTAGGGGTAATGTTTCTCTGCATATGTCTTCTTGGTAGCTTTGAGAGAGGTATTGAAGCCACCAGAGAGGCATGGATATTCC
Source organism: Entomophthora muscae (assembly GCA_014839935.2). Taxonomy (NCBI): domain Eukaryota; kingdom Fungi; phylum Entomophthoromycota; class Entomophthoromycetes; order Entomophthorales; family Entomophthoraceae; genus Entomophthora; species Entomophthora muscae. Next base: position 286,471 of record QTSX02000080.1, on the reverse strand, counting down.
CAGGAATGATATAAAGATAGTTGTTTGGGGAAGCAGCTTCAGAACTAGATAATTAATAGGTTTCTGTGAGGTAAAATTGGCTACTTTGCAACTGAAAGCTCAAACTAACCACTAGAGTGAGTAAAAACAACTGCACAGACATGAAAATTGTCTGTGATTGATGGCCTAAAGTGGTGGTCACTAATGGGGGCCTAGTAAGATAATGACTCACTTGTAGACTCATTGCCTGAGTCTGATGTTTTGGTATGTAGACTATAGAGAAGGTCAGAAACTAGATGGTTCATAGAGAAGGAAAGAGCCTCAATGGTTCATAGAGAAGGACAAAACCTCAATGGTTCATAGAGAAGAACTTGCATCAGGACTAAAAGATGTCAGAAAAGGACTTTTAAAAGGGCTGGAAGATGTCAGAGAAAGTCTTGTATAAGGGCTGGAAGATGACAGAAAGGACTTGCAGAAGGAGAGAAAGATAACAGAGAAGAACTTGAAGAAGGAATGTAAGATGACTGGAAGAAGCTGGAGAAGGAGCAGAAGGAATGAGTAAAGGTTGTCAAAAGCAAACTAGGAGTTGAGTAAACAAGACATGGACAGTTAAAGATAGAAAAGAAAAATAAGTAAAAGAAGGAAATAATTAAGGAAATAATTAATAAAAAGAATTAAAAAATGATAGAAGGAATTAAGAAAAGGAATTGATAGATTAACAAAGAAGAAAAAACAGTTAAAAGGAAATAGACTGTGAATTTATTAGAGGTTGTTTGATTAAGAAAAAGCAAGAGCAGACAGAAACAGTGCAGGGAAACTCTGAGGACAAAGGCAAAGGTTTTCCAAAACCCTAGTGAAGAGCAAGAAGTGAGCGGGTTTGAACTTCTCCAAGGAGAGAAAAACACAGGGAAACAAAGAGAAATGTTAAATAAATTAAGGTGTAAAAATCCCTTAAGTAAAAAATAGTCAGAAGTAATCAAGTTTGTCCGGATAAACATGGCAGGAATTATGGCAAAACCATTCAAAACGCAGAGCCAGTGTTTATCCAGAGCAAGACAATGCCAGGTTCAAACCAGGGTCAAGAGTAAGTCATCCAGAGAAGTGCTTTGGCAAAACCGCTCAATCTAGACATGTGATTGGCTGCAGGACAAAGTCTATTTAACAAATGTTTTCAGTGGTTGAACAGAAGGGCTTAAGCCTAAAAAAATGAGGTAATGTTCAGGAAAAAGCTTGTTTTAAATTAGCTAAAGTAGGTAACAAAGTTTGATATAATATAGAGCAAAGATAACAGGATAGTTTAAGCCTAAAAACCTAGAGTTCTGAGAAGGAGAAAGGACTGAAACAAGGAGCTATAAAAAGATAGCAGACTAAGGCATTTCAAGGATTAGAAACAGTGGATCACAAAAGGCCACAAAGACAGAGAAGAGAGCTAATGACAAGAGAAAGGTAGCAGGAGCCCAAGATAAAGGAGCATGAGATAAAGACTAAGGAATAGGAGCCCAAGATCAAGGTACAGGAGTCAAAGACCAAACACAAGGAGTCCAAGAAATTGTTAAAGGACACCAAGTATTGGCAAACCCCTATTGTTTCTCATACCCCCTGGCCATATACCAGGAGGTTTCTACAAGGATCTTCCTTCTGAAGCAAATAAACACCTATTTCAACCCCTACATATATTTCTGAGTGGTATATTAGTCACTATGAGTGAATCACCCAACATCTTTTACACTAGCCAAGGGGAGGAGGACACCTATTGCCTAAGCTATCAAAGGTTTGCTACTAGTAAGACTTCTCAGGAGGAATGGGAAAAGTTGACTAGACATGTCATGTTCCAAGGCGCGGCACAGACACACAACAGGAAATCCTAACCTTAGGATTGGATTTTTACTAAGTCTTGGTTAGATGACAGGGAAGGCTATGTGTTTACCTTGCAGCCCTGGAAGAATAATCTCTACTAGTTGTGGCTAGAGAGAGGCACAGAAGTACTGAAGACAAAAAGACAAAAATGTGAATAGAACTTGGTTTTTATTGGTGAATATGAAAGGAAATATATAAAGGTTAGGAATACCACAAAACACTACCAGGATGGTAGGATCACTTGCCACCAGCATGAGTGGGTCAAGTGAGTTGCACAGGATCAAGAAACCAAACTGTGACTGTACAACAGTCACTATTGAGTATTTGGCCAAATAAATGCTCTGAAATATAAAGTTATCTCTGTTTTTCTGATTATTGCATGTATATAGGTTGGATTGGAAGTCTTAAGGTTAAGATTCCTGAAAACTTAGTATCTATATTCAATAAAAGAAAAGGAGGCAAGATTGGCTGTTTCAATCTTGGAGACAGAATGTCTCAAAAACGGTTTAATTAATCAGGAAGATTGATTAATAAAACACAGGAATATAATTAATGAGGATTTAATTATATTGTTTAATTGCCTTTACTGTGTCAAAAAGTTTGGTTAAGGTCAACCATGAGTAAATCCCCAAATTTTGGGTTGAAAGCGCCACATTGGCAAATTCATTGGGTTAAAAGCGCTGCCCTGCCGCCTAATGGATTTGCAAAGCGCCGAGGCGCCACCTGGGAAAGTTCCTGGGCGCCGCAGTTGTGCCTGGTTTGAGTTTCAAAGAAGTTTAATGGGGTTTAAGGCAAAAAGCCATTAAATGCAAAAATAACTAAATAAAGGCAAGGATGCCTAGAAATCCAGGTTTGATCAGCTGGTTTCTAGTTGAAACATTGATGGATGAGTTTTGGGATGCTTAATCCACAGGGTTTTGGCGCCAGGAGCTGAGGAAGCCCCATGCTGAATTGGTACATTAGGATGAATGGATTCAAGTGACTTCTTCCCTTTGTAGGTTGATTATCATAGTTTGAGAAATATTGGTGATCTTTTAGATAAAGATTTGGATTTGGATGACTCAAACGTCATAGATCACATGATATGAATCATAGGGTGATTCAGGAACCGGAGGGGTTTTCAGCCAAATATGCCCCAAATAGTATATAAGCAAAAATAGCTAAACTTTAATAAATATATATTGTCAATTTTGATGCTTTTTCCCTCAACTGCCCTTTCAATTATTATGTCTTCTTTGTAAATTTTGAAAGGGCCAAATTTGGAGTACTTTGCGTGAAAACTGCTGCTGCCAGGAAAGAGGTTCCTAAATGTTTGTTGGAGGAAGCTTGGGCAATCTTGGAGGTCACCAAGACTGTGCCTGAGGAGTCCTTGGTGGAAGTAAAGGCTGCAGTTGAAGAGTTATATTCCAATTACTTTGCAAAAAAAGGTACCCCCGCCCATTGAAACTAAATCTATGTGTGGTATTTCTGGAACCTGCTATTAGGATGGGAAAAAATCTTACAACAAGTGAAAGCAAAGGCAAATCATGAAATTGAGGCTTTAAGTACAAGGGAGGAAAAGAGCGTTGAGATCATGGCCCATTGGAGGGATGATAACAAAGCATTGTCCCATAAAATTGCCTCTCTGGAGACAAAGCTCTTTGAAGCTTTGTCAAAGGAAGGTAATGGCAAGAAGAGTCAGAGGCAGAATAATGGCGGGATGGACTGGTTAGACCTGGATCTGCCACACAAACAATTATTTTCCTGATTCAGTCATCAACTCATTTTGAGAGGCAAAAGCAAAAGCAAGAGATTTTTTTTCAAAATGGCCCACCAAAGGCAAAATTTATACATGTTGAATAGCAGTATTGACAACATTGCTCTTCCCTAGATTGGCCTTATGGGGTGGTATTTTGCGGAGGAACTTGGCATGTACTTGATCAAAAGGACAACCACTGGAGAGGAGCTTCACAGTGTATTTGGACCCTTGTTTGAAGGTCATTTCCAAAGGGCCAATCCACAGAGAGTTGAGCTTATGAGCATGACCAACTACTCTATGTTGGTAGTAAAGAATATGGTTGCCAACATCAAACTCAGGCAAGGGGGAGCATCCAGCATCATCAGGAGAAAGTTCAAGCATCTTAGTCTTGTATGCAGAAGTGTAGGCAGTGGCCTGAATATTGATTATGCAGTTGACTAGATCCTTGATGTGGTCTTCAGGATTTAAAGACCTTATCAGAGGAAAGAAGGGGGGCCCCAAGAGCAATGGGGTAGTAGCCTCTTGCCCATAAAGCATAGCAAAGGGGGAGTACCCAGTGATATGATGTTTGCTAAGGTGGTATGCAAAGAGGGCGGCAGGTAAGTACAAGTCCCAGTTTTGCAGCGTCCAAGTAGGTGAGCTTCCTCATGATGGAGACCAGTGTAGAGTTAGCACATTCAACTGCCCCATTAGTGGAAGGATTTTAGGGAGCAGATAAGGACTGGTGCAATCCCAAAGCTTCAACAAGAGGTTACTAGCTTGGCATTAAAGTTAGTCCCATTATCTGAGAGCAACACTTGAGGACAGCCATGGCAGTAAAAATATCTTGTAACAGGAAGGCAGCAGTTGTCTTAGCTGTGATGTCCTTTGTAGGGCAAGCCTCAACCCACTTGCTGAAGTGATCAACAGCAATCAGTATAAAGCAACACCCAGAGCATGAGCGGGGGAGAGGACCTACCGCGTCAATGCTGATAGTATGAAAAGCATGTTGAGGTGAACTAATTTGAACTTGTGGGCAGCAGCTCAAGGCCTCTGCAGCTGGCAGTCGTGGCAAATAGCTATGATGTCTGGGATCAGCAGGTGAAGGTTCCCAGAAGTAATTCTTTTGAAGCCAGTCAAAGGTCTTGGCAATGCCTCCATGCCCAGTCTCTTTATGAGCTTTCAACACCAAAAAGAGGCACAGACTGGGTTGTACATAGGGCAGATACTGATCTCATACCTTTTTGAAGAGCTGATTGTTGTGTATGAGGGTATCTTTGAAAAGTTTGGACAAAGCCAGTCAGACCTTTTCTGTTTCCTTTTCCCAAGAATAAGGGTATCCAATAAGTTCTTATAACCAGTCAGCCTTTGCAGGATGTAAAGCAAGAATGGGCATTCTGGATAGCCCATCAGTGTTCTGATGTTGAATCCCAGGGCAATAGAGCACAGTCAAGTTGTAACCTTGCAGACATAGGGCCCATCTAGCTAGGCGTCCTTCTGGTTCCTTAAGTTATTGTTAGCATTTAAGCAAAGCGTAGTCAGTGACAACTTTGAAATAGGTACCATACACATAGTGGCGGAACTGTTTGACTGCATGCAGCACGGCAAGACACTGCTTTTCTGTGACACTATAATTCTTCTCATGCTTTTTTAGCACACAGGAAGTGTAAGCTATAGGATGGTCTACACTCTCATTGTCTAGTTGGGCCAGAATAGCTCCAATAGCAAGATTGCTAGTGTCAGTGTATAGGATGAACTCCTTATCATAGTTGGGATACACTAGGATTGGCGCCTCTTTGAGTTTTTGCTTAAGGGTTTCAAAGGCTTGTTGTTGAATGGGGGCCTATTCAAAAGGAACATTATGTAACAGTTGGATTAGAGGTTCACTAGTATTGGCAAAGTCAGGGATAAACTGTCTGTAGTAGCCCATCATCTCTAGAAAGACTTGTACCTCTTGTAGGTTGTTGGGTGGAAGCATTTTGTCAATGGCCTCAACCTTCTTAGTCATTGGACAAATCCCTGTCTGGTTTACTTCATGGCCCAAGAATTCAAGACTTTTTTGAAGAAGGCGCACTTATAAGGTTTTAGTTTGAGACCAGCTTCCCAAATCTTTAGGAACACCTCTTTGAGATGAGCCAGGTGGTTGGTGAAGGTAGCGCTGAAAACTGTTATATCATCCAAGTATAATAGGACGCACAACAGCTTCAAGTTGCAGAGGATGGAGTCCATTGCCCTTTGGCAGGTAGCCAGGGCATTGCAGAGTTCCTGCAGCATGCAAGTAGGCTCAAAAAGCCCTTCAGATGTAATGAGTGCAGATTTTTGGCAATCCTCAGGCAACAGATTAACTTGCCAGTATCCAGATGCCATATCCATTGCAGAGAAAAACTTAGAGCCTCCAAGACGTCAGAGAGAATCATCAATACACAACAAGGGGTATGAGTCCTTCTTGGTCAAAGAGGTCAATTGGCGGTAGTCCATCACAATACAATGGCCTCCATCATTCTTCTTTAAGATGAGTAGCGGGAATGCCCAAGGACTTTGGGAAGGTGCTAGCAGCCCAGTGTCCAACTGTTGTTTGAGCTCTTTAGATACCTGGGCGTCCTCTACACGGCTGCAGCAATATGGTTTAGCACAGAAGAGAGGAGCATCACCAGTGTCAATCTGATAGATAACGCCTTAGGCTAACCCATAATTGGTACTGTACTTAGCAAAAATATCAGAAAATTGATCTAGTAAGTCTAGCACCTCTTTCTGTTGAACCAGGGACAGCTGTGGAAAGTCTTTCTCAGTGAACAAGGATAAGAATTGGGGCTCATCTTCAGGTAGATTAAATTCTAGGAATGTACCAAAGGGATGAAGAGACAGGACATCAGGAGCGCTCAATAACTTGCCATATCCAACAACCTGCCCTTTAGAAACAGTCATGGGAAGAGCAGTCAGGTTGGCTACCAATAATTGAACAGGGTCCTTATGGGAGACATCTAGGATTCCTGTACAAAGATAAGGTTTTTTGTGCCCTAAAGAGGGGAAGATTACAACTCCAAGAAGGTTTGTTCAGGTAGTTCATATGATATCTGGGAGTCTAGGACAGCCTGGGAGCCAGGGGGGGACGGTGAAAGCAGACATGGATAGAAGAGGGATCCCCTCAGATGCAGGAGAAGCCATAGGTGGACATTTCATGTTTGAAGTGTGGGTGCAATATTTGAGGTTGAAAACCCCAGTGGGATATTCCAAGGCACAAATCTTGAGGCGTTTCCCTGGAACTTTAACTGGCTCTTTGAAGATTAAGGGGACTTCATATCCTAGAATAGAGAGGTAGCCATCTTTCAAGTTGATTATTCCATTATATTCTCTAAGGAAATGGATGCCAACTAGGAGATTGTAACTCTCATTCTCCAGGAAAACTGCTGGTGCAGCTAGGAGAAGCTTGCCAAACTGCATGGGCAGAGTAAGCCCCTATGGCGCGGGTCATAGACAGTCCAGTTGTGCCATACAACTGGTGATAATTAAGGTCAAGGGCAAGCTTGAGTTTTTTCACAAGCTTGTAGGAGACAACATTGACTGGCAAACCAGTATCTAAAACGGCCTAGATCTTCACTTTTTGAATGGATATCTCTACTTGAGTGGTAGTGCAACCAAAGGGTGGAAGGACAGCCAAGATATCTTGAGCCTCTGCTAGTTCCTTATCCCACTTCCCAATCATGCATCTTAACCCTGGGAACACATTATAATCAGTTTGGAGAGGGAGAAAAACAGATACATTCTTGAAGACAGCGTCAGCAACCTTGGCAGCTTGTTCTGACAGCTCCACTAGCACGGGGGACCTCTTAGCCTGAGTGAGGTAAGGGCAAGAGACAACTTCTTTGGCTTCAGGCAAAGTCTTAGCAGTAGTTGTAGTCTTTCCTGATTGCAGTTTATAGGGGACTGTAATGATTTCAGGAAAATCCAGGACAGAGTACCCATATGCATCAGTGTTGTCAGTATCAGAGTCATCCAGGTCAGAGTTGTCAGAGATATTGTGGAACAAGAGGAGGATAGAAGGAGCCTCATTATCAGCAGGCTTGGAGTCAAATATTGAGGGAGGGATTGAAAGAGACTGGGAATAATTGTCAGCCAAGAGCGTCTCTACCTCTAGGTTGACTGTTCTTTTCCCGCCTGCTCTTTTGGATCAGCTCCTTCAACCTGCAGATTGGTGCAGACGCGAGAGTGGTGGCCTATCTGACCACAGTTGTGACAACCCTGACGTCAAGGAGGATTTTGCAAGTTCATGGTGAGGATACAAGGACCGCAAGAAGAGGAGCCAGAGTTGGAAGCGGCACAACTCTCCCAAACAACTGCCCCAGAATGGGTAAGGTGCCTGTCCTGAAACAACGTCTTTATGATCTTCATAGAGGAAAGCAAAGCTTTATGGGCTTTGAAGTGAAGACACAGAAGCTGGTTAACTTTGAGAGCTTGAGCGCAAGCCATGTAAGCTTTATGGGCTGTCAATTGTCTGCTCGTTATCAGTTGCTGTCCTTCCATGTAGAATCTGTCTGCAAGCTCACTAGCGTCTCTTTAGGATTGGAAGCAATATGCACAAAATTGTCCTTTTTTACTTCCAGGCTAAGGCCACCACCAAACTTGTCAATCAAAAGCTGCTTTATGTCTTCCCAGGTTTCAATGGTGGGTAGCTCAGGCACCATCACCTCCTGGCAAGTCAGATGTAGACAGGTCAGAATATGTTCCTTCTTAACCTTGTCTGATGCTTGTCTTGTGACAGTTTTGTAGATAGTTAGGAAAACTGCAATGGTGAAGGTTCTGGGGTCAAAGACTTGCTTAAAGGTAGGCTTGAAGTGTGCTTTGGTAGTTGGGCCACTATTGTTGCTATTGAGTACGTTTATACGCAGGGAAAACTCCACTTTGGATTCAGAGGGGGGCTGTCTAGCCCATAGCTGCCAAACACTCTCTTCAAGGGTAGTCAGGGTCTCAACAGTGCGGGCACCTGTATTAAAAGCTTGAGTGGAACGTTGTGCAGTAGTATCTAAGCGTTGACCTTGGGTGGTCACTATTGTGAAGAGCTCAGCCAATTAAGAAGTAAGGGATGGCCCCACTGAGAGGCAAGGGACAAACCTGTTGTTCACAGAGTCAATCAATTCACTCATCTTTTGTACATCTCTATCCAGTTCAGTATGGTCCCGCTTCAATTGATCCACCTCATTAGCTAGGGCAATTAGTTTCCTAGCACATTGGATTTGAGGAGCTCCTGGTAAGCCAGGGCAGCAACCACCTTCACATACAACCCCAACTGGACTAGCAGCAGTTGCCATCATTCCACATAGGGCAGCAAGTTCTTGCTGTAGCTCTGCAACTTGGGTAGTCAACTCAAGCACCTGGGGGTCAGGTTGAGGAGCCTCAGTAGGACATCCTTGACTGCAAGTAGTTGTACATAGCTCTTGAATAGCATCCCATATTTTCTGCTCTCTATCCACTCTGTCATCAGAAGGGGGAGAGGGCGGAACATCTGGCTTGGGTGTAGATAATTCATTTGCTTGACTCTGGAGTATGGCTATAGCAGCGTTGGTGGCAGCTCTCTCTTGATCAAACACTGTATTGAGTTTATTAAGGCTGTTAGCAGCAAAGTCTGCTACCTGCTGTAGTTGCTCAGATGAATACATGCTGAATGCATTGAGCTGCTGCACAAGTTGTTTGAAGTTGAGAGATAAGCGTTTAAGATGAGTCTACTTGATTTTTCCAGGGTTGTTCTAGCTGGTGAAACTTGTGTAGATGCTCTCTCATATATTTGGGGATGAACTGGCAGTTTTGTTTGATAGAATTAATCAAACAGGTCTGGGAGGTAACAGAGTTGCGCTGATTGTCAGATACTAAGGAAAAAAGGGAATGTATCCACTGCTGGTAGGCAGCAAACTGGTCCCAGTGATGAGTAACCACTGCTTGTAGAGATAAGATTTCTTGGACGTGGAGCCCCAACACCATCTGATGGTGGGCCAAAGCAGGCTACACAAAGGACAATAGTAAGTGCTCAGCAGAGCCAGTCACTTAGAGGAGATTCTGTGGGATTTGAGGAGCCACAATCAATTTATAGTGTTCCACTTGACTGAACTGCAGCTGAAGTCAAGGGATGGCTCCTTCACGGGCTATCCCAAGGGCTACTGCCATGACTTGTTCTAAGTCAGGGGTACCCATGGGGTAAGCAACTAGGCAGGAACTAAGCCCGAGGTTCAGTATAGTAGGGGTAATAGATGGGTTGGCAATATCTTCCTCAATAGAAGGGCTAGTAATTTCAGGTGAAGTTGGCTCTTGTATAGGCGGAGGCAAAGGACCTGAAAATGTGGATGCAAAAGGGATAACTGAGGGGCTTACAGCCCCTGTAGTGAGCACCATTTTTGTTGTGTTCTGACGCACGGCACAGACACACAATGAGAAATCCCTTCCTTAGGATTAGATTTGTACTAAGTCTTGGTTAGATGGCAGGGAAGGCTATGTGTTTACCTTGCAGCCCTGGAAGAATAATATCTAATAGTTGTGGCTAGAGAGAGGCGCAGAAGTACTGAAGACTCAAAGACAAAAATGTGAATAGAACTTAATTTTATTGATGAATATGAAAGGGAATATATAAAGGTTAGGAATACCACAAAACACTACCAGGATGGTAGGATCACTTGCCACCAGCATGAGTGAGGCAAGTAAGTTGCCCAGGATCAAGAAACCAAACAATTGTATTTCCTGATTCAGTCATCAACTCATTTCAAGAGGCAAAAGCAAAAGCGAGAGATTTGTCTTTGAAATGGCCCACCAAAGGAAAAATCAATACATAGTGAATACCAGTATTCACAACAAGACACCTTGAGATGACAGATAGAAGGAGGGAATTTATTGGAAATGAAATCATAAGATTCTTAAAATATTAGTATAGGCCAGCAACTGTGGTAAGCTTGACTTCCTGGTACTCAACACTATAGTAAAGTGATAATACGGCTTTTTCCCTGATCAAAAACTGGAAATTGACACCTTTTTAAGTGATAGATCTTGATGTACTGAAAACTCTTAACAAAAAATTAAGCTATTCTCTAATGGTATACTGAAGTAACCCTGGAAAGCTCAAAAATGCAATAAAAACTTTACCTTAATTTATGAGAATTAGGAGAAATAAGTAATTATTTCTCATTTTACTATGCAATTTGCACTCTTCACTATAAAAAAAATTAATACCATAAAAAAATAAAATTCCAATGTAATAAAATAACCACAAACGCAATCATATAAGTTATGCAAAATATAAAAGAAATATTAATAATTATTTGATATAGTTCCTATAAGCACAACTTTGAATATCTTATGTTTTATTAGGAAATTAACAAAAATTAAGATATTTCACTCAATTTTGACTATAACTATCCATCTCAAACTTACCATGTATACATAAAATAATTATTACTATCTAATTAATATAAAAATATAAAATAGAAACTTAAATGTAAAAATTAAAGCTAAAAAGTTAAAAGTTAAAAGTTGAAACCATATAAGAAAGCAAGTTTACTTAACCCCTTTTTGCCCTTTTTAATTTTGGCCCCTTCAAGGAGGGCAGTTGAAATGAGCTCAAGCTGCTGCTTGATTTCAGAGGCCTTATAATTGTGCTTGTCTGCACCCTGGATGGCCTTGGTGAAGAGGATGGAGCGGGTTATAGGCTTGGTGTGGGGACGCGGTTGGCAAGATCTCTGATCTTGGAGATGGTTTTCTCTTGCTTATGCTGCAGGAGAGAGAAGAACTTATTGAATTTTGGATGAAGCCCAAAGTTGGCCTTAAGATGCTTGTGATAAGCCTTAGTGCTGAGGTGGTCTTGAGCTCCCCGATGATGGCCACCCGGTAAACGTTCCAACGGGCCTTGGCGCGGGCCTTGCCTTGCCTCTGCGGGACAACCTTCCCAATCCACTGGGGCTTGAAGTACTCAAGGAAAGGCTTGAACTCCAGGTGCTTAACTACATAAGGATCCTTTGAGAGAACCTCAAACCCCTGAGCAGTGTGCTCTGGCTTTAAAAAAGCCAAGGCACTAAAATGTGTAAGCACAAAATTTTCAGGTGTCCAAAGTATCTCTCCTGCTTAAACTACTAAGCTTGGCATGGGCCTGCACATTGTAAGCAACTGTTTGGCAGAAGTGGAATGTGGCGCTTATGCACCTCCCTGCTAAACAGCTGCTTAAATACATTGAACTGAGCAGGCTCAAAGTCCATAATGCACCTGTGAGGCCCCGAGCTCTCAGCCTTACCTTTTCCTCTGAGTCCAGGGTGACCTGGTCCTTGTCAACGTCAGAAGGGTTGGCGCAGGTGCAGGGGGGGTCCTCTTGACATTTTTGTTATCAGGGATAAGGAGGTGAAAATCTTGCAGCAGAGGATAGTGAAAGCCTGGGTGTATATGGTCTCAGTGGCCCTAGGGAGAAGAAAGAAGGCAAGTGGAATCACCCAGATGTCTATCTGGGCATGTACCATCCATAGCTAGTAGAACATTTGGGAGCAAGTGGCAAAGGTACCGTCAACTAGCCAGGGTGATGCTTTTAACTCTATCAGGTTCTGCTGAGTTGCATAGCAGATGATACAGTCCTTTGAGCCGGGCCCATTGTTGCAAAGTGTTGTGTTAGGCTCCTGGGGACAACATCCAGAAGGACACAGCGGGAAATCTTTATAACAAAATATTTGAGGTTTGAAGCTAGCCTTGGGTTAGCCTTCAGGGCAAAATTAAGGGAATATATCTTAATTTCCTAGAATAAAAGATGAGGAAGTCCTTTTGGCAAAAAGGAAAGGAAAAAGCTTGAAGAATATTAAAGCCAACACAAATGTGGATAAACTTGTCTTTATTAGGAGAAATGATTCTACTTAAATAGTAGACAAGGGTCAATGATCACTCATTAGGTAGACAGGGTGGCATAGGGGGTCATATTGGGGTGAAGTCATACCAGGATCAGTTGTAAGCTGGTATGGCAATCCAGAATGGGTGGACATTGGAACAGACCCATTTACAGAGAGCAAATAATTTTCAAAATTGCAAACCAAACCAACCAAATCTTTGCATATATCACTATTTAAAGGCCATATCAAAATAGCATTAATGGAGCAATTTCCAACATCTATCCCCTCAAGATTTGACACAGGGAGTTGATATTTGCGGAGAAATTTGAAATGAACTCAGGCAAAAGAACGTCCAGAGGATAGCAGCTTCACAGTATACTTACCATCCTTCTTGAAGTTGCCTTCACAAGGTCCAACACAGAGAGAGTCTATCTTATGGGCTCTACGTCCTGTACAATTTTGGTAGTAGAGAACCAGGTCTTCTATCTGATAGTCAGGGAGGGGGGCTCTAGAAGCAATGGACAGTGAGAGCTCTAAAGTCTTGACCTTGTAGGAAGTTGAGTAAGCTGTTACCAAAAATGTCAATGATACAAATAGTTAAGTCTTTGACATGGGCTTCAGAATTGGCAGACACATCAACTTCAATCAACAGGGGTCCCAAGATTGAGGGGGTTGTGGCTTCACATCCGTATAGCATGACAAAGAGTAACTGGTCAGTCCCTCTTTGCAATGCTGAGTCAATAAGCAAAGAGAGCAGTAGGGAGGAACATATCCCAATTGACGGCATCAGAGAGGGTGGGTTTCTGTGTCAAAGACACCAGGAAGAAATTTGATTGTTCAACAGTTCCATTGGTTGACAAGTTATACAGCGCAGACAAGGATTGGTGGGTACCCATAGCTTCCATAAAAACTGTTATGATGAGAGCATTAAAGTTGGAGCCATTGTCAGAAAGCAAGAATTGAGGACAGCCATGGCAGTAAAATATATCTTGCAACAAGAAATTAGAAGTGGTCTTGGCAAATATATCTTTTATGGCCCTGGCTTCACCCCATTTTCTAAAATGATCTACAGCTACCAAGATAAACCAACACCCAGACCTAGAACAAGTGAGAAGCCCAACAGCATAAATACTCACAGTTTGGAAGGTATGTTTAGGTGGCATGAGCTTGAATTGATGTTGGGAAGGTCATGGTTGTTGGAGCTGGCACAACTGACAGGAGGCAAGGACATCAGGAATTAGAAGGTGCATGTTTTCACAATAGAAGCTCTTGCACAACCAGTCATGAGTTTTTTCTATACCACCATGTCCAATATCAAATTGAGCCTGTAGGATAATTTTAATTCTCATACTAGGACAAACATAGGGCAGATAGGTGTTATTGACTTTCTTGAAGAGTTGTCTATCTTAAATTACAGTGTACTTTGACAGGGTCTGAAGGGCTAATTAGATATCTCCTGGCTCAGTGGTCCAGGATTCAGGATACCCTATTAACTTTTATAGGTGATCAGCGTCTGCAGGAAGGATGGCTAGTATGGGCATCCTCTTTAAGCCATTGGTATTCTGATGTTGCGCACCAGGACAATGCACCACAGTGAAATTGATCCTTGTAGTTTCAGAGCCTAGCATGCTATTTGAACTTTGGGCTCCTTTAGTTTTTGCAGCCATTTAAGGGGGGAGTGATTTGTGACCACAGTCAAGTGGGTTCCGTAAATGTAGTGCCTGAATTGTTTTACAGCATGCAACACTACCAGGCATTCCTTCTTGGTGAAACTATAGTTCTTCTTGTGTTTTTTGAGGACTTGGGAAGATAAGCCATGGGTTAATCCACACTTTGTTATCAAGCTGGGCTAAGATGGCACCCACAGCTACTCTCTTTGCGTCAGTGTACAAGATAAACTCTTTATCTTAATTGGTGTAGACTAGAATAAAAGCCTCTTTGAACTTGGACTTCAGCGCTTCAAACAATTGTTGCTGACTGTCAGTCCACTCAAAGGGGACTTTGCAAAGGATCTGGACAAGGGGTTTGCTCAATTTAGCAAAGTCAGGTATGAACTATCAATATTAACCCATCATACTAAGAAATACTTGGTCCTCCAATATATTTTTGGGAGGCAGTATCTTGTCAATAGCTTCCACCTTATTATTCATGGGGAGATTACAGTTTGGGTGACCTCATGACCCAGGAATTTGAGACACTTTTTAAAGAAGGAGTACTTGGAGGGTTTGAGTTTCAAGCCAGCTTCTCAAATCTTGATTAAGACAGCCTTGAGGTGCTCTAAGTGGTTGGTAAAGGTGGCGCTATACATTGATATCATCAAGATATACAAGGATACAAGAGAGTTTTAGGTCTTTTAGGATGGAATCCATAGCCCTTTAAAACGTAGTTGGGGCATTGTGGAATCCTTAGGGAATTCAAGTGGGTGCATAGACCCTTTCAGAGGTGATGAGAGCAGACTTTTCTTGGTCTTTGGGTGACAAGTTGACCTGTCAGTATCCAGAAACTAAATCTATAGCAGAAAAAACTTAGAACCGCCCAGTTGTCTGAGAGCATCATCAATTCAAGGCAAGGGGTATGAGTCTTTCTTGGTGAGCAAGTTTAGGCGGCAGTAATACATTACAATGTCATGGCCCCCATCTTTTTTCTTAAGGATCAATAAAGGAGAGCCCAAGGGCTTTAAAAAGAAGCCAAGAGTCCAGCATCTAAGAGTTGTTTGAGCTCCTTAGAAACCTGGGCATCCTCTACCCTACTACAGCAGTATGGCTTGGCATGGAAAGGTGTGCATCACCAGTATCAAACATGATGGATGACCCCTTTGGCTAGGCCATAGTCTGTAGGCCCAGAGGTAAAGATATTGTTGACTGATTGAGCAGATCCAATACATTTTTTTGTTGGATAGATGACAGTTGTGGGAAGTTGGCAGTGGTTAACAGGGAGAGAACTTGAGGATCTTCTTCAGGTAAATTATGATTGCTGAAGGTTCCAAAAGGGTAAAGGGACACCACTTGTTCTGCCCCTAATATACGGCCATGACCTACAACCTGGCCCTTTGACACCTGCATAGGTAGGGCGGTCAGGTTAGCTAGCAACAGGTGTACAGGCTCCTTGTGGGTCCAATCTAAGATCCCTGGACATAATTGGGGCTTTTTGCAGCTTAGAGACTCAGGAGAGTAGAGTTCCAGGAATGACTTTTTGGGTGGTTTGTAAGATATCTGAGAGTATATAATTGCTTGGGCGTCTGGAGAGATGGTGACAGCCGCGGGGGCAAGGAGAGGCACACCTTTCTCTTCAGGACAGGAAGGAGGAGGAGAACACATATTGGAGGAATTAGTTGTGTACTTGAGCAAGAAGATACCTGTGGGATGCTTGAGCACACAAGTCTTAAGACGTTTGCATGGGAGCCTGAGAGGTTCTAAAAATTAAAGGGACCTCATATCCTAAGAGAAATAGGTATCCATCTCAAAGGATTACAATCTCATTGTATTCATGGAGGAATTGCGTACCAACCAGGAGATCATAGCTTTTGTTCTCTAGGACAACAGCGGGGGATGCAATGAGGAGTTTCCTGAACCTCATGGGTAGGGCTGAGTAGGCACCAATAGCTCAAGTTTGTGCCATGTCAGCAGTACCATACAATTGAGTGTAATTAAGGTCAGGAGCCAGATTAAGCTTCTTCATTAGCTTGGATGATACCACATTAACTGGATATCAGAAATTGCGGCATTAATGCTATTTTGATTTGGCCTTCAAATGATGATATTTGCAAAGATTTGGTCAGTTTTGCTTTTGATTTTGGGAATTCCTTATACTCCATGGATGGGTCTGTTCCAATGTCCACCCATTCTGGATTGCCATATTAGCCTGTGACTGATCCTGGTATAAATTCACCCCAACTTGACCCCTTCTGCCACTATGTCTACCTAATGAGCTATCATTGACCCTTGTCTACTATTTAAGTAGAATCAATTCTCCTAATAAAGACAAGTTTATCCAAATTTGAGATAGCTTTAATATTCTTCAAGCTTTCCTTTTTGCCAAAAGAATTCCTCATCTTGTATTCCAGTAAATTAAGGTACATGCCCTTAATTTTGCCCTGAAGGCTAACCCAAGGCTAGCTTTGAACCTCAAATATTTTGTTATAAAGATTCCCCACTGTTTTCTCCTGGATGCTGTCCCCAGGAGCCAAACACAACAAAATGGTGCTCACTAAAGGGGCTGCAAGTCCCTTGGTTACCTGTTCTCATGCAAATTCTCTGGTCCTCCCCTTTTTTATGAAGTACCTGAGCAACCTAAAGTTTCTAGTCCTCCTCTAGTAGAAGATATCACTGATACCCCTCAACTTTCATGGTAATGGTGTTTTCTCCTGGGCCTGCTTGGGACCCCTACCAGCTTTCTCTCTTGATTATGAGCAAGCTTTTGCAGTTGCCGGCTCTCTCCTCCACACAGGCACTGTGACAATGCACACTAACCCTGGTCTCTGTCCCAGGTATGCTTACAAAGGCCTGTGTTGTAACTGTGCTGTTTTAGAAGAGTTACATGGGGGAAATATTTATAAACTAGATAATAATCTTTATTAGAGATAGTGATTATATAGTTCATGTGAATCAAGGATAGTTGGTCAAGATTGAGGATTACACAGCTGGATGGAAGAAGGGGATGGCTTGATCCTGATAATGAGTCAAGCGCCAAATTGAGGTATCCACCGTAAAGGATTGTCATCTGTTTATGTTGTTGGATTTGGTAATTCAAGTTGACTTCCTAGTCTGGCTTTGGGTGACCAGATAATCAGATTGCGGGTCACAAACCCGCTTGGTTGGAACCTTGTTGGCAGGCAGGGCGGTTTATTGTTGTTTCTGTCTTGCTTTGCAGGGTTGTAGGCGGTTGTGGTGTAAGGTCTTGTCTTGCTTGAGTTTCCCAAGCCCTTGCGCGAGGTAAGTGTTATTATTATTTACCTTTAGAATGATTGCTGGCCCTACTTTTTTGGGTTGTAGTTTGCTTTTGTCAATATTCATGACCAAAACTTTGTCCCTGACTTCATGTCTATTGCAGACAGGAACAAATGTCTTTTTGTAGGTGTTCTTTTTCTTTGGCTGCTTGCTTGCTGTTGGTCTCTACTACTTGAGGGTCCAAACAAGGGGGACTTGACTTGGAATGTCTAACTTAGGTCCTGTCAATGCTTGAATGATATTTTTCTGTGTGCTGTATACCAGTTCAAAAAGGCTTTTTCCGGTGGATCTGGTCACTTGGGTTTGGCACACAAGTAATGCAGTCTGTAGCTGCTTATACCAGTCTTCAGGTCTCCTGACAGTGAGTTTGGCTAGGGCTTTCACAAGGCTGCATTAAGCCGCTCTATGCGTCCATTGGCCTGTGGGTGGTATGGTGTTGTGATGGTGTGTTTGACCCCATTCTTGGTGAGGTACATGTTGGTGTCTTTGGAGGTCAATTCTTTGCCTCCATTGGTTATCAGGAGTTCTGGCTTTCCAAACCTGCTGATTATTTCTTTGCCAATAAATTTTTGTACGTTGTTGCCAGTATGTGCCTTCACCGCTTGGGTTACTGGCCACCTTGTCGCAAAATCAATGGCTGTGATGATATATTTTTTGTTGTTGTGCTTTCCTGGCATGGGGCCTACAATGTCAAGAGCCCATACATTGAACGGTATTTGGGTTCAAATGGGAAGTACAGACTTAGGCAGGGTTTTGCTTTTGGCAAACTTTTTGCAGACCTCACATTGTTCTAACACTTCCTGGACATCACGGTATAAGGTTAGCCATCAGGCTTTATGTTTTAGGAATTTAAATAGGTTTTGGCTCTTAGTATGTCCAAGATCTCTGTGGTATCAAAGAATGGTGTTGACTTGCTGATGTGTGGGAATATAGGGAATGGTTGTGCCATCTATCATTTTTCTGTGGAGGGTCCTGTATACATCAGCAAAGAGATGTTCATTCTTAATGACTGTTTCTTTGGTGATGTTGGTTGTACCTGCAGGAAATCCTTTGTCTTTTGTACGTAGCACTAAAAGAGGCCAGTCTGGGTTGAGCCCATTCTCTCCTCTTGAAGCAAATACATACAGGCAGGACAGGGAGTCTGCCATGGCAAGCTCAGCCCTGGGCTTATATTGGATGAGCATGTTGAACCTTTCTAATATTTCCATCCACCGCGCTTGACGGTGTGACAGGTTTGCTTGTGTCTTGAAATAGATGAGCAACTTGTGATTGGTTAGTGCTGTGAATTTACCCTGTTGTTCTAGATAACAGGCCATTTGACTAGGCAGTGTACAATGGCCAGTAGTTCTTTGTTGTGGATTGGGAAACAGCACTTGCCATCTGTCATTTTGCGCAACTTGTAGGCTACAGGCAGGAAGTCACCATCACTATTCTTAATTTGTAGTACTCCCCCAATGGATGCAGCTGAGGCGTCAGTTTCCATCTGGTACATTCTGTCTTGTTTAAGGCATTGTAAGATGTGAGCTTTTCTTTGAAGCGTCTGAAACAGAGGTTGCATTAGGGGGTCCAAACAAAAGTGGGCTTGGCGCTTTTTATGGCGGACAAGGGGGCAGTCAAGACGCCGCAGTTGGGTATGAAGTGTTGTACATAGGCCAACATTCCCAAGAAGGTGCGTAGTTCTGACTTGTCCTTGGGAGGTGGCATCTTGCAGATGGCTTGTATCTTTTGAATGTTGGGTTTGATGCCATCTTTTGAGACTATGTGTCCCAAGAAGTGTGGTTGCTCCCAGAAGAACTGGCATTTGGAAGGTTTGGCCAACAGTTTGTGATATGCCAAGGTCGCAAAGACTTCCTCTAGGTCTTTATGGTGCTGTTCCACCAAGGGACTGTAGACAATAATATTTTCCAGGTAAACTAGGGCATGTCTGCCTATGTGTGGCGCAAACACTTTGTTCATGAAGTTTACAAAGGTAGACGAGGCATTGGTCATGTCAAAGTTGAGTACCATAAATTTGTAGGAATCATATTTGGTGCAGAAGGCTGTCTTGGGGATGTTTCTCTCCTTGATACAAATCTGATTGTAGCCTGCAGTTAGATCAACCTTGGAGGGGACAGAGGAACCTCTTAAAGCTTTGAAGAGGTTGTCAATCAGTGGCAGTGGGTAACAATTCTTGATGGTGACTTTGTTTAAAGTGCGGTAGTCTGCAACCAGGTGTAAGGTACCGTCCTTCTTAGCCACAAAGAATATGGCGGCCCCAAAGCAAGACTGTGAGGGGTGAAACAGTCCTTTTTCTAGTGCCTCCTTGAGATAGACTTGTAGTGTGTTGTCCTCATTTGGGATTATCCTGTAAATGGGGTGTGCCTTAAAACATCCCCCTTGAGTTGGATAGAATGTTGAATGTGTTTCTCAGGGGGTAGTCCAGGTAACGCTTCCTTAAAGATTTCTGGATGGCAGGCCACAATGTTGCAGTCTTGAGGTGTGGAGGTATCCTGGTGGTCCTTAAAGTGTATGATTTCATACTGGCAGGAGTCCCAGGCAATTGCCTTCAGGTTTTCCCTTTAGTCCAGCGTCTCAGTGATGTGTACAAAGATGTGGTCACATAGGAGTTGGTATACTGAGTTTGGGTAGATCTGGTGGTTGATGCCTTCACACTTGATGGTCAACACGGAGGTTGCCCAGTCCACGTGGGGTTGCTTTTCTGTAACCAGTCCAGCCCCAGTACAATGTCAAACTTAGGGAAGTCAATGACAGGACCTTGGATGGTGGAGTGGAGGTTCTCAAGCATGATGGAGAAGGGGGCAGTTTCCTTTGTCACGGCAATGTGGTGTTCATCAGCCAGGACCACGTTTTTAATCCGCAAAGGATTAGTGGCCAGCTTGAATTTATCCACAAAGCTGCTGTTGACTAGGGTTTGATCTGCTCCTGAGCCCAGAAGTGCTGAGCCTGTGTAACTGCAAAAGTAGAAAGGGTAAGACATTAATTTTTTGGGATGAAGGGTGATGGTGTATAGTACTGGGTCTTTGAGGGCACTTGGATCATTGGGCATTGGTCCACGTCCTTGGGTTGGTATTCATTGTTGGTCAAGTCAGGAGTTGCATGAGGAGAGCTTGGCTTGCTTAGTGCTCTCCCAGGCTTTTCCCTCATCCTGGTTGCCTTGGGTGGCAGTGATACAGAAATGGGTACAATTTGACTGGCCATTGTTTCCATTTCCCTGTCCATTTGAACCTGTGGGTTTGTGGTTGTTGTTAGTGCTGTTGCCTCCAGGAGGTGGTCAACAGGAGCACCTGCTTAGATAGGAGTCCATGGGCCTTTCTTGCTTCCCAGTCTGTGCCTTGTGTAGAGCGTTGGATGTTTGTTCCGCTTTTTCTGCTTCACGGTACAGACTTTGCAGGTTGGTAACCTGGTCCAGGCTCACATGTCTCATCACGTGCGACTTGATAGCGTTGTAGTACATGAGGTGTGTTGCTGGGGTGCCAAAGGCCAGTTTGGATGGGGCACACAGACAGAGATCCTTGTAGGCGCAGGTGAGTTCTTTAACGGTGCCTGTCTGGGTCAGATTCTTTACTTGGCGTATGATCATGAGCGCCGTATCCTTAAGCACAAATCTTGCCAAGAAGTCATGTTTGAAGGTGTCCCAGTTCTTTTCAGTGTGCTCTTTGTGCCACTTGTCACACCAGGTGCCGGCATCATGGGTCAGGCAAATGGAAATCTCCTCAATCCAGAATTGCTGTGGGCATTCCATTTGAGCCAGCTTGCTCTGGGAGGACTGGATCCAATTGGTGGCATTGTTGTTGTTGGCTCCAACAAAGGGCTCCAAGGCGGCACTGCAAAGTCTTTGTGCTATATAGGCGGGCATGGTGGTTTTGTCAGCTGGTTGTGGCATTGAGTTTGGTGCCTGAAAGAACCCTTGGGCGGACAGGGCGTTGAAGGCGTGTAGCAGGATCATCATGTTTTGGTAGAGAACAAAACCATCAGGTATCTTGGTACCTGAAGTATACAGAGTCCAGTTGGGCGGGAGGCCAGACATAATTCTGTCAAGGATTTGTTAGCTGCAGCATGTGCGGGCAACAGGCAGAATTTTTCAAGATAAGGTAGGATGGAGAGCCTACCTGTGCTATAATGTTGTAACTTTGCTGTTTTAGCAGAGTTACACAGGGAAAAATATTTAGAAACTAGATAATAATCTTTATTGTGAGATAGTGATTATATAGTTCATGTTCAAGGATAGTTGGAACAAGATTGGGGATCACACGGCTGGATGAAAGAAGGGGGTGGCTTGATCCTGATAGTGAGTCAAACGCCAAATTGAGGTATCCACTGTGAAGGATTGTCATGTGTTCATGTTGTTGGATTTGGTAATTCAATTTTACTTCCTAGTCTGGCTTTGGGTGACCAGGTAATTGAATTGCGGGTCACAAACCTGCTTGTTTGGAACCTTTTTGGCGGGTTGAGCCTGCGGTTTTGACACCTATACTCCTCTTTTGGACTTTGGTCTTCCCCCTTGCTGATGGAGTCCATGGATACAATTGGTGTGTTAGTCAACCATTTTAATTAACCCGCCCTTGTTCACCATCAACTTGCATTAGGATCCCATAATTAGCTTTTAAATTCTGTAGCCACTGCTGTCTCAAACAACCATGCTCAAAATATGGCCCATCAAGAATGGTCTCACAGCCTCTTTGCTTGCATCTCAGATAACCAGTGTGACTTGGCTTCCCAGAAGTAATTAACCTTATCACTGAACTCCTTTTTGCTCCTAGCTTCCTGGATATATCAAGGATTGGCTGTGCAAACTAGATGATCACTAAGCTATCTGGTATGAGCAGATAGAAGCGGCCCTTCTAAAGTATTGTCAAGACTTTGAGACCTTAGTTATCAAGCTCAATAATTTTGAAGCATGTCAATTCACAGCTCAAGTTGGTTGGGACCCATGTCAATAATTGGGGCCAACATCTGCACTTACAGTATGGATTGGATAAGGCTGCACTAGGAAATACTCTGTGTCAGGTTCAAAACTATGTTGACAATAGAGTAGCTTCCATTAAAGTGACTCCTCCGGCTCCTTTGGTTGAGGTCTTGTCTGCCTTTGAAGCTAAGGTATGTGAAGCCAAAGCTGAACTCAAAACCACTACTCATTGTCAAACCTGTGTTATAAACCCTTTGCCTGTAGAGCCTATGCCCAACCCCTGCATTGCCTTGCTGACAGAACAAGTATCAACCATGCAAGGTGAGATCAAGTATTTGAGACAACGCCTCTCTGACCCTAATGATTTGTCCTCTGACTCTGACAGTAAACAAGAGACAGAGATCACTGATACTCCTTCCCATATTAATCATGGATGTCGCCCTGGCTTAGAAGGTCAATCCTGTGTCAACTGTGCTCTTTCCTTGGATTATTTAGCAGCAGTGACAAATGAAGATGCAGATAGGTAAGAAGCTTTAGAACGCAAGATGAAGAACCTCTCTTGATTGACGGAAAAAATAAATGGACATATTATCCCTTTGTCTATTCAAGCAACTTCCCTGGCCACTTGTATCAATGGGGTTTCTGATACACTGGAAGTACAACAGATCAAGATTGCTGACTTTGGAGTTGCTGCCAATACTGCCCAAAATATCAATGGACAAAACAGCTCTACACTAGACACCCTGTAAGAGAGCCTTTGACTTCTCTGGGCTAGACAACCTGCTTCAGAATCTGAGTTTGAGGGCAATCCACTTATCAATGTCCTCAACTCAGGTGAAAATAGCCAGTCCACCTCTTTGTCTATTGACCCCAACTATAAGCCTTCTTTCAAGCAGATATTTAACCCTAAAACATCTACCATTGCTTCCTTTCTGAAAATCTACAAAACTGCAATGCATAGAGATACTGACAATCTTAAGAAAGAACATATTTTTCCTGTCTGTATTCTTAGTGCCAAGAAGTTTGATCCCCAAAATCCCATCTATTGTCACTTGGGAGGACATAAAGTGCTCCTTATTGAGGAATTCATAGAAGATCTCAGCTTGGAGGTCAAGAAAGATGCATTTATGCACATCACTTTTAAGCCCAAGGAAACCCTGGACCAGTTTCTGATTGCTTCTATATTTAAGGGCAACAGTTAATCACCATTTGCCATTTAACTCCCTGAGAAGCTTACACGGCCTGTTCAATTGTGTTAAAGGTGAACCAGCTCCTATGCCTACATTTTAAGGCACACAAGGCTTCAATTACTTCCATGAAGAGTATTAAGACCCTCTTGCAAGACATGCATTTGACCCATGGGGTACTGTGGTTTGTGAGAATAAAGCCATAAATGCTGGGACTACCTCTTGTACTCTGTGTATTATGACTCTTGGTTCAAGTGGACAGCCTAAGAGACAAGAATGCCATAACTGTGGACAAATAGGGCACCACTTTTGTACCTACACCAATCCCTGGGTAGAAGATTTTGACTCAAAGGAACAAGAAGGAAAGGAGAGGTCATCTTAGAGGCAGAGACGCTCTCTGCTGATCAATCTCCCCCGTCTCCTCCTGATCCTCCTTCTGACAAGAAATCTCTTTTTTCTTCTAGCCCAACTATCCTTCATTGGTTATACAATCTTTCTAGTAATTCTGAACCTGAATATTCTGACTGCAATGAATCAGATAGTTATGGTTACTCTGTTTTGGCTGTCCCAGAAACTGTGTCAGTCCCTTACAATCTTTGCTCATGGAAAACCACAACTACAACTTGCTCACCTTCAGCTAAAGCCAAGTCTGTAGTAGCTTGTCCTTAATTGGCCCAGGCACATCAACCTTCTGTCCTGGTAGACTCTTCTGAAGAAGCTGCCAAGCTATCCAAAGCTCTCTTCCATAATGTGACTATATCTTTCCCGTTGCAGACTGTGTATAAGAAAATTCCTGCCTTAAGATGCATGTTAGCCAAATGGGAGAAAGAGTTGGAAGCTGTTGCAATATTGAGTACTTCACTCTAATTGATATTGAGATAATTGGAATTAATACATTGATACAATTCAACAATGGATTCCTTAAGTTGACTTCCTCAATCGCAATTGGATTCAACTGGTGGAGCTAATATACTCATGCTAATTATTAACCCATATTAGTTTAATAAACACAGCTTTTAACCTTACACTTAACAACTATACTTTGATATTGCCTTTTATTTAGCAGTTGAAGTTGGTGTTTACTAAGACTTAAATATTTTAGTGCTATTAGTATATTTTATCTATAATTTATTTTGGATAAACTTTAGCTCATAGATTTAGCTAGTTTAGATAGCCCAAATTTACAACAGAAGCTGCGCAGGATGTATTAGCTGTCTTGCCCCCCTTTGGTAAAGATACTACTTGAGTGGAAGTAGCAATTCAAAAGGTTAAAATCAAGTCAATTCTGGACATGGGTTCCCCAGTTAACGTGTATCATCCAAGCTAATGAAGAAGCTTAAGCTGGCTCCTGACCTCAATTACACTCAATCATATGGTACTGCTGGCATGGCCCAAACTTGAGCCATTGTTGCCTACTCAGCTGTGCCCATGAGGATTAGAAAACTTCTCATTGCATTGCCTGCTGCTGTCCTAGAGATTAAAAGCTATAATCTCCTGGTTGATACACAATTCCTCATTGAATAAAATAGGATTGTAAACCTTTTAGATGGATACCTATTGCTCTTAGGATATGAGGTCTCTTTAATTTTTTGAAGAACCTCCGCGGCTCCCAGGCAAACATCTTAAGACTTGTGTGCTCAAGCATCCCACAGGTATCTTCTTGCTCAAGTACACAACTAATTCCTCCAATATGTGTTTCCCTCCCCCTTCCTGCGCTGCAGAGGAAGGTGTACCTCTCCTTGCTCCTGTAGCTGTTACCATCCCTCCTGGCTCTCAAGTGATTATAGACTCTCAGATATCTTACAAACTACCCAAAAAGTCATTCCTGGAACTCTAATCTCCTGAGTCTCTAAGCTGCAAAAAGCCCCAGTTATGTTCAGGGATCTTAGATTGGACCCACAAGGAGCCTGTACAACTGCTTCTAGCTAACCTTACTGAACTACCTATTCAGGTTTTAAGGGGCCATGTTGTAGTGAATGTTTGTATATTGAGAAAAGAACAAGTGGCGTCCCTCTATCTTTTTGGAACCTTCAGCAATTTTAATTTACCTGAAGAAGACCGTCAATTTCTCTCTCTGTTTACCGCTGCCAACTTTTCACAACTGTCACTTATCCAACAAAAAAATGTATTGGAAATGCTCAATCAGTTTAACAATATCTTTGCCTCTGGACCTACAGACTATGGCTTAGCCAAAGGGGCCAGCCATCAGATTGATACTGGTGATGCTCCACCTTTCCTTGCCAAGCCATACCGCTATAGTAGGGTAGAGAATGCCCAGGTTTCTAAGGAGCTTAAAAAATCTTAGATGCTATACTATTGGCTTCCTCTCAAAGCCCTTGGGTTTACCCCTTATTGATCCTCAAGAAAAAAGATAGAGGTCACTGCATGGTGATGGACTACCACCGCCTAAACTTGTTCACAAAGAATTAATGATGCTCTCAGACTAATTGGTGGCTTGTGACAGATCCAGGCCTAACCAGTCCATCCTGCCATTATCCTGGCCTTGAATCTTATTGCTGTTACCTTCCCAGAAAGAAGCTTTGAGGAGCTTTGCCTCCAGGGAGGCAATTTTATTGGATAACACTTTATTGTCATCCTGCCAACAAGCCATGATTTCAACGCTTTTTTCCTCTCGTGCTCTCAACGCCTCAATTTCACAATTTGCCATCTCTTTTACTTGTTGAAAGATTTCATTCCATCCTACCAACAATTTCCAAGCATCCCAAGCATAAATTAGTTCCCTTGAGCAGGAGTCCCTTCCTTTACAAAGTAATTGTAATACAGCTCTTCAAACGCAGCCTTTACTTCTACTAAAGATTTGGCAGGAACAGTCTTAGTGACTTTCAGGCTGGTCCAAACTTCTTCCAATGTACTTGTAGGAACCTCCTTTCTTGTTGCAGCAGTTTCCACATAAAGGACCCCAAACTTGGCTCTCTCAAATTTTAACAAAGAAGGTATGACAATTGAAAAATAGGTGAGGGGAAAGCTTCAAAACCGACAATGAATATATTTTATTAATGTTTAACTGTTTTTGCTTATATACCATTTGGGGCATACACGGCTGAAAACCCCTCTGGTTCCTGAATCAACCAATGATTTGCGTCACGTGGTCTATGACATTTGAGTCATCCAACATATATCTTTACCTAAAAGATCACCAACAATTCTCAACCTATGAGAAATGACCTACAATGGGCAGAAGTCACCTGACTCCATTCAACCCAATGTACCAATTTGGCATGGATCTTCCTCAGCTCCCAGCACAAAAACCCTGTGGATTGCACATCCTAAACTCAGCTATCAGTGTTCCAACTGGGAACCAACTGATCAAAGCTGAATTCCTAGGCATTCTTGCCTTTATTTAGTTATTTTCACATTTAATGGTTTTTTGCCTTAAACCCCATTAAACTGCTTTGAAACTCAAACCAGGCACCACTGCGGCGCCCAGCAATTTCCCCAGGCAGCGCCCCAGTGCCTGAGAAAATTTGATAGCAGCGCCTCTGCGCATTTTGAATTCATTAGGCGGCATAGCGGCGCCTCTAACCCAATAAATTTGCCAACAAGGCGCTTTTAACCCAAATTCCAGGGGGTTTCCCATAGTTAATCTTAACCAAACTTCTTGACAAAGTCATGGCTGTTTAATATAATTAAATCCTCATCAATTATATTCTGTATTTATTAATTAATCTTCCTGATTAATCAATCCATTTTGAGATGCCTAGTCTCCAAGATTGATTTGGCCAATCTTGCCTCAATTCTTTTAGTTAGCCTAACCTAACTAATCATCCATATTCTGTTCTTTTATTAAACATAGATATCCAGTTTCTAGGAACCTTTACCTCAATAATTCCAAACAAACCTATCTATATGTAATAAACA
Source organism: Entomophthora muscae (assembly GCA_014839935.2). Lineage (NCBI taxonomy): Eukaryota > Fungi > Entomophthoromycota > Entomophthoromycetes > Entomophthorales > Entomophthoraceae > Entomophthora > Entomophthora muscae. The sequence goes on along the minus strand of QTSX02000080.1, from coordinate 259,160 downwards.
GCAATAAAAGAATATTATTATATTTTGGAGCATTTATTTGGCTAAATACTCAGCAGTGACTGTAGTACGGTCACAAGGCCCCTTCCTTCCCTTTGGGGGAATTGGCCTCATCTTCTTGGATCTTTATAAACTCCAATTCCCCATGGAATAGCTTAAGGAATTGAAGATGAATACAGGACCATTCTTCTCCCAAGGCAGCTCCAACCCCCCAATTTAGGTAGTTTGGCCCTGGACTAACCAAAATAATCTTCATAGGCCCTACCCATTGCTGAAGACCTCTTCTTGGGTGCTTTTCTTGGTGCCTTTGATCAAACCATACCAGATCTCCAACCTGGAAATGATCACTGGGAAGTACTCCAGGATTTGAGTTCCACTTGGCAGCACGTCTCTCTTGAGCCCGCTCTCCTTTACTCCTTGCCTTGGCAAATAACTTCTGCATCTTGGCTGCATGTTCTTCTACGGCGTCTTCATAGGAATTCTTATCCACAAACTCCCATTCACCAACCTTGGTGCTTGTGGTAGTCTCCCGGCCATACAACATCTGAAACAGAGAAACCCTAGTTACATCATGGGGCATTTTACAGTATGCCATAACACTCATTGCTAGGTGATCCTTCCAACGGTTTGTAGCTCCATCAGCCAATTTTTCTATAATGCACTTTAAGGTTCCAATGGTTCTTTTGGCTAACACATTGGTCTTGAGATGGTAGGGAGCTGTGTTAACTTAGAAATGCCACATTTAAAGCATTTCTTAGTTAAGGCTGGCCCTACGTAGGGTGATCCATTGTTGGTGAGAACCTTCTTGGGACAACCATGTTGTGCTATGATTTCTTCTCAAAAAAACTTAGCAAGTGCAACGCTTGTTTCTTTAGCCATTGCTCAAACCTCTACCCATTTTGTGAAAGAATCAATGGTAACCATGAAGTATTCTTTTTGACCACTAAGTAATGTGATATGACCTGTATCCATTAAGACCAACTCAAAAGGATAATGTGACATCACTGACTTGAGCTGTACCTTAGATTTTACCGCTGAGAACTTAGAGCAAACTTCACATTCTTGTAAAATCTGGAGGACTGTAGCTCTCATCTCTGACCATCAGTACCGAGCTTTTACTGCTTGCCAGAGCTTTTTGTATCTGAGGTGACCTCCTCATTGAATATGAAAATCTCTCACTACTTGAAGACGTTTGGATTGCTCTATGTAAATCCTATTCCTCAATAAAGCTTCCTGGGCTTCCTGCGTCTCAACTTCACAGGCCAACAGCGCTCAGGATAATAAGTCAGGAATCTGATTTTCCAAACCAGGCCGGTAAATGATATCATAGTCATATCCAGAGAGTTTTTCAGCATACAACTGCATACAGCCTTGTAAGTCTTCCTTAGTCTAAAGCGCTCTCAATGCTGCATGATCAGTGACTATAATGAATGGCATTCCTAGGATATATGTCCTAAAATGCTCCACTGCCCATACTATTGCCAATCCCTCACGTTTAGTAGCAGAGTATTTCCTTTGAGTGGTCTCCAATGTTTTGGAGCCATACACCACCGGATGCCAGGACAACTTTGACTCTCCTTCCTGAGTAAGAACGGCACCCAGACCAGTTGAACTTGCATCTGTTTCAATGTAGAACAACTTTGACCAATCAGGGAATCTTAGGATGGGGGCCTTGGAGAAACTCTTTTTCAGCTCTAAGAAACTTTACTCTTGTTCCTGTCCCCAAACAATCCTGGCATTCTTCCTTGTTAAAGCAAACAACGGATCTCCAAGCGTAGAATAATTAGGAATAAATCTCTGATAGAAATTCACTGATCCCATAAATCCCTGCACTTCTTGGACCAACTGTAGTGACCTCATGCTCAACAACAGAGTAACTCTCTCAGGACTTGGATTGATCCCCTGAGAATTCACAATATGTCCTAACACCTTGACCTCTCAACAGGCAAGCTTAGTCTTATATACACTAATATTTAATTTTGCTTTCTCAATTTGGCGGAATACTTCATCAAGATCTTTCAGGTGTTGTTCCCAAGAAGGGCTATATACAGTAATGTCATCTATATACATTGAGACACGCCTAGGCTGAAATCCTGCCATAATCTGGTCCATCACTTGCTGAAACACAGCACTGGCTGTTTTCATTCCTAATGATAAGACTTACCATCTATAAAGACCATCAGGTGTAGAGAATGCTGTAACCTCCTTAGACTTCTTGTCAATCAAAAGTTGGTGATATCTCTTAGTCAGATCCAAAGTGATGAACCAAGAAGATCCAGCCATGGCATCCAGCTGATCCTCAATTTGGTGCATTAGGTAGGCATCACTTACAATATCCTTGTTTACCATTTGGAAATCAATACAAAACAAATGTTCCCATCTGGCTTTGGAACACAAACCATTGGAGCAGAATAAGGACTAATACTCTCCTCAATCAGGTTGGCTCTTTGCATCTTCTCCACCTCTTCTCTAATTGCAGCAACTGCAGCAGGACTATGACGGGGTACATATCCTTTGTATGGATTCCCAGTAAGCGTTTTATGATATAAGGTGGACCAGTTCTCCCTACATCATATTTGTCCAATGAGAAACAACTACTCTATTTCCACACCAGAGTATACAACAGGGTATCTGGTGCTTCACTTGGACATAGTATACGGTTTAAATTGTTGAAGGGCACACAAATATAAGAGACGGTAGGTTTATTTGTTATGACTTCTCCAACTATGGAATCCAAACTCCAATACACTGACCTTGCTGAATGTCTACAGGAACTGCACAAGTGTTGAACAACTTCCAGGACTTGAGGGATTCACCATTTGAACCATCCCCAAATATTGCCACATTTGAGGATATATGACAGGGCAATTCTGGGATAACCTGTCCTCCTTGCGTTCCGCAATTGAAAGCTACTGGTTTTAACCAAGTGGTTCCCTTCAGTGGAATTGAGCAATATTCCTTGGCGTAGATGACAATTGACTGGAAATCTTCTGGTGCTGGCGGAATTGTCAGTTGTTGATAAGCGTATTTAACTCCTTCATGAACCAAGACATTCTTGACGGCGTCCAGGCTCATCTTGGCTTCAAAAAATCCAAGTCATACCAAGCAGAACATCAAATCCTGCCCCAGGTAAAACTTCAGCAGAAGTCTTGACCTTGGTATTTTTCCATTTTATCACCACCTAATCAAACATGTCTTGTTCAATAGTGGTAACCCCATCCTCAGAAGATAAGGTCAAAGTGACCAATCTTGATGGGTCCATGCCATGTCTACAAACAAAGTTCTTTGATACTGCCACTCCAGCACACCCTGGATTGTAGACTGTCTTTGCAGAGATACCATCAAGCAAAATATCAAGGAGGATAACCCCTTGTAATTCCCACACAAAAGGTTTTGCAATCAAAAGTGCAGGAGCTGTAACTGTGCTGTTTTGGCAGAGTTACACAGGGAAAAATATTTAGAGATAGATAATAATCTTTATTGTGAGATAGTGATTATATAGCTATTGTGAATAAATGGATAGAAGGAGCATGATTGGTGATCACACGGCTGGATGGAAGAGGGGGGTGGCTTGATCCTGATAATGAGTCAAGCGCCAAATCAAGGTATCCACCGTGAAGAATCATCATCTGTTCATCTTGATAGATTTGGTAATTCAAGTTGACTTCCTAGTCTGGCTTCGGGTAACTGGGTAATTGAATTGCGGGTCACAAACCCGCTTGGTTGGAGCCTTGCTGGCGGGTTGATCCTGCAGTTTTGACACAGGCATACTTTGGGACACCTTTTTACGCCATTCAACTTCCTTGAGCCAATCCACGCTCAACTGAACTTGCACAGGCTGCCATGTAATCTCCCTGTCTTCCTTCATCCCTAAGTGCACATTCAATATACACTCATCTGGAGAGGCGTCTGGACTTCTCTCAGGCAGAGTTGGACAAGAGACATTGATTTCCTGTATGGGTGGTTCCACTGGTTGACTGGTGCTTTTCCTGTATTCCTTCAAAGCCTTCCCAGATTGAATTCTCATTCTCCCATTATTCTGCAAATTACTGGACTCAGGTTGAGAGACACCTAAGTCTGCCTTTCTTTTCCCAAATCCTTAAACATAAGGTTGGGATGCTCCTTGTCGAATTCCGCACAGTTGGGACACTTTCCAGCAAAACGGCTATCTTTCCCACAGATCCAGTATCCCTTGGCCATGGGGAACTTACATGCCCGCTTAAATCTAGAAATGCGGTCTTTATCAGAGAGACTTCTTGGACGTCTGGTTCTCTCAGAAGATTATTCACCTGCTGCAACATAGCTCCTGCTCTGGAATAAGGAACACTGTGTGGAGGGCCTCCAAGATCTCACTCCATCTGGATAACCTTCTGAACGAGTTTTGACCATGAAAAATTTTCACAGCGTAACATAGAGGCCTGAGTTTGCAACCTGGGCCACATTCCAGTGAAGAAAGCATCCTCCACTAGATTCTGATTACGTTCCACCTCAACAAAGGCTAAGAACTCCTCCATTCTAGAAAGGTACATTGACACTGTCTCATGGCCAGCTTGAGTAACATATTTGAGCTTTTTGAAGAGCATCACCAGGTCTAAGGGTTACAGTGTAACAGGCTCAAAATTCCTCTAACAAGGTGGTCCAATTGTTGCCTTTACGTCTTTTGAACCACTTGAAACAGGCAGGTACTGCAAGAACTTCCACCAATGATGTTTCTCATCATCTCCTAGACCAGAGGCTCAAATAAGGCAACCCTCCAGGAAAGCGTTTCCTTCCTTAGGATTTCCAGAAAACAGTGACATCTTGGCAAGCATAGACTGAACTCCTTTCACCATGGGTTTTTTCTGCCCCCCCCGCGTTGGGCTCTGTGACGGATCCAGGCCTAACCAGTCCATCTTGCCATTATCCTGCCCTTGAATCATATTGCTGTTACATTCCTGAGAAGAAGCTTTGAGGAGCTTTGCCTCCAGGGAGGCAATTTTATTGGATAACCTTTTATTGTTATCCTGCCAACAAGCCATGATTTCAACGCTTTTTTTCCTCTCGTGCTCTCAATGCCTCAAATTCACAATTTGCCATCTCTTTTACTTGTTGCAAGATTTTATCCCATCCTACCAACAAGTTCCAAGCATCCCAAGCATAAATTTAGTTCCCTTGAGCGGGAGTCCCTTCCTTTGCAAAGTAATTGGAATACAGCTCTTTGAACGCAGCCTTTACTTCTACTAAAGATTTGGCAGGAACAGTCTTAGTGACTTTCAGGCTGGTCCAAACTTCTTCCAATGTACTTGTAGGAACCTCCTTTCTTGTTGCAGCAGTTTCCACACAAAGGACCCCAAACTTGGCTCTCTCAAATTTTAACAAAGAAGGTATGACAATTGAAAAATAGGTGAGGGGAAAGCTTCAAAACCGACAATGAATATATTTTATTAATGTTTAACTGTTTTTGCTTATATACCATTTGGGGCATACACAGCTGAAAACCCCTCCGGTTCCTGAATCAACCAATGATTTGCGTCACGTGGTCTATGACATTTGAGTCATCCAACATATATCTTTACCTAAAAGATCACCAACAATTCTCAACCTATGAGAATTGACCTACAATGGGCGGAAGTCACCTGACTCCATTCAACCCAATGTACCAATTTGGCATGGATCTTCCCCAGCTCCCAGCACAAAAACCCTGTGGATTGCACATCCTAAACTCAGCTATCAGTGTTCCAACTTGGAACCAACTGATCAAAGCTGAATTCCTAGGCATTCTTGCCTTTATTTATTTATTTTCACATTTAATGGTTTTTTGCCTTAAACCCCATTAAACTGCTTTGAAACTCAAACCAGGCACCACTGCGGCGCCCAGCAATTTACCCAGGCAGCGCCCCAGTGCCTGAGAAAATTTGATAGCAGCGCCTCTGCGCATTTTGAATTCATTAGGCGGCATAGCGGCGCCTCTAACCCAATAAATTTGCCAACAAGGCGCTTTTAACCCAAATTCCGGGGGTTTCCCATGGTTAACCTTAACCAGACTTCTTGACAAAGTTAAGGCCATTTTAATATAATTAAATCCTCATTAATTATATCCTGTATTTTTTAATTAATCTTCCTGATTAATCAATCCATTTTGAGATGCCTAGTCTCCAAGATTGATTTGGTCAATCTTGCCTTAATTCTTTTAGTTAGCCTAACCTAACTAATCATCCATATTCTGTTCTTTTATTAAACATAGATATTCAGTTTCTAGGAGCCTTTACCCCAAGAATTCCAAACAAACCTATATATATGTAATAAACAGCAATAAATGAACATCTTTATATTTTGGAGCATTTATTTGGTTAAATACTCAGCAGTGACTGTAGTACGGTCACATGGCTCTAAGTTTTTCTCTGTTATGAATTTAGCTTCTGGATACTAGCAGGTCAACTTGTCACCAGAGAACCGGGAAAAGTATGTCCTTATTGCCTCAGCGGGGCTCTATGAACCTACTCAAATGCCCTGGCTATGTTTCAAAAAGTTATGGACTCTATTCTACAAGACCTGAAGCTCTCCTGTGTCATTGTATATCCTGATGATAACACTGTGTTTATCTCCACCTTTACTGAGCATTTAGACCATCTCAAGGCTGTCCTCATCATAATTTGAGAGGCTGGCTTGAAGCTCAAATTCTCAAAATGCTCCTTCTTTAAAGAACAACTCAAATTCTTGGGCCATGAGGTCACCCAGACTGGAATACTCCTCATAAATAATAAGGTAGAAGCCATTGACAAGATGCTGCTCCCACAAATCTAGAGTAGGTAAGTATTTCTTGGCATGATGGGGTACTATTGACAGTTCATCCCTGACTTTGATGAATTGAGCAAACTTCTTGTCCAGCTCCTTTGCAATGTACCCTTTGAATTGACTGACAGCCAACAGCAATCCTTTGAAGCGCTGAAGTCCAAGCTCAAAGAGGCTCCCATCCTAGTCTATCCTGATTATGATAAGGAGTTCATCTTGTACACCAACGCTAGTGGAGTAGCTGTGAGTGCCATTTCAGCCCAGCTTGATGATGAAGGTGTTGATTGACCGGTGGCCTATTCTTCACAAGTCCTCAACAAACACAAGAATAACTATAGTGTCATTGAAAAAGAATGCCTAGCTGTTCTGCATGCAGTAAAACAGTTCTGGCACTATATTTACAGGACTCACTTTACTGTAGTCACTGACCACTCCTCCCTTAGGTGGTTACAACAGCTAAAGGAGCCTGAAGGTTGGTTAGCACGTTGGGCTCTGCACTTGCAAAGATACAATTTTACTGTGGTACATTGTCCTGGTGCACAACATCAGAACGCTGATGATTTGTCTAGGATGTCCATACTAGCTATTCATACTGCAGACGCTGATTGTCTTTACAAGTTAATAGGGTTTTGACTCTTGGACCCCCAAGCCAGAATACATCAAATTGGCTCTAAAGACCCTATCAAAGGACACAGTGATATTTGAGATAGACAACTCTTTAAGAAAGTCAACAACACCTATATGCCTTAAGTTTGTCCTAGTATGAGGATAGCCATTATCCTCAAACTCATATTGATACTGAACATGGAGTCTAGAAAAAACTCATGACTGGTTGTGCAAAAACTTCTATTGGTAAAACATGCACCTTCTAATCCCTGATGTCCTTGCCTCCTGTCAGTTGTGCCAGCTCCAACAACCATGACCTTCCTAACATCAATTCAAGCTCATCCCACCTAAACATACCTTCCAAACTGTGAGTATTGATGCTGTTGGGCCTCTCACTTGTTCTAGGTCTGGGTGTTGATTTATCTTGGTAGCTGTAGATCATTTTAGAAAATGGGCGGAAGCCAGAGCAACCAGAGATATAACTGCCAAGACCACTGCTAGTTTTTTGTTGCAAGATATCTTCTATCAACATGGCTGCCATCAATTCCTGCTTTCTGAAAATGTCACCAACTTTAATGCTTGCCTCATCAAGTCTATTTTGGAAGCTATGGGTACCCACTAATCCTTGTCTGCACTGTAGAACTTGTTAACCAATGGAACTGTTGAATAAGCAAATTTCTTCCTGGTGTCTTTAACACGGAAACTCAGCCTCTTTGATGCCGCCAATTGGGATATGTTCCTCCCTGCTGATCTCTTTGTGTATCAACTCAGTAGACACCAAGTGACTGACCAGTTCCCTTTTCCATGTTGTATGAACGTGAAGCCATAACTTCCTCAATCTTGGGAGCCCCTTTTATCAAAGTTGATGCATCTGCAAATCCTGAAGCTCATGTCAAATGCTTGACTAATTATATCATCAACATTCAGGCCACCACATATTCAACTGCCTATAAAATCAAGGCTTTAGAGCTCTTGCCTTCCAATGCCTCTTGATCCCCCTTCCTTAGTACCAAGTAGGTGACCTAGTTCTCTACTATTAGAACCGTACTGGAGGCAGGGCCCATAAGCTAGACTTCTCTCTGGATTGGACCTTGTGAAGTTACCTTCAAGAAGGGTATCAAGTATACCGTCAGCTGCTGTCATCTGGCCGTCTTTTTGCCTTAGTTCATACAAATTCCTCCACAAATATTAACTCCCTGTGTCCAATCTTGAGGGGTAGATGTTAGAAATTATGTCATTAATACTATTTTAATATGGCATTTGCATAGTGATATGTACAAATATTTAGTTGGTTTCAACTTTGAGTTTGGGAATTTCTTGCCTTCTGTAAATGGGTCTGTTCTAATGTACACCCATTCCAGAATACCATACCAGCCTGCAACTGATCCCGGTATGACTTAACCCCAATGTGATCCCCTCTGCTACTCTGTCTACCTAATGAGTGGTCATCAACCCTTGTCTACTATTTAAGTAGAATCATTTCTCTTAATAAAGACAAGTTTATCCACCTTTGTGTTAGCTTTAATATTCTTCAAGCTTTTTTCTTTCCTTTTTGCCAAAAGGAATTCCTCATCTTGTATTCCAGGAAATTAAGGTATGTGCCCTTAATTTTGCCCTGAAGGCTAACCCAGGGCTAGCTATGAGCCTTAAATATTTTTTTATAAAGATTTCACGCTGTGTCCTCCAGGATGTTGTCTCCTGGAGCCAAACACAATAACAACCACTGGATATCCCCAAGAAAATTCCTAAAGCTCCATCTTCCAAGAACCCAAGATGAGATGTTGCATCATCTTCAAAATACTTCCTTTTGGATAATTGTTTCCCTGATAAAGGACTCAATCACTGGTTTAAAGGTGGAACTAACATTCAATTCAAATATGATACTAGGATTTATCCCTAGCTTTCCTCAATTAATCCAACTCTTCTAAGACCATGTGCCACATAAAATTGCACAGACACTGATTGATTTATCATCTAACTATATGACCATGAAACTATATTGAATAAAAGCTTCATTAACCTCCGTCATTTCCTCCTTGTTTTGTACTTTATACTTTTTAAAGGTATATTTGATAAAAATAGATTAATTACATATTTAGAAAGTAATGATTTTTTTCAGAAAAGCAAGATTTTTAAACAGTATTGTCAGAACTCCGGAATAATATAGTAGACTTGATCATTATTACTCTTACTGATTGGCTAAGATAGCCAATTGCCATAAAGCTGGATAACTTAAAGAAATATCAGCTGATCTTGTTCCAAGCCTTGGGTAATAAGTGCAATTATTGTTACTCCAAAGATTGATCCTGATCCAATACTGATCTTTTCATTGGATTAAACCTGATTAAACAAGCTTGATTATGCCTGATCACAAGCACAGAACGCCCCTCAGCCAATAAAACATAGTGCTCAAGGATAATAATACAAGATGTTAACGCCAAACATTCACACTTGAAGACACCTCAATTTTTAGGATTAATATAGAAGATTGTTTAGAAGAATACTGCATGATGCATAAGCCCAGTTGTCAGGATAACCAAACTTACACATGCATAAACTGCAAACCAAATGCCGCCAATACGCTGATGAGATAAAATGAGGTCCAGTAATCTATTGAAGTCCCATGCCCAACCAGCATGGCTGCCTAACTCTGGGGACTGAAACTAGTAGTCTGGGGAACAGATAGACTGACTAGTAAGAGTTAGAAGTGTCATATTATAATCTTGCAAGTGGGGTTATCCACTCTATATATGGTGCTCTCCTGATTAGAGTTTGAGCAGAATATATTCACCATTGAGAATATAGATTGAAAATCTCTATCTATTGTATCACTACTAGCCAATGCCAAGTAGTCAGAAGTATCCAAGTAGAGTGTGCCGACGTCTACTTGCAGACCTTGTGTATTTTCTCCTAAGGCCAACAAGATCTTTTCAGGATGTAGCCTTACCCTAAACACTAAAATTGGTAGCTACAGACTGTCGCCATACAAGCCCCTATCAACATCCCCATTTCAATGTCCTTTATTAAAAACAATTCCTCAAGACCACAAAATCTTGACAAGTATCATCAGACTATGGTGTACCACTATAGCAACAGAAAATAGTTTAACAAGTATTAATACTTAGTTTCATGCACCATGCATTCATTAGATCACTTGTTGACCCCATATAGCTATTTCCATCATTTACATATATCCAAATCAATGCTGAGCAAATTAGTGGTAAATTGCCTATAGAAGGGCACCAGGGAATAATGGCTATATCAAGTGGTTTAAATTAGAAAGTTTAGAGAAATACCAGCCCCTAATAACTAGTTGTATCTGTGTTGGCATTTGGTTCAAGGGTTAGCTAAATTCAGGATAGATAAAACTGGGTGGTGTAATATAACTGGCAAATATCTGAATTGCAGTTGGTTTTTCTTGTTTTAAATTCATCATTTGCAGTATTGTGACCATACAACAGTCACTGTTAAGTATTTAGGAAAATAAATACTCCAAAATATAAAGTTGTTCTGTTTTTTATTTATTTTATGCAGATAGATTTGGATAGAATTCTTCAGATAAAGATTCCAAGAAACTAAGTATTTATATTCAATAAAAGAACAGAAGGCAAGATTGACCAAATCAATCTTGGAGACAAGGCGTCTCAAAAACAATTTAATTAACCAGGAAGATTAATTTATAAAAATAATGGGAATACAATTAATGAGGATTTAGTTATATTGGTTAATTGCCTTGACTGAGCTAAGAAGTTTGATTAAGGTTAATCAAAAGTAAACCCCCAAATTTTGATTAAAAGTGCTGTTTTGGGAAATTCCTTAGGTTAGAAGCACCGTCTAATTGATTTAAGAAGCGCTGAGGCACCGCCCAGTGAATTTTCCAGGCGCTGGGGCGCCACCTGGGAAAGTTGCTGGGCGCCTGGTTTGAGTTTCAAAGTGTTTTAATGAATTTTACGGCAAAAAACCATTAAATGCAAAGATAACTAAATAAAGGCAATGATGTCTAGGGATTCTGGTTTGATCAGCTGGTTCCCAGTTGGAACATTGATAGCTGATTTTTGGAATGTGCATATTCCACAGGGGTTTAGCGCCAAGAGCTGAGGAAGCTCCATACCAAATTAATACATTGAGATGAATGGCGTCAGGCAACTCCTTCTCATTGTAAGTTGGTTCTCATAGGTTGAGAAATATTGGTGATCTTTTAGGTAAAAATCTAGGTTTGGATGACTCAAATGTCATAGACCATGTGATATGAATCATAGGTTGATTCAGGAACTGGAGGGGTTAACAGCCAAATATGCCCAAAATGGTATATAAGCAAAAACAGCTAAATTTTAATAAAGATATATTACCAATTTTGACACTTTCCCCTCAAACTAATTTTTAATTATCATGTCTTTTTTACTATCATTTGAAATAGCTAAATTTGGAGTGCTTTGTGTATAAGCCGCTGCTTCTAGGAAGGAAGTTTCTACCAGTTCACTCAAGAAGGCTTGGGCAAGTTTGAAGGTCTCTAAGATAGCACCTGAGGAATCTTTGGTAGAAGTGAAAGCGGCTTTTGAAGAACTATATTCTGACTATTTTGCCAAAGAGGGAACCCCTGTACAAGGAAATTGAGTTTATGCATGGGACTCCTGGAACTTGCTGTTGGGGTTCAATGAAATTTTACAACAGGTGAAGGACAGAGCTAATTGTGAAGTTGAGGCATTAAGAAATAGGGAGGGAAAGAGTGTCAAAATTATGGCTTGTTGGCAAGATGAAAATAAAGTGTTGTCTCACAAAATTGCCTTCCTGGAGGCAAAGCTCCTCAAAGCTTTGTCACGGGAAGGTAATGGTAATAAGAGTCAAGGGCAAGATAACAGTAATTTTGATTGATTGGACCCGGGGACTGTCACAAGTATCCACCCAAAACTGAACCCATCCTGCACAAACCATCAAATATTCACTATTTTCATTTATTTTTAGAGTATATAAACTCTTCTATATTTCCAATAAATCAACATACATATTATCATAATTTTCGACTTTGACTTCTTTAAAGTTCATTGGAAATGTTTGGTTTAACACCTGGTATTCTCTTCAAAGCTGTCGCTGTCTAGAAGGAGCAAGTGCCTAAAGTCAAAGTGTGGAGACCAAAATCTCCAAATTGATGGATTTTTTGATCTCCACACTTTTTTTCAATAAAAAACTTCCCAAAAAAATTAATATTTTTTTAAAATTTGACTTTTTTTAAAATGTTTTTACTAGTAGCTAAAATCAAAAAACCAAGTTCAAAGTGCCCAAATTGATACAATTTAAAACACACCTTAAATTAATTTGGCTTTAAAAATAGATATTATTCATCCTTTTGAATATAGGAGACAAAATCAAAAGTGCAGAAATTGAAGTCCAAAAGTCTCTTTAATTTAATATTTGAGGCCCCAAAATTAAAAAAAATCAAAATATCACTTAATATTGATTCTATCACTATGTAAATGATCAGAAAAGCTTCAAAATCGTATCATACTCAACCAAATAAACTAAAACCTATCATAGAGGTTCAAAATCACCTGTAAATCATTTGATTATAATTTCAGTGATTTTTATTATGTAAAAGATAGAGTGCTGAATGAAGCAAATATTATATGATCACTTAGTAATTTACTGGGTGTAGTAATAGAGTGCACAAATTGAAAAAACTTTGAATCAAAATTCAAAACACACTGGTTTAATGCTCACCAATATATTTTAACTTATGATTGTAATTTAATATCTTATTAACTAAGCTCCAATAGGTGTTTATAATCAAAAGTGCGGAAATTGAAAGTACATTTAAACCAAACAAACACTCTACTTTACAAAACCATAATAATTTAACCAGTGTAAGTTTAAAGCTTAAAAAAGCATTTTAAAGGTTAAAGACTTGTTTTAGAACATAGTAGAGTTTCAGGACTTTTGGGTTAGTTTAGTGTAAATTTTTAAAAGGTTTAGTAAAAACTGCATATTTTGGCAGTTTTGAAAAAAATATTAAATTAATTTAATATGTTACTATGTTTCCTTATGTTTTTAGGGAGTGTTGAGATCAAAGTGCTGAAATCAAAACTCCCTGATTGTCTGATCAAAAGCCCCTTTTTTGCTCCTTTCAAAATCATTATAGAGTTGACTACCTCAATTAAAATATTTATTGAAACTAACAAAATATAGTAAAAAGCACTTTGAATTTCATATTCTGTTAAAAACAATATTTTTATTAATAATTTACATTCTTTTTTACTAACCAAAAAATACTAATTTTGAGTCATTTAGATGCTCCCTAAGTCAACTCCCATCAACCCAATGAAGGCCACCCTTTCCAGATCCAAGAAGCCTGGTACCAAGACCACCAAAAAAATCACCAAGAAGGCTGCCAAGGCCACCAAGAAGACCCCTGAGCCCTCCCCCTCTCCAGAAGAGGAGCCTTCTGAAGAGGAACCTACCCCCTAGCCCCTCCAAGAGCCCAACTGGGCACAAGTTTGTCTACAGCCAGGCAGATGAAGAGGAGACGCCTCCCCACATCTCAGAAGAAGAACATGAAGACATGTACAACTCTGGAGATGCTACACCAACTGAGGATGGCCTTGAGACCTGGGATATCCTTAAAGTTCATAATATATGCAACTATGAAGTGGAGTTCTGACTGCCAGATATCCTGCCCATCTCCTTCCCAATAATGTCCTCCAAGGGCAATGCTGGGTTCTATCCTGATGGTTTTATGTTTAAGTGTAATGATGAGCAGAAGAATTTGGTGCTTTATCATTACAAGTGTAGAGGCCTGCCCTGCCCGCCTGACTACAACTGGGTTTACCCAGTTTAAGAAGCTGAACAATCAGCACACCTGCCTGGAACTAACTGGGGTATATCAGCGCCTAATAAAGTGGACCTGTGCCAGAGGCAGCCTTTTAACAGGGGCCTTACCTCCCATGAGATAGTCACTAGGGCTATTCACAACTTGACTAGTTTCCAAAAGATAGCTGTTGGTACTTTTGGATCCCTTCAGAAGTATGTCAGTGATAATTGCCAGAAGTCTGACAATGTGGGAAGATCTGCCACCTCTCTCCTGGAACTGGATATACCAAATGAGCTCAGAGTCACCTTCAAGGATGAAAAGTTTCTCCTTCATGACAATGGGCCATATGAGCATAAAAGAACCATCTGCTATGCCAACCAGGAGAACCTTAAGAGATTGATGACAGCTGATATCTGGTTGGCTGATGAGACCTTCTCATCATGCCCTAAGATCTTTTAACAGCTTTGGTGCATACATGGGAAGTATGACAATAAGGTTTTACCAATGGTTTAATTTCTGATGTCAGGGCAAAATGAGGATGACTATACTCATGCCTTGGAGATTCTAAAGGGGAAGCTGGATCTCCTTTCCCCTACTGATGCCCCCACTTCTATCCCCAAGAGGAAGAAGTCTAAAACCCCAAGCCAACCTGATGATGAGGAAACATCAGAGCCTTACCATACCCACCTCCTTGTTGACTTTGAGCCTGCTCAATCCAACACCTTTAAAAACGTATTTAAGAGCAAGCCTCATGGTTGCTTCTTTCACTTCAAATAATGCCTCAGAAGAAAGCTGCAGAGCTTTACTGAGCTCAACAGACTGGTTACAAGATCAACCACCCAGGAGCCTAAGGTGGTCTTCAGCTCCTTTTCTGCCATTGCCTTGGTGAGAAAGGAGGACTCTAGCAAGATCTATGAGGCATTCAAGAATACCAAGTATATGGAGGACAATGCAGCTGTCTTTGCTCCATTTATTGATTACTTTGAATGCCAATGGATTGGAAAACTTGAAACCAGATGCCATGGAAGAAAGGAAAACAAGATTTAATGAAACCAGTTCAAGTTTTTTGAGAATAAGACCATGAAGACTACTTCCTCTCTGGAAATCTAGCACAACAAGTTTGCCAACTGTGTTGGGGTGAAGAAACCCAAGTTTAATGTACTGATCAACAAGCTCAAAGTTGAACAAGCAACCAATGAAACTCTTTACCAGAGTTTTTAGATGGACGCCAAAATGTTTCCCATGGTAGCAAGGATCTCAACAGCTTTGAGATAGTCACAAAAAACTCCCTCCTTCCCTACAACTCCTCCAACTGGCTCACTTATCTTGAGAACATTGTAAAAGTTCTTTAATAATTCAAATAAAATCTTGTATTGCTTTTACTTTCCTTTAATTTTATGTTGTGACAATAAAGATCTTACCATGCAAATACATTTTAAAGCAGTTTTTTGTGTAGTTTTGTATTTTATATTCAATTGAATACAGGTACATATAAATTCTAGTCTAATTTTTCTTTTGAAACTAAAATAAACTTTCTTTTAAAAACAGCAAATTTAAGCATATTTTTATTATCTAGCATATACTTTTTATTGCATAAATAAGTTTCTTGGGTTCTTTTTTGTCTAGAATTTTTTTAAAAATATAGTTTTATATTAAGAACTGTTTTTATTTGGCTTTGAAGTTAACCTCTGGAAAATCTATTTTTGCACTTTGATCTTTGATATTTTTGATTTTTGCACCCTACATAATGTTTCAATTTCTGCACTTTTTGGGGGTCCCATTTTTGATTTCTGCACTTTCGACCTTAGGAACTTAGACCTTAGGCACTTGCCCTCTAGAAGACTAATACCTCTGTCTTCAAACTTACAAGACTGTAAGAACTGGCCTTTCCACCTGTTATATCTTAATTGGTGATCCTGTCATGGACGACAAGCAATGTCTTCCAATCCTTTATTACAGAATCCCCGGAACTGTAAACTCTTGTGACGCGCTAAAGGTTATTGAAACCCAGAATGCATCTGCCTTCAATAGCTTAGACCCTAAATCCTGTTCTTGTGCTTTCACTTGTTCTAAAAGTAGCGCCATATCCATAAAAGAGACCACTTTGAAGAAGTGTACTTTTGTATATGGTTGTGTTGATCTAAGGTATATGTCTTCAAATCATTATCTCTCAGGTCAGGCAGAAATAAGCTTGATTGTTTCATCATGCACAACCAAATAAAGGTATTTCATATCCCAATAATGAAATGAAAAGTATGGCATAACCAATACAAAACCGAGTATCTGGCCATTTAAGCCTTTTAAAACTCAGCCTTTGGTAAACCACTCAACCAGCTACCATTCCGCTCTAGACCCACCTAGGATTACATTTTTCATATATTGGAAGGGTAGTTAAACCCAGCAATTATTTAAAATAAAGACACATATTTTATCAAATCTTGGATTTTGGCTGTTTCTGGCTTTATTTCAAATCTTCTGTTTTTGCCTTGAGTTTGTTGCAAGAACCGTTCCAATCCGAAAGACAAATACCTCTTCTTTGAACTTACAAGAAAGTAAAAAATGGCCTTTCCATAATATCTCTTAGTGGTATCTTTGCATCTGATCATTGAGATTTAAATCAGAAAATAATTATTGTGAACTTAACATAGGCAGTTTGAAGCATGTTTTTTCCACAAAAGCAATCAAGTTGACTGATTTGGTCTAAACATTAAGTGCTCTGGATTTTCCAAGTGTAGATTATTTCTGGATCAATTCACTATTTGTTTGTCACATGATGTTTTGCTTATTTAGTTGAGACTTTTGACTCACTATTTCAGATGATATTCAGGGGCTCTTTCTAGAAGCAAGTGGTATGAATGATGGATCATAAAAGTTAAATTTGGAACCATCCAAGGATCCATACAGGCTATACGCCAGGAATAGAAGCATTACAATCGGCTTCTATTTGTATGGGAACATTTTACGCCCCAGGCCTAAAGGAAATAATTGATTGCTGGATTTGCGTATCTCCTGGACCTATTATTCCGGTCTAAAAATAAACTAACACAGGTTACCAGAAGCTGTTCCCTGATATCTAAGAATCTTTGGACATTTGAGTCGGCAACCACTTCTAATAAAGGGACCAAATTATAATTTATACCTAATCAGCTGACCATCGGACCCTCGACTTTCCAAGATACTACAACTAGCGCGCTACTTCTGAAAGCTTCCACTTGCACAATTTGATCTGCATATTCCTGATCCCACTTTCTTTTCAGGCTTTTGCCGACTTTGATTTTTGGAGACTACTATTTTTAGTACAGCGAACAACAGAGCAAGAGTTTTAAAATTCAACCTTTTCCCAAGCCAGTTCAAGCCGGTTCAATTTTAATCCACTCTCAAGAAGCTGCAACGTTTAAATTTTATTGAATCTGCTAAGTTTATTCAAAAACTTATTGAAATCCAGCGGGAATAGATTTCTTATAATGCGATATATTGAACTGCGACATGCTTAATATTTTCTTAAATGCATTCTAACATAAGTTCAGCCACAGCACAAGGTGAAAGAGATTTACAACTGGATTTACTTTTTGGAAGCATAGAAAATACAGAATTGAGTAGAGACTAAAAATATAGATAAACTAATATTAAGTAAATGGTTTTGTTGTTGTTGATTACCCAAAATGATTATCATAATCATATATTTTAAGCATTTTTAGGGTCATTATTTGTCATACCTAGGCCCTGATTTGATTCAAGGGATCTAATTGATGGATTCAAATTAAATCATTAAAAAATATTCTCCCGATGGAATGTAATATCTATTTAACATCCCAGTTATGCTAGAAATCCGACAATCAAAATTACAGTAACAATAGTTTGACTTCATCAAAGCTAAATACTTTAGTTTTTCTTAGAAAATAGTAAATTAAAATTATTATTTTAAATTTCAAAATGTAAATTAACTCTGTTGTGACCGTACAACAGTCACGTGCCTTAAGCTGAATAAATATGCCAAATAATATTGAATTGCTGTGTTTTTATTATGCATTTTATATAGATAAGTTTAGGGAATTCTTCAGATAAAGATTCCTGGAAACTTGGTATCTATATAGAATGAATGATAAAGTATTGGATCGTCAGTTAGGCCAAACTAACTTACAGAATAAAAGCAAGATTGGTCAAATCAATCTTGGAGGCTAAGTGTCTCGCAAACAATTTAATTAACCCTGAAGGTTGATTAAATTAACCACACATATGATTAATGAGAATTTAATCATTGGTCCAAAACGGACTTACTGTATCAAGTAAAGACTTTGTGTCTTTGAATTGAATTAATTAACCACAAAGGTTAATTAATAGAATTGACAAGGGATCAATTAATGGAAAGTAACTAAATACAGACAATGGTGTCTTGGTTTTTTAGGTTTGATTATCTGGTTCCCAGTTGTAACAATGATAGCTTTGATCAGGATTAGATAAACTCCACAGGGTTTTGGCAACAGGAGCTATAAATGCTGAAAGTCAAACCAATACATTGCAATAAAAGGAATCAGGTGATTCCTGAATGTATTAGGCATGTTCTCATAGGTTGGGAATATGAAGGTATTTTGGGTAAAAGATATTGGTTTGATGATGCCTGTGACAATCCAAATAAGAAGCTGTTGTGCAGGCAAGGGCCAAATTGGATGTGATAAAGGATCTATGCTGAAAGTTGTCAGTGTGTAGTGGTTTTGAGAAAAGTAGAGGTCTAGTAGAAAATATTGACTACTGGGGGAGGTAAGGCCTGCCTAGTAGATAACAAATTACTAATAGAGGCAAACTATGAACCATCCCAGCAGGGAGCATTGGCTACTAGGGGTGGATAAGGTCTCCTTCCAGTAGGTAATATTGGCTACTAGGGCAGGATAAGGTCTTAACCCAGTAGGTAACAAAGGACTACTGGGGAGAGATAGATCTTTTACCTGGCAGGCAACATTGGCTTCTAGGGAGAATGGGTGATGTAACCTGGAAGATAACTAAGGACTTCTAGGGAAGGAAGGATCTAAGATAGCTCTATGTGCCCTTGTGGGCTTACATAAAAACCAGTGAGTAAGCACCTTATCTAATGGACTGATAAGGGATCCTTGTCTGTGTTTCCATGGATGTTTTGGGGAGGTCCTGAAGCTACTGTTGGGGGTATAGATATGCTCAGGGATATCATCAGGGTGGCTGCTTGGGGAAGCAGCTGCAGAACTTGATAATGATAAGTCCTTTGAAGTAAAATTGGTTACTTTGCAACTGAAAGCTCAGATTTAATCACCTGAGTGAGTAAAGACAACTACACATCATGAGTATTGTCTGTGGTTGAATGGCCCAAGTAGAGTTCACTTTCAGGAGCCCAGTCAAATGCCTGAGTCTGAGGTATTGGTAACAGGGACAGAAAATGGAACTGGGGTGGTTCATAGGAAGGACTAAGAAGGTCATGAAGCAGGACTAGCTGATAGACTAGGAAAAACTAGCTGATGAATGAGGAATAACTAGCTGAATGAATTAAAGATCATAAGGAAGGGCTAGCTGAAGGGCTTGAAGGTCATAAAGCAGTACTAGATGGAGAACTGGGATTTGGTTGAAAAGTACCAGCAGATGTAAATGAATGAGCAGAAAGCTTGATTTGGTTTCTGAAAAAAGTATTATTAATAAGAAAGAAGCAGTAAAAGAATTAATTAATACTGCCAAGAGATATGATAAAAAATTGAGATAATTATCATATTAAAAATATAAAGAGAGAAATGAATAGTATACAATGATTAAACTGTGAAAAAATTAAGATCAGATTGAGTATTTGGAAGTCAAAGAGGCCAAAAAAGGACAAGGAAACTGTTTGAACAAAGGCTCAAGTTTTGCCTTAATGGTTGGGAAAAGCAAAAAGCAAGCAACAGGCAAGTTCAAAGTGTGAAAATGTGAAGAAAATGCGGTAAAACTTGGAAATTTTTTGAAGAAATCAGGGCTCAAAAATCCCTTAAGTAAAACATGGTCAAAAGCGCTCAATTTTTCCTGGGGAAACATGACAGTAATTACAGCAAACCCGTTTGAAATGTGGAGCAGTTGATTATCCAGAGCAAGACAGCTTTGGGTTCAAACCATAGTCAAGAGCAAGTCATTTGGGAAAACTGTTTGGCAAAACAGTTGAATCAAGGCGTGTGATTGGCTGCAAGCCAAAGCTAATTTGATCAGTTTTTTGAGGGCTTTAACTTAAGAGTTAAAACCTAAAAAATGAGGAGAAGAAGCAGAAAATTCAGGGCTTTTATTAGATGAGGGAAGTTATTAAGTTCAATATATTGTAAATAAAAAAACTGGATAGTTTAAGCTTTGGAAAAGAAGAGTTATGAGAGAGATTTTGGACTGAAACAAGGAGCTATAAAATGAAGAGCTATCTGAGGCATGACAGGGACTCATAACAGTGGATTACAAAGGCCACAAGGACTGGATCAAGTGGAATAAAAAGGCCAGTAGAAATATCAGAGAAAAGGGGACTAAGATCAAGGCTCAGATGCCCAAGATAAAGGAGCAGGAGCCTGAGATTCACAAGCTGGAACAGGAGATAAAGAGATAGAGCTGGAGAAAAGTGCAAGAGCCAAGGACTAAAATCAGGAGCCCAAGACTAAAGAGCAGGGGTCCAAACTAAATGTAAGGAGAAGGAGTCCAAGTACAAGGAGTTCAAGATATTGGTGAAGAACACCAGGTATTGGCAAAACCATATTGTCTCCTAGACCCCCAGGCAAAATACCAGAAGGTTTCTAAGGGGATCATTCTTCTAACTGTGAATAAAAGCCTATTTCAACCCCTGCCTAAAGTTCTAAGTAGTACAGATAAGCCCCATGAGTGAATTTCCCCAACATCTTTTACCCTGGCCAAGGGGGGGAAGATACCTATTATCAGAGTTGTAGAAGGTTTGCCACCAGTAAGATCTCCAAAAAGAGTGGGAGAGGTTAACCAGACACCTTGAAATGACAGATAAGGGAAGGGAGTTCATTGGGAATTAGTTTAATAGGTTGAGAAAGACTGGTACAGGACCATAGAGGGTCTAGCACCAGTTAAAGTACAAGTGAATGGTGGGTATGCTTGAATAGTTATTGGAAAAGTATTGGAAGAGTTTGCATTAATGCAGGCTGTTGTAACTGTTCTGTTTTAGCAGAGTTACAAGGGGGAAATGTTTAGACACTAGATAATATTTGGTATTGAGATATACATATCATATAGTCATTGTGAATCATGGATAACAGGAAAATAATAGTGTTGATCACACAGTGAGATGGTGAAGGGGGTGGCCTGTTCCTGATAACAAGTAAAAGCGCCAAAACAAAGTATCCAACATAAGGGATCATCATTTGCTCATGTTGTTGGATTTGAAAAGTTGAGTTGACTTCCTAGTTTGGCTTCAAGTGACTGGATAATTGGATTCCAGGTCACAAACCTGTTTACTTGGAACCTTTTTGGCAATTTGAGCCTGCTTTTTTGACAAGGCTAAGTATAAATTTCTAGCCATCTACCTCCCTCTACTAGGAATTAAAATTCCTCCAAGCCAATCCCTGTATTTTTGACCCAGGACACACTATGGGGACTGGTGAAAAGGAATCCCACAATGCTGTTACGTCATAGGCCACATGATTGGAATCCAGGGGTGATTCTTTAACCAGAGGGGGTTTCAGCCAAATATGCCCGCCTGGTATATAAGAAAATATATAAACATTAATAAATATCTTCAAGTCAAAATCCAACATGATCCTCTCATCTTTATTTTCCATTTTTTCTCCACGATTATTATTTGAAAAAGCCAAGTTTTGGGTTCTTGGGGTAGAAATTGCTGCCGTCTTTAAGGAGGTTCACAAAAGTCCCCAGTTGGATGCCTGAGAGGACCTCAAGGTAAAAAGAGGTTTCCTGAGGAGTCATTAGTCAAAGTCAAGTCTGCTTTTTAGGAACTCTATTTAGAATACTTTACTAAGGAAGGAACACCCACTCAAGGAAATCAAGTTTCTGCTTGGGATTTACTGAACTTATTTTTAGGGTTTGAAAAGTATTTTTATCAAATGAAGGATGCTGTTGATAGAGAAATTAAAGGTCCCAAACTCTGTGAACAAAATCATTTGGAAATGATGACAAGATGGAGGGAAGATAACAAGGTGTTAACCCAGAAAATTTCCTCTCTTGAGACAAAGCGTGCTGAAGCTTTGTTGTAAGAGAGGTCCAGAAATAAGAGTCTCAATATAAACAAGTATTGTAAGTCAGTTTGGATGGTCTTGGATCCTCTACAGTAGCCACTGAGAACTGTCTGAAAGGACAATAATAAGAGTTTTTGTAGTATATATAGATACAGATACCTGAAAGAATTATAACCAACATGTTTGGCTCCTGGGGGCAACATCCAGGAGGACATGGCGGGAAAAATTTATAACAAAAGATTTGAGGTTCAAAGCTAGCCTTGGGTTAGCCTTTGGGGCAAAATTAAGAACACATACCTTAATTTCCTGGAATAGAAAAGGAAGATTTCATTTTGGTAAAAAGATAAGGAAAAAGCTTGATGAATACAAATGCCAACATAAATGTGGATAAACTTCTCTTTATTAGGAAAAATGATTATAATTAAATAGTAGACAAGGGTCAATGATCAATCATTAGGCAAACAGAGTGACAGAGGGGGTTAAATAGGGTTGAAATCATACCAGGATCCATCAAGAGCAGGTACAGTATTCTGGAATGGGTGGAAATTGATGTTGACTCATTTAGAGAAGGTGAGGAATTTCAAAAATCAAAAGCAAAACCAACCAAATCTTTGCACATATCATTATTTGAAAGCCATATCAAAAAGCCATTATTGTGCAATTTACAACATCCCCCCTCAAGATTGAACACAGGGAGTTTATATTTGCAGAGAAATTTGTAATGAACTTGGGTAAAAAGACGGCCAGATGATAGCAGCTTTACAGTATACTTGACACTCTTCTTGAAAGTGACTTAACAAGGCCCAATCCATAGGGAGTTCATTTTTTGGGCTCTACCTCCCGTGCAGTTTTGATAGTAGAGGACCAGGTCACCCACTTGAAAGTCTGGAAGGGGACTTGAGACACAATGGAAGGAGTTAGTTCTAGAGCCTTGACCTTATAGGCTGTTGAATATGATTTTTCCTGAATGCCAATGATGCAATTGTTCAAGTCCTTGACATTGGTTTTGGGGTTGGTAACAGCAGTAACTTCAATCAAAGATGGGCCCAAGATTGAGGAGGTTGCGGCTTCACGCATATATAGCATAGCAAAGGGGGATTGGCCAGTTACTTAATGTCTGCTTAACCTGTATGCAAAGAGGACGCAGGAAAGAACATATCCCAAATGGCAGCATCTGAAAGGGTAAGCTTCCACATAATAGATATTAGGGTAGAATTGGCTTGCTCTATAGCGCCACTGGTTGAAGGATTATACGGCACAGAGAAAGATTGGTGTGTACTTATAGCTTTCAAAATAGAGGTGATAAGGCGAGCATTGAAATTAGTTCCATTATCAGATAGTAAGACTTGAGGACACCCATGTTGATAGAAGATATATTTCAGCAGTAAATTTGCAGTAGTCTTAATAGTAATATCTTTGGTGGCCTGGGCCTCAACCCATTTTCCAAAATGGTCCATGGATACCAAAATAAATTGACAACCAGAGTTAGAACAATGGAGAGGCCCAACAGCATCAATACTAACAGTATGGAAGTCATACTTAGGATGGATGAGCTTGGACTGATGTTGGAATGGTCAAGGGCGTTGGAGCTGACAAGAGTGGCATGATGCAAGGACGTCAGGGATAAGTAGGCACATGCTTCCAAGTATAAGTTCTTGTATAAACAGTCATGAGTTTTGTTATATCCCCATGCCCAGTGTTGATCTGGGCTTGAAGGATAAAAGCTATTTGCATACTAGGACAAACATAGTGTCAAAACCGCAGGCTCAACCCGCTGACAAGGTTCCAACCAAGCGGTTTTGTGACCCGCAATCTGATTACCCAGTCACCCAAAGCCAGACTAGGAAGTCAACTTGAACTACAAAATCTATCAACATGAACAGATGATGATTCTTCACAGTGGATATCTTGATTTGGCACTTGACTCATTATCAGGATCAAGCCACCCCCTATTTTGTCCAGCCGTATGATCACAAATCATATTCCTACTATCCATTGATTCACAATAGCTATATAATCACTATCTTGCAATAAAGATTATTATCTATCTTCTAAATATTTTTCCCCATGTAACTCTGCTAAAACAGCACAGTTACAACAATAGGGTAGGTAGGCATTGTTGACCTTCTTAAACAGTTGTCTGTCTCTAATAATAGCATCCTTTAATAGGGACTGAAGAGCCAGGTGGATCTTTGGGCTTAGTTGCCCAAGCATCAGGGTATCCTATTGACTTATACAGGCAATCGATTTCAGTAGGATAGATGACTAATATAGGCATTTTAGACAGTCCATTGGCGTTCTGATGTTGAGCACTAAGCCTGTGCACCCCAGTGAAATCATACCCTTGTAACTGCAGGGCCCATCAAGCCAATCAACCTTCAGGTTCCTTTAGCTGTTGTAACCACTTAAGAAAGGAGCGGTCAGTGACTACAGTAAAGTGAGTTCTGTAAATATAGTTCCAGAACTGTTTTTCTGCATGCAGAACAGCTAGGCATTCTTTTTCAGTGATACTATAGTTCTTCTTGTGTTTGTTGAGGACTTGTGAAGAATAGGCCACCGGTTAATCAACGCTTTCATCATCAAGCTGGGCTAAAATGGCACCCACAGCTACTCCACTAGCGTTGGTGTACAAGATGAACTCCTTATTATGATCAGGGTAGACTAGGATGGGAGCCTCTTTGAGCTTGGACTTCAGCGCTTCAAAGGATTGTTATTGGCTGTCAGTCAATTCAAAGGGTACATTGCAAAGGAGCTGGACAAGAAGTTTGCTCAATTCATCAAAGTCAGGGATGAACTGTCAATAGTACCCCATCATGCCAAGGAATACTTGGACCTCACATAAATTGGTGGGGTGCAGCATCTTATCAATGGCTTCCACACTATTGTCTATGGGGCATATCTAGTCTGGGTGACTTCATGGCCCAAGAATTCAAGTCTTCTTTGAAGAAGGAGCATTTAGAGGGTTTGAGTTTCAAGCCTGCCTCTCAAATTTTGATGAAGACAGCCTTGAGGTGTTCTAAGTAGTTGGTAAAGGTGGAGCTGAATACAGTAATATTGTCAATATATATGAGGACACAGGAGAGTTTTAGATCTTGCAAGATAAAATCCCTGGCTTACTGGAAGGTGGCAGGAGCATTGCTAAGCCCATGAGTCATTAATTTTGGTTCATAAATGCCTTTTGACGTGATAAAAGCAGCATTTTCACAATCTTTGGGGGACAAGTCAACCTGTCAATATCCTGAGGCTAAATCTATGGCAGAGAAGAATTTTGAACCTCCCAATTGTTTAAGGGCACCATGAATTCTTGGCAGCAGGTATTAGACCTTTTTTGTAAGAGAATTTAAGCAGTGATAGCCCATCACAATGTGATGGCCCCATCCTTCTTCTTGAGGGTCAGCAAGGGGGAAGCCCAATGACTCTGGGATGGAGCTAAGAGGCCAGCATCTATTTTTATTTTAGCTCTTTGGAGACCTGGGCATCTTCCACTCTACTGTGGCAGTAGAGATTAGCACAGAAAGAAAGAGCATGATCTGTGTCAATTTGATGAATAACTCCTTTAGCTAGTTCATAGTCATTTGGCCCAGATGCAAAGATATCCTTAAACTTGTTGAGAAGCTCTAGTACATCCTTCTTCTAAATGGGAAACAGCTGTGGGAATTCAGTGGCTTTAAATAGAGAGCACTTGAGGGTCACCTTCTAGTAAGTTGAGGCCACTGAATGTTCCAAATGAATAGAGGAAAGATACTTGTTCTTCTCCTAGGATAAAACCATGGCCCACAATTTGACCTCAAGAATCCTGCATGAGGAAGGCGGTCAAATTAGCTAGCAGTAGATGTACAGGCTTCTTATGAGTTCAATCCAGGATCCCAGGGCATAACTAAGGTTCTTTGCAATTCAAGGATTCAGGAGAGTCCAACTATAAGAGCAACTTTTCAGGCAACTTGTAGGATATCTGAGAATCTATGACCATCTGAGAGCCAGGAGAGATAGTAACAAATCCAGGAGCTTTTAAAGGGACATCTTCAGAAGGACATGAAAGAGGAGGGGAGAGCATATTAGAAGAGTGTGTTATGTATTTTAGAAAAAAGATGCATGTGGGGTACTCAAGCACACAAGTCTTCAATTTCTTGCCCAGGATGCAGGGAGGTTCTTCAAACATCAAAAAGATTTAATATCCTAAGAGAGACAGATATCCTTCCCAAAGATTGATAATCACATTAGACTCTCAAAGGAATTGAGTGCCTACCAGGAGGTTGTAGCTTTATTTTCCAAAACAACAGTGGGAGATTTAATAAGAAGCTTCCCAAACCTCATTGGCAGAGCAGAGTAGGCACCAATAGCCTGAGTCTGAGCCATACTAGCAGTTCCATAAGACTGAATATATTTTAGACCAGGAGCTATATTGAGCTTCTTCATCAACTTGGTGGATACAATGTTGACGGGAGAATCTGTATCCAGGATGGCCTTAATTTTAACTTTTCTGGATTGATACTTCCACGCAGGTGGTATCTTTCCCAAAGGAAGGTAAGACAGCCAGGACGTCTTGAGCGGCTTCATGTTCCTTTTCTCATTTTGCCACCATACATTTCAAGGCAGGAATTTCTTTGTATACATTTTTCAAAGAGAGAGACATGGTAAAATTTTGGAAGAGGGCCTCCACAAGCTCCGTAGCTTACTCCAAGAAATCCACCAGAACATGGGTCAGTGAGCTTAATATAGGTAAGGACAGGCCACCATGGCCTTAGCATCATCAGGTGGGGCGTGTGTTATAGTAGTGGTCTTACATGAGCAAAACTTATAAGGGATAGACACAGTTTCAGGGAAGGCCAACACAAAATAACCATAATCATTTGACTCATCATAGTCAGAATCTTTGGACTCAGAGTTGCTCAAAAGATCATGGAATAGGTGGAGGATGGTAGGTCCAGACAAAGGATGTGATTCTTTGTCAGAGGGAGGATCAGGAGAAGACAAGGGAGATTGATCAGTAGAGAGTGTCTCTGCCTCTAAGCTGACCTCTCTTTTTCTGCCTGTTCTTTGGGGTTACATCCCTCTACGCAAGAGTTGGTGCAGGTTTGCAAGTGGTGCCCAATCTGACCATAATTTTGACAGCTTTGTTGCTTGGGTTGCTCATTAGAGCCAAGATTCATGATGTGTGGGGTGCAAGAAGTGTGACAGATCCAGGAAATTCATGCTTGCTTCTTTGTTATCCTGGTCTGACTCTTTTACAGTTTGAAAGGGAATTCTTTATATAAGCTTCAATGAGCTTGGATTCCAGGCAAGCAATCTTGGCATTAAAATTGTTGCCATCTGGTGATCACTTCCACAGTTTTTGCTTCCCATAGTATTAGCTGCAGACATCTCTTTTTATTCCATGATAGTCTTATTTCAGTTAAAAGCCAAAAACACAAAGCATAAAAAAATCAAGGGGAAAGCAACCATTGTCACAAATAAGTATCATTTTTATTAATTATTATTATATTTTCATTATATACCAATTGGGGTACATTCAGCTGAAAACCCTTTCAGTTCTGGAATCACACCTGGATTCCTATCACATGGTTTATGAAACAGTGGCGTCATCCAATCCAGATCTTTACCAAAAAGATCTTCACACTCTTAACCTATAAGAATGTGCCCTAATACATTCCAGAATTGCCTGATTCTTTCTATGGAAATGTATTGCTTTGGCTTGAAGCATTCTAGACTTCTGGCGCCAATACCCTGTGGAGTATATGTATTCCTGATCCAAGCTATCCTTTTTCAACTGGGAATCAGCTGATCAATCCTGAATATATAAACACCATTGTCTATATTTAATTGTTTTTGCATTTAATGGTTTTTGTGTTAAAAACCCAGTAAAACGCTTCAAAACTTGAACCAGGCGCCACCGCGGCGCCCAGGAACTTTCCCAGGCGGTGCCCCAGCGCCTGAAAAATTTTGATAGCGGCGCCTTGGCGCTTTGAAAATTCATTAGGCGGTGCAGCATCGCTTTTAACCCAATGAATTTGCTAATGTGGCGCTTTAAAACCAAAATTTGGGGGCTTACTTTTGGCTAACCTTAACCAAACTTCTTGACACAGTCAAGGCAATTAAACAATATAATTAAATCCTCATTAATTATATTCCAAGCATTTATTAATTAACCTTCTCAGTTAATTAATCCTTTTGAAGACAACAAGTCTTTACTTGACACAGTCAAGTCCATTTGGCCCTATGATTAAATCCTCATCAATCATATTCCAGGGTACTAATTAATTAACCTTCCCAGTTAATCAATCAGTTTGAGACACCTAGTCTCATAATCTAAATTTTTCAGATTATTCATTACAGCCCTCAATTAGTACAGCCTAATTGATTCCTGGGTATCATTACTAATCTGGAAAGTCTCTCCAAGGCCAATCCTATTGTTTTGAATTTCACCTATGAAATTCATCACAATTTAGCCTCTTGGGGAAACCACAGCTCAATTTGACTGTAGTACAGTCACAAGAAGTAGTACCAGAGCTATTTGACTTATTCTTGCGGACCACAGTTCCTCCATGTATCAGATGCATATTCTGTAAGAGAGTTTTGATGCTCTTCATAGACATGAGGGATGCCTTATGTACTTTGAAGTGTAAACATAATAGCTGGTATACCTTCAGCCCATTAACATATATTGTATACACTTCCTGGGGAGTCAATTAGCAACTGGTGATGAGTTTTTGTCCCTCAATGTAGAAGCAGTCAGCAAAATCAGCCAATTTTTCCTTAGGTTTGAAAGCAATATGCATGAAAGCATCATTCTTAACCTCTAAGCTGAGGTTGTCTCCAAACTCCTCAATGAGAAGTTGCTTCATATCTTCCCAAGTAACTATGAAAAGAAGTTCAAGAACCACATCCTCTTGACAGGTAAGATGCAGGCAGGTAAGGATGTGTTCCTTCTTTAGGTTATCCATATCCCTTTGCATGATAGTCTCATAGATTTTTAGGAAAGCAGCAATGGTGGAGGTCTTGGGATCAAAGATTTTCTTGAATGTGGGTTTGTAGTTGATATCAATAGACAAGGACATAGACTGACTATTTTTACCCTAATTAAGAACATTGATATGAGGGTTCCCTTCAAACTCAGATTCAGCGGCAGGTTGTCTAGCCCATAGAAGAAAAAGGCTCTCTTCTAGAGTGTCTATAGTAGAACTTTCTGCCCTCTAATATCTCTGGCAGTTGATGCTACAGTCCCAAGCTCATCAACTTGTAGCTGCTGAGCAGCCAAATTACCCAGAACTACATTAACCTAGATGGACATGGCTGTGGCCTGAGACACTAAAGGAGTGATCCTTTAATTCATAGTCTTGGTGAGGTGATCAAGGTTCTGAACTCCGTGTTCCAGCACATCTTGCCTTTCAGCAATGTTGTTTGTCACAGCTGCTAGATTATCTAGTGCAAGGGCACAGTTAACATGTGGTTGTCTCTCTAAGCCAGGGCAGCATTCATGGTCTTCATTGGTGGGGACTTCAGAGTTCTCTACATCTCCTTCACTATCAGATTCAAATGAAGAATCTTCTTGGTCAGAGAGGCATCGATGTAGGTATGCAATTTCATCCCTAAGCGTAGATACTTGGGTAGTCAGGATGGTAATGTGGGGATAAGGAACAGTTTCTACTGGAGGAGGGTTGGAAGCAGAGTCCTGTTGTCAAGTAGTGGCTTTAAGTTCAGCTTTGGACTCCCAGACCTTAGCCTCAAATGCAGAGAGAGCTCCAGCAGGAGGCGCTGGTAGTGCCAGTTCTACCAAGTCTGCCTTGTTGCCAACATAAGTCTAAACCTGACATAGATTATTGCCCAGAATGGCCTTGTCCAGGCTGTATTGTTGATGTAGTTGGTAGCCCCAATTATCCACACTTGACCCAACTACCCACAGTTGAGTATTAGTGTGTTCTTGAAATTGGTTGAGTTTTCCAACTAAGGTGTCAGGAATATCCTTTCTGGAATTCCTGATAAAAATTTAATCTTTGGCATAAAAGAAGATTTTGCTTCTCTCTTATGTCTTATTGAATCACCAAAAAGCCAAGAGTTAATAGTTAGTAGTTGAGCTTTTTTACCTTTAAAATTGGGCCTGGTTGGTCTTCCAGATCCAGAATTTACAACAATGGGATTCAAACCTGGGTCTTCTTCTTGCTTATACACTCTCTTTTTTGAAGAAACTATTAGTAAAATTTAAATAACAAATTTTTACCTTCTGAACTTAATTCTAGCCAATCAGGAGATGCAAAGAGCCTTTTGTTGGATCTTTTAAACATTATTAATGACACTGACAGACACCTTGACTCTTTTTTTTTGCTCTGGATTGTCTGTTAGTCTCTAGTTCTCTTGCCAGTCCCTGCTCTTATTCTCTGGGTCTTGGTGAGGGATGGCTTGAGATTATCCAGGTTTTTCTTCTCTTTGTGGGGCTCCTAATTTATGACTTAAGTTAATTATGTGCAATACACATTTTAGAGGAAAAGTTAAACACATTCCCCAAAATTAAGTTACATACCCCACAAATCTCTAGCGAATTCCCCAAATCTTCCCAACCCTTTATTTTCCCCAGCTATTTCTATTCTTACCATGCTATATATAGTTTATAAGTGTTATTCTATTATTTTGTTCAATCAACAAAGTCTACATTTCTCCCAAGTAATTATTATCTATTTTAGCTTGACTTAACTCTCTTTTAATCCTAACCATGAGATTACCCAAGAATTCTATTATGGAGTCTCTTGGGGATAAATAGATCAAATGGATGGTCTTTTATTAGGCTTTACAAGCCAGCATTTTGTTAGGTACATGTGCAGACTCTGTTACCTCCCCCACAGCCAATTTCTTAGATAACTCCTGGTGCTGGGTAATACCAAGAGCTTGGTATTCCGCTACTCTCTTTGTCACATAACCCTCCTTGGAAGGAAGAACCTCAGAGCTTCCAGTCTGTTAACAAGCCCGCTGAACCTCAAGTTTTCTGCCCTCTAGCCTCAGCCTTCCTCTTGTGCTATTTAGGGATGTACTTCTTCCTAGGGCAATTCAGTCCACTTTTAGGCCAATATTGCCTGTTTGGAAAACTAAACCCAACTTGGTATGGTGTCCTTGCCCGTGGGTTCTCTGTTAACTGGTATAAATCCCTCTGCAATCATTTGCACTTCAGAAGATTACTTACAAGTGGTTGGTGCCTGACATAAGGTCTTAAATTCCTGTTCATATTTGAGGAGAGTGGCTTCAATTTGCCCTTGCCTCACAGCATGATGGTAATCCAACTTGTACAGCCAATTACTGATATATCCTGGGAGAGAGGAGCAAAAAATGTTTAACAATGAGGTCAGGGACTTTTGCAAAGCCAAAATATTGTGCTGGTTATTAGAAATTCAAGCAAAGAGACTGTGCATTCATTCTTGGTAAGCCATGTTCTGAGCGTGGTTGCTGGATACAGCAGAGGCCACTGCATTCAAGAGTTGATTTTGGGATCCCAACACCATTGATAATGGACCAGCGCAGGTTGGATAAACTGGTTAACTAACACACCAATAGTCTCCATCAATTCCATTAGTGTGGGGGGAAGACCAAAATCCAAGAGGAAGGAATATAGATCTTCAGAAGCGTAACCAGGATAGAGACCAGGAATGCTATGCACTGCCACTTTACCAGTGTAGAGGAGGGAGCATACAGCAGCGCAAGCTTGCTCATAGTCAAGAGAGAAAGCTAGAAGAGGGACCCACAAAGTCCCAGGCAACAACACCATTACCATAGGAAGATTGGGGGACTTGGCAATGTCCTCTTCAAGAGGGGGACTCAAAACTTTGGAAGGCTCAGGTACTTCAGTAACAAAGGGAGAAGGACCAGAGAATACACAGAAGAACAGAGTAACCAAGGGGCTTGCAGCCCCTGTAGTGAGCACAATTTTGTTGTGTTTGGCTCCTGGGGATAACATCCAGGAGGAAATTGCAGGAAAACTTTATAACAAAAGGTTTGAGGTTTTAAGCTAGCCTTGAGTTAGCCTTCAGGGAAAAACTAAGGGCATGTATCTTAATTTCCTGGAATAAAAGAAGAAGATTTTCTTTTGGCAAAAAGAAAAAGGAAAAGCTTAAGAATACAAATGCCAAAACAAATGAGGATAAACTTGTCTTTACTAGGAGAAATGATTATACTTAAATAGTAGACAAGGGACAATGATCACTCATTAGGTAAACAGAGTGGCATAAGGGATCACATAGGGTTGAAATCATACCAGTATAAGTCAAATGCAGGTATGGTATTCTGGAATGAGTGTACATTGATGTTGTCCTATTTATGGTAGACAAGGAATTTCCAAAGTTGAAAGCAAAACCAATCAAATCTTTGCACATATCATTATTCAAAGGCCATATCAAAATAGCATTAATAGCACAATTTATGATAATAACAAGCTCTTAGTTACACCTGAATAGATTTTAGCCACTGGCTAGATTATACTCCAGTATGGATAAATGTAATTATCTATAAAGCTCTATTATACTGTAGTCTGTAGTGTCTTTGCATAGGACAGGTAAAGTATATTAGCAAGGCTAAAATCCTTCTTTAGCTTTGAACAAACCAGCAATATTCACAATTTCTCTCAATTTGACTGTTCCCATATTAGGGTATCATTGAACCTTTTTAAATACATTAATACAGATTTTATTTTAAAACTTGTATATTTACCTATTGATAATGATTATGTAAAATTAATGCTGGATTTTGGTATTGATAATAATATGATGGATTAATCAATCACTTTTTATGGCCATCAATTGGATTATTTTTTGCTCTGGAAGCTGTAAAATTTCTTTGTTGATATTATTGCATCAGATTGACTGGGTTTTTACCATTTTTCATTAACAATAGGGTGGGATATAGCCAATAAGATGCAATCACATAAATAACAGGAAATGCACAATTTCTAAAGCAAAATAATCATCCAATTGATGGTCATACACAGTGGTTGATTAATTTATCATATTATTATCAATAATAAAATCCATAATTAATTTTACATAATTATAATTAATAGGTAGTTATACAAGTTTTAAAAAACAATCTGTATGAATATATGTAAAAAATGTCTTTGACACCCTAATATGGGCACAGTACAATTATAAAATCACAATGAAAATACTATATTTTGCAATAGATTTCAATTAAACAAAATGCATTGAGATATTCACATAATATTAAATAAAAACGTTAAAGTTTAGCTGCAGTATTATAATGTAATATTTACATTTGATGGTATAAGTTATTATTGATAATAAAAATATTCATGCAAAATAATATATATTACTATATCAAATGTATAAAAGTTTATTAATTATGGGGAATGTCAATAATGTAAAAATATATTTTTAATTATGAATTGAAAGCAATAATATAAATTATAACAAGTTTTCAAAAAAGTTTTATTTTACTTGTCAAGGGACAAATGGGGGAAATTGGCGGAATGTACAACACCATAATCTGTGCCTGTATAAGTGACAGCATCAGAGGTAGTGGGGAGGGAATGGGTAGTGGTTTGAGAGTCAAGGTTGGAAGGCAGGTGGCTTGGTTCTGATGGGGGGTTAGGAAGGCTTAGTTTGTTGACTGGGAAGAGGAGGAAAGAGCTAATTGCTTCAATTGTTCATATTTTTCTTCTGTCACATATGTTGGCTTAAAAAACCAAATAAATGATTGTGAGGGTAGATGGGAGTTCTTTCTGGACTTATCACTGTCACTTGCATAGAATATAAAAAGATCTGATAAGTCCTGGACTAATATGGAAGGTAAAAGCTCATACCCCTTCTCAATTTGGGTGCACATTTCATTGTAGGAGGCAGGCTTTTAGCGCCTGAGAGCTGAACCAAACTTGTAAAGACATAAATATGCAAGATGCTTGTCAGCGTGGTTAGTGGGGTAGGAAAAACAGGCATGCCCCACAGCCGTAATTTACTTAGATGCCCATTCATGCTGTTCCATCTCAGCACTCATTACAACTGTGTACATGGCTTTTTTGTGTGACTCACTCCTCCAGCATGGCCTTGAGCTCTATCTGATAGGCATACACATCTGCTGTATTTGACAAAGTGGAGTAATAGTTGACACCCACTGGGGAAACTTCCAGTAAAACTACAAAAAAACTGTATAAAATTGGGCTGTGCTTGTATACATCTGTTGGGAATGCAATCTCTGACTGCATCAATCATATGGTTTGGCTGCACCACAAAACAGAAGCACAAACAATTGATAGCTTAGTTCAACAGTATACTGAATTTTCAATCCATGCCCTGCATGGGGATCAAACATGGAACCCTGAGGAAACAGTCAATGTTGGGTTTGGATATATATTCAAACTTAGATTACCTAATTATAACAATCTTATTCATTCAAATTATGCTCATGAGTTACCCAACATTAAAAAGATAATAAATAAGATATCATATGCTCCAAATTCAATTGGCTTCATCTGCAGCTGTTGAAAACTTTGAGCAGCAGCTTAAACAGTGAAAAACAGCTGTATAGCACCTCTTTTGACACTTCACACAGCCTAAATCACCCCTTGATCCTATCACTCAGCCCAATATTATGGTCCTAGCCCCTCTGTCTTGCCAAACTCCAAATGATGATTTTTGCCACTTAAAATTTTTTTGTTTTATTCCCTCTTAGTCACAGACTATGAAAAACTTGGGTTCTTACCCTCTCCTTCCTGAAGGTTCCACTTAATTGTTTACAGATGAACACTTAGGTATTTAAGTGAGCTGAAATCATCATTTTTAATTGTTCTAGTAATAAATAACTTTACTCTCTGTCAGAAATTTGGGGTCTGCTCTCAGAGCTGGAAGTCTAATTACAATTTGCTTTATTAAGTGTTTGTGAAATCTTAGTCATTATGTTTATAGAAGTGCTTGTATGACAACAAGCGTTACTGCAGCATCAGAGATTTCCTTGGCAGGGCAACAGCTAGCAATGTTAAGGGAGGCAACTAGCATGCAGCTTTCTACGCTGGCGGCTTGCTAAGTTCTTTAAGTATTGACTATGGTATTTGAACTGTGACTGTACTACAGTCACTGCAGAGCGTTTAGCCAAATAAATGCTTCAAAAAATAAGGATGTTCTGTTTTTGTTGTTTATTACATGTAGATAGGTTTTTTTGGAATTCTTGAGGGAAAGGTTCCTAAAAACTGGATATCTATGTTTAATAAAAGAACAGAATATGGATGTTTAGTTAGGCTAGGCTAACTAAACAAATTGAGGCAAGATTGACCAAATCAATCTTGGAGACTAAGCGTCTCAAAACGGGTTAGTTAATTGGGAAGATTAATTAATAAACATAAGCTAATATAATTAATGAGGATTTAATTATAGTAGTTAATTGCCTTGACTTTGTCAAGAAGTTTAGTTAAGGTTAACCATAAGAAACCCCCTGGAATTAGGGTTAAAAGCGCCGTGTTGGCAAATTTATTGGGTTAGAGGCGCCACTATCAATTTTTCTCGGGCGCTGGGGCGCCGTGGTGGCGCCTGGTTTGAGTTTCAAAGCAGTTTTATGGGTTACAAGGCAAAAAAACCATTAAATGCAAAGATAACTAAATAAAGGCAAGGATGCCTAGGAATTCAGGTTTGATCAGCTGGTTCCCAGTTGGAACACTGATAGCTGAGTTTAGGATGTGAAATCCACAGGGTTTTAGCACTGGGAGCTGGGGAAGCTCCATGCCAAATTGGTACATTGGGTTGAATGTAGTCAGGTGACTTCTGCCCATTGTAGGTCAATTCTCATAGGTTGAGAATTGTTGATGATCTTTCATGTAAAGATCTATGTTGGATGACTCAAATGTCATAGACCACATGACGCAAATCATTGGTTTATTCAGGAACCAGAGGGGTTTTCAGCTGTGTATGCTCCAAATGGTATATAAGCAAAAACAGTTAAATATTAATAAAATATATTCATTGTTGGTTTTGACGCTTTCCCCTCACCTATTTTTCAATTGTCATGCATTCTTTGTTAAAATTTGAGAGAGCCAAGTTTGGGGTCTTTTGTGTAGAAACTGCTGCTGCAAGAAAGGAGGTTACTACAAGTACATTGGAAGAAGTTTGGACCAGCCTGGAGGTCACTAAGACTGTTCCTGCCAAATCTTTAGTAGAAGTAAAAGCTGTGTTTGAAGAGCTGTATTCCAATTACTTTGCAAAGGAAGGGACTCCTGTCCAAGGGAACAAAATTTATGCTTGGGATGCTTGGAACTTGCTGGTAGAATGGGATGAAATCTTGCAACAAGTAAAAGAGATGGTGAATTGTGAAATTGAGGCGTTGAGAGCACAAGAGGAAAAAAGCGTTGAAATCATGGCTTGTTGGCGGGATGACAATAAAGTGTTATCTGAGAAAATTGCCTCCCTGGAGGCAAAGCTCCTCAAAGCTTTGTCCCAGGAAGGTAACAGCAATAAGAGTCAAGGGCAGGATAATGGCAGGATGGACTGGTTAGGCCTGGATCCGTCACATGAACTCAGATATCTTTTTCTACTGTGAAAATGTTCTACAGTAGATTATTCAATCTGTCTGCCTTCCATTAGTCTAATGGAAGGGATTTTATAGAGCTTGTACTCTATTGCCAAGATAAGATCATCTGGTGCTTCTAACTCTTGCTTGATTGTCTTTCCATCCCCAGACTGCCAGCATCAACCCCCAGAGTCAGGCATCCATGTGATGGCATGGGATTCAATATATTAGATCTTACACAGGGCACTGGTTTTAATATAGTCATACGTGACCATGCTGGCAGTGGTGGCGCTATTTGATGCACTATTCTTAGTGCATAGTAAATGTTTCACAAGCAACCTTCCCAGCAGGAATTTGAAGTGTCACCGGCAGGTTGCCAGTGCAAACCAATCACTTTCTTTTTATCCTTGGAGAAACCTATTTTCTCTAACCTGGCGGTTTGCTAGAGTATTCTGGAATAACTCTAGCCAATTAGGAACCAGTCATAATTGGAGGTCTATGATATTCCTGGTTATTCTTGCAATAAGTGATCTGAATATACTTTAAAAAGGCTTCTCAGATCAATTAATCCTGATAGTAATATATTGGAAGCTTCTCTAATTAATGGCTTGGCAGGCGCCAAGATTAACAAGGTAGAACAAAGTCAGTATAAGTTCATTACACTCTCTTTCATAATCTTCTCTATTCATAAGAACTAGCTTTTATTGAATTCCAAATATGCACCATGAATAAAAATATTTTTTTGTTCTGGTTTCTCATTCTTCCTTGTTTGTCTTGTCTTTGGAAGTTCCTACACAAACCATCAACTGACACAACTCTTAACCTGAAAATCCCCATAAGGAATAATACTTAGCCAATGGTTGGTTTAAATATCCCTCAGGTCACTGGGGATGTAAATAAAACTATGGAAATTCTTTTATACTCCTCCTAAGGTTGATGTCTCCCTAGGTCAACCCAAAACATCATTTTACCTTCTAGTCTACTTGATAGGCTACTGTGACTGTATGGCAGTTACTTTTAGTATATAGCCAAAAGAATACTCTGAGATATATAATGCTGTTCTCTTTTTATTGTTTATTTAATGTGGATGGGTTTTACTGGAATTCTTATGAAAAAGATTCCTGAAAACTTGGTATTTCTATGGAATGAATGAAAAATATTGGCTTGTTAGTTAGGCCAAACTAACTTACAGGATAAAAGCAAGATTGGTCAAATTAATCTTGGAGGCTAAGTTTCTATCAAAAAATTTAATTAACTCTGAGTTGATTAAATTAAACACATATGTGATTAATGATGATTTTATCATTGGGCCAAAATGGACTTGACTGTGTCAAGTAAAGCCTTGGTGTTTTTCTATTGAATTGATTAACTGCATAAATTAATCAATCTAATTGACAGGGGATCAATTAAACAACAATAATAAAATTTAAACAATGTTGTCTGGGAATTTAGGTTTTAAAAGCTGGTTCCCAGTTGGAACAACAATAGCTGGGATTTGGCCTATGCAGATTCAACCAGGTTTTAGCGCTGGGAGCTGGAAGCTCCATGCCAAATCAATACAAGAAACAAAAAGTATCAGGAGATTACCTTGTATTTTAGGTACATTATCATAAAATGAGAAGTGCAGGGATTTTCAAGATAAAGATCCGGATTTGATGGCATTGTTTTGTCATATATCATGTGATAGGAATCAAGGGTTGATTCTTGAACTGGAGGGATTTTCAGCTGAATATGCCCCAGATAATATATAAGCAAAAACAGCAAAACTCTAATAAATATATTTTTTAGAATTTGATGCTTCCCCCTCAATCTTTTTCAATTATTATACCATCTCAATTATTATTCAAAAGAGTAAAGTTTGGAGTCCTTAAGGTTGAATTGCTATCCCTAGAAGGGAGATCCCTGAAGGCTCCTTGGAGGAGGCCTGGGAGAGTCTTGAGGTTGAAAAGACATTGCCTAAGGAATTGCTAGTAGAAGTTAAAGCAGCTTTCAGAGATCTATATTCAAACTATTTTGCTAAAGAGGGAGCCCTAGCACAAGGGAATTGGATTTATGATTGAGATTTTTGGAACTTGTTGATAAGATTTGATGAAATTTGACACCATTTCAGGGATCCAGCCTGTGTGGGTGTGACAGATCCAGGTCCAACCAGTCAGACTTGCTGTTATCTTTCCCTTGACTCTTATTGCCGCTACCTCCCTGTGCCAAAAAGCTTTAAGGAGCTTTGCCTCCAGGGAGGTGATTTTGTGAGACAACACTTTATTGTCATCTTGCCAACAAGCCATAATTTTGACACTCTTTTCCCCCCTATTTCTTAATGCCTCCACTTCATAACTAGCTTTGTCCTTAACCTGTTGCAAAATCTCATCAAACCCTAGCAACAAGTTCCAGGAGTCCCAAGCATAAACTTAATTTCCTTGTGCAGGGTTACCTCTTTGGCAAAATAGTCAGAATATAGTTCTTCAAAAGCCGCTTTCACTTCTACCAAAGATTCCTCAGGTGCTATCTTAGATACCTCCAGACTTGCCCACGCCTCCTC
This sequence comes from Entomophthora muscae, assembly GCA_014839935.2. Lineage (NCBI taxonomy): Eukaryota > Fungi > Entomophthoromycota > Entomophthoromycetes > Entomophthorales > Entomophthoraceae > Entomophthora > Entomophthora muscae. Next base: position 219,781 of record QTSX02000080.1, on the reverse strand, counting down.
AAGTGAGCTAGTAGGAACTTCCTTTCAGCAGCAGCTTCTACAAAAATCACCCAAATTTTGCTCTTACAAATGATAGTAAAGAAGACATGATAATTAAAAAGAAGTTTTAGGGGAAAGAGTCAAAATTGACAATATATCTTTATTAAAATTTAGCTTTTTTTGCTTATATACCATTTGAGGCATATTTGGCTAAAAACCCATTTGGTTCCTGAATCAACCTATGATTCATCTCAAGTGGTCTATGAAATTTGATTCCTTCAAACCTATATCTTTATCTAAAAGATCACCAATACTTCTCAACCTATGAGAATCAATCTATAATGAGAATAAGTCACCTGACTTCATTCATCCTAATGTACTAATTTAGCATAGAGCTTCCCCAGCTCCCAGCGCCAAACCCTGTGGATTACACATCCCAAAACTCAGCTATTAATGTTCCAACTGGGAACCAGCTAATCAAACCTGAATACTTAGGCATCATTGCCTTTATCAGGCATTGTTACATTTAATGGTTTTCTTGCATACTAAAACCCCGTTAAAATGCTTTTAACCTCAAACAAACACTATTGCTATGTTTTTAAAATCCCAAATTTGGGGGTTTATCTATGATTAATCATAACCATACTTCTTGAAAAAGTCAATATGGTTGCCCAATATAATTAAACCCTCATTAATATACCGCCATTTATTTAATAATTAATCTTCCTGACTAATTAAATTGTTTTTGAGACACCTTGTCTCCAAGATTGATTTGGTCAATCTTGCCTCCTGTTTTTTTTATTGAATATAGATACTAATTCTTCAGGAACCTTTATCTGAAGAATTCCAGCAAACCTATCTACATAAAACAAACAGAAAAAACAGAGCAACTTTATCTCTTGGAGTATTTATTTGGCTAAATACTTAACAGTGACTGTTGTATGGTCACAGTGGGGGGTCCTGGGAACTTGCAGGCAGACAGCCCATGGGTCCTGCAGGTAGGGCCTACCACAATATTGTTGCTAACTTTACAAAATAATATAACAATTTACCCAGGAGGGCCCAGAGTCTGCTTTCAGGTACCATCAAATCAATCAGGCCAGTGAGAGTGATATACATCACTTCAAATATCTGAGTAGAGGTGGATTCATTTGCTGCAATAAATTGCTACAGGCAGTTGGGCTTCAGGGTGAGAGGTGGTGTAATTTGACTTAATAGGCAGGCAGGTAGTTGTACTTGGTACAGAACAGCAGGGGAGGTATGGTGATCTGATTTTCTTCTCTATCAATGGTTTTGGTTCTCTAGTTCTGGCTTCTGGGTTGTAGATTAAGATTCCATCTAGCATGACCTCCAAATATTCCAGGTTTGGTGGATATTCTATGAAATGTACCAGGCCAAAGGAAGCTCCTAGTGGAAAATATAGTTTGGGCGGCTGGTCTGCAGTTTCTTGGGATGAATAAGTGAGAGACATGGAACTGCAGGAGAGGGTCTGAAAATAAAATAGAACTAAAATCAAGTATGTTGTAACTTGGTTGAACCCAAGGTTCATGTTGCTTTATGGCACAAATGACAATGGGTAACTTCCTGGCGGCCAGGGTATAAGTATACCCATCTGCCATGGAGAAACTTTTACAAATTTCTTTGGGCCTGGTGCTACTGTCTATCAGGCTTTTAAAGCCCTTGGTGGCAATATTGTGGGGATTTATTTAATTGGCTGGTTCAAAATGAGAAATCTCAAATTTCCTTTACAAGCTGTGAGATTTTTCATCTTTGGGTGACCTGCATTCCATGGGAAGTTTCTTTGCTTCCCCTGCTGTTGTGGCCCAAGTTTTTCCGGGATCTTTGGCTTGACCTGCAATCTCAATGGTTGGGTTAACAGGAACATTTGAAGTGTGGAGCCTTGATGCAGGTAATTTTAGTTCATCAAGCCTTAGAAGATTCCCTGAAGTCAAATGGTGCTCTGGTTTGAGCCCAAAAATCTGCGGGTGGATGGGCAGCTGATCCTGAGGGCTGGTGGCCTGCAGGGTATGGGGTTCAAATCCTGTAGTTGAGGTTTCCTATGTTCTAGTCAGCAGGAGTTTGTCATTTGTGACACAACAGGGGAAATACTACAAAACAAGAGAATGAGGCTCTAAAGTTGAGAAAAGATAAAAGCGTAGAGATGATGGCCCAATGGTGTGATGACAATAAGGGTTTATCACAGAAAATTGCCTCTTTGGAGGTAAAGCTTGCCAAAGCTTTATCCCAGGAAAGTTCTGGTAAAAGTGTCAGCCAGGAAATGAAAATAATAAGTTTAATTGATTCAACCTGGATTCCTCACAGCTATTGTCTCCTAAAAAGGGGCATCTCCTTAATGGGAGATTTGCCTTCCTGGGGGGGTTTGAACATCTTGCAATGATGATGGTACCAATATATTCTGTTGTAACAGGACTGAATTTTTGGGCACTTACCCACAAGTTTGGAAGTCCTTTCCCTATCAAGTGGGTCCCTGATAACAGAAAAGTGTAACTAATTTTCCTTAAAGGCTTGGATGCTTGTGGAGATCTTGACATAGGACAAGAAGATAATGTCATTACATGTCCTTATTTCTCTCTTTGATAAAGTTGATGAGGATAGAATTTTAGGGGTCAGCCTCCACCAAACTTGGAGCATTGTGACGGATCCAGGCCTAACCAGTCAATCCTGCTATTATCCTGCCCTTGACTTTTATTGCTGTTACCTTCCTGGAACAAAGCTTTGAGGAGCTTTGCCTCCAGGGAGGCAATTTAATTGGATAACACTTTATTGTCATCCCGCCAACAATCCATGATTTCAACGCTTTTTCCCTCTCATTCTCTCATCGCCTCAATTTCAGAATTTGCCATCTCTTTTACTTGTTGCAAGATTTTATCCCATCCTACCAACAAGTTCCAAGAATCTCAAGCATAAATTTGGTTCCCTTGGGCAGGAGTTCCTTCCTTGGCAAAGTAATCAGAATACAGCTCTTTGAACGCAGCCTTTACTTCCACTAAAGATTTGGCAGGAACAGTCTTAGTGACCTCCAGGCTGGTCCAAGCTTCTTCCAATGTTCTTGTAGGAACCTCCTTTCTTGCTGCAGTGGTTTCCACACAAAGGACCCCAAACTTGGCTCTCTCAAATTTTAACAAAGAAGGCATGACAATTGAAAAATAGGTGAGGGGAAAGCGCAGAAACTGACAATGTGAATATATTTTATTAATGTTTAACTGTTTTTACTTATATACCATTCAGGGTATACATGGCTGAAAACCCCTCTGGTTCCCAAATCAACCAATGATTTGCGTCACATGGTCTATGAAATTTGAGTCATCCAACATAGATCTTTACCTAAAAAAACACCAATAATTCTCAACCTATGAGAATTAACCTACAATGAGAAGAAGTCACCTGACACCCTTCATCTCAATGTACCAATTTGGCATGGAGCTTCCCCATCTCCCAGTGCCAAAACCCTGTGGATTGCACATCCTAAACTCAGCTATCAGTGTTCCAACTGGGAACCAGCTGATTAAACCTTAATTCCTAGGCATCCTTGCCTTTATTTAGTTATCTTTGCATTTAATGGTTTTTCCCTTAAAAACCATTAAACTGCTTCAAAACTCAAACCAGGCGCCACTGTGACACCCAGCAATTTCCCCAGGCAGCGCCTCAGCACCTGAGAAAATTTGATAGCAGCACCTTGGCGCATCTTAAATTCATTATGCGGCGCCACGGCACTTCTAACCCAATAAATTTGCCAACACAGCACTTTAACCCAAATTCCAGGGGGTTTCCCATGGTTATCCTTAACCATACCTCTTGACACAGTCAAGGCAATTAACTACTATAATTAAAACCTCATAATTATATTAGCTTATTTTTATTAATTAATCTTCCCAATTAACTAACCCGTTTTGAGACGCCTAGTCTCCAAGATTGATTTGGTCAATCTTGCCTTAATTCTTTTAGTTAGCCTAACCTAACTAAACATCCATGTTATGTTCCTTTATTAAACATAGATATCCAGTTTCTAGGAACCTTTACCTCAATAATTCCAAACAACCCTATCTATATGTAATAAACAGCAAAAACAGAAAATCTTTGTATTTCAGAGCATTTATTTGGCTAAATACTCAGCAGTGACTGTAGTACAGTCACAAGGCCCCTTCCTTCCCTTCAGGGGAATTGGCCTTATCTTTTCAGATCTTTATAAGCTCCAATTCCCCATGGAATAGCTTAAGGAATTGAGGATGAACATGGGACCATTCTTCTCCCAAGGCAGCTCCAACTCCCCGAATTAGGTAGTTTGGCCCTGGACTAACCAAAATAATCTTCATAGGCCCTATCCATTGCTGAAGACCTCTTCTTGGGTGCTTTTCTTGGAGTTTTTGATCAAGCCACACCAGATCTCCCACCTGGAAGTGATCACTGGGAAGTACTCCAGGATTTGAGTTCCACTTGGCAGCACATCTCTCTTGAGCCCGCTCTCCTTTACTCCTTGCCTTGACAAATAACTTCTGCATCTTGGCTGCATGTTCTTCTATGGCGTCTTCATAGGAATTCTTTTCCACAAACTCTCATTCACCAACCTCAGTGCTGGTTGTAGTCTCCTGGCCATACAACATCTGAAATGATGAAACCCCAGTAGAATCATGAGGCATTGTCTGATATGCCATGACACTCATTGCTAGGTGATCTTTCCAACAGGTTGTAGCTCCATCAGCCAATTTTCCATAATGTGCTTTAAGGTTCTAATGGTTCTTTTGGCTAACCCATTGGTCTTGGGATAGTAGGGGCATGCGGTTAACTTAGAAATGCCCCATTTTAAGCATTCCTTAGTCAAGGCTAGCCCTACATAGGGTGGTCCATTGTTGATGAGAACCTTCTCAGGGCAACCATGTCAGGTATGATTTCTTCTTGGAGAAACTTAGCAAGTGCAACACTTGTTTCTTTAGCCATTGCTCAAACTTCTACCCATTTTGTGAAAGAATCAACAGCAACCATGAAGTATTCTTTCAACCACTTGGTAATGTGATATGACCTGTATCCATTGAGACCAACTCAAAAGGATAGTGTGACATCACTGACTCAAGCTATACTTTAGATTTTGCCGCTGAGAACTTAGAGCAAACTTCACATTCTCGTAAAATCTGGAGGACCGTACTCTCATCTCTGACCACCAGTACCAAGCTTTTACTGCTTGCCAGAGCTTTTTGTATCTGAGGTGACCTCCCCATTGAACATGAAGATCTCTCACCACTTGAAGATGTTTGTATTGCTTTACGTAAATCCTATTCCTCAATAAAGCTTCCCGGGCTTCCTGTGTCTCAACTTCACAGGCCAACAGTGCTTGGGATAATAAATTGGGAATCTGATTTTCCAATCCATGTTGGTAAATTATATCATAGTCATATCCATAGAGTTTCTAAGCATACAATTGCATACAGCCTTGTAAGTCTTCCTTAGTCCAAAGCGCTCTCAATGCTGTGTGATCTGTGACTATAATGAATGACATTCCTGGGATATATATCCTAAAATGCTCCACTGCCCATACTATTGCCAATCCCTCATGTTTAGTAGCAGAGTATTTCCTTTTAGTGGTCCCCAATGTTTTGGAACCATACACCACCGGATGCCAGGACAACTTTGACTCTCCTTCCTGAGTAAGAACGGCACCCAGACCAGTTGAACTTGCATCTGTTTCAATGTAAAACAACTTTGACCAATCAGGGAACCTTAGGATGGGGGCCTCAGACAGTCTCTTTTTCAGCTCTAAGAAACTTGACTCTTGTTCCTGTCCCCAAACAAATCTGGCATTCTTCCTTATTTAAGCAAACAATGGCTCTCTAAGCGCAGAACAATTAGGAATGAATCTCCAATAGAAATTCACCAATCCCATAAATCCCCGCACCTCTTGAACCAACTGTAGTGACCTCATACTCAACAACAGAGTAACTCTCTCAGGACTTGGCTTGATCCCCTGAGAATTCAAAATATGTCCTAACACCTTGACCTCTTGACAGGCAAGCTTAGTCTTATATACACTAATCTTTAATTTTACTTTCTCAATTTGGCGGAATACTTCATCAAGATCCTTTAGGTGTTGTTCCCAAGAAGGGCTATATACAGTAATGTCATCTATATACACCGAGACACGCCTAGGCTGAAATCCTGCCATAATCTGGTCCATCACTTGCCAAAACACAGCACTGGCTGTTTTCATTCCTAATGGCAAGACTTTACATTGATAAAGACCATCAGGTATAGAGAATTCTGTAACCTCTTTAGACTTCTCATCAATCAACAGTTGGTGATATACCTTAGTCAGATCCAAGGTAGTAAATCAAGAAGATCCAGCCATGGCATCCAGCTGATCCTCAATTTGGTGCATTGGGTAGGCATCATTTACAATATCCTTGTTTATCATTTGGAAATCAATACAAAACAAATGTTCCCATCTGGCTTTGGAACACAAACCATTGGAGCAGAATAAGGACTAATACTCTCCTCAATCAGGTCAGCTCTTTGCATCTTCTCCACCTCTTCTCTAATTGCAGCAACTGCAGCAGGACTATGACGGGGTACATATCCTTTGTATAGCTTCCCAGTAAGCGTTTTCATGATATAAGGTGGACCAGTTCTTCCTACATCATATTTTTCCAACAAGAAACAACTACTCCATTTCCACACCAGAGTATACAACAGGGTACCTAGCTTCACTTGGATATAGTATATGGGTTAAATTGTTGAAGGGCACACAAACATAAGAGACAGTAGGTTTATTTGTTGTGACTTCTCCAACTACAGGCATCCAAACTCCAATACGCTGACCTTGCTGAATGTCTACAGGAACTGCGCAAGTGTTGAACAACTTTCAGGACTTGAGGGATTCACCATTTGAACCATCCTCTAATATTGCCACATTTGAGGATATATGACGGGGCAATTATGAGATAACCTGTCCTCCTTGTGTTACGCAATTGAAAGCTACTGGTTTTAACCAAGTGGTTCCCTTTGGTGGAATTGAGCAATATTCCTTGGTGTAGATGACAACTGACTGGACATCTTCTGGTGCTGGCGGAATTGTCAGTTGTTGATAAGTGTATTCAACTCCTTCATGAACCAAGACATTCTTGACGGCGTCCAGGCTCACCTTGGCCTCGACAATCCAAGTCAGACCAAGCAGAACATCAAATCCTGCCCCAGGTAAAACTACAGCAGAAGTCTTGACCTTGGTATTTTTCCATTTTATTACCACCTCATCAAACACATCTCTTCAATAGTGGTAACCCCATCTGCAGAAGATAAGGTCAAATTGACCAATCTTGATGGGTCTATGCCATGTCTACAAACAAAGTTCTTTGATACCGCCACTCCAGGATACCCTGGATTGTAGACTGCCTTTGCAGATATATCATTGAGAAAAATATCCAGGAGGGAAACCCCTTGTAATGCCCATACAAAAGGTTTTGCAATCAAAAGTGCAGGCATACTTTGGGCCACCTTTGTACGCCATTCAACTTCCTTAAGCCAATCCACACTCAACTGAACTTGCACAGGCTGCCATGTAATCTCCCGTCTTCCTTCATACCTAAGCAAACACCCAGTATCCACTCATCTGGAGGGGCATCTGGGCTTCCCTTGGGCAGAGTTTGTTGAAAGACATCAATTTTCTGTATGGTTGGTTCCACTGGTTGACTAGCGCTTTTCCCGTATTCTTTCAAAGCCTTCCCAGATCAAAGTCTCATTCTCCCATTATTCTCTGAATTACTAGACTCAGGTTGAGAGACACCTAAGCCCGCCTTTCTTTTCCCAAATCCTTAAATATAAGGCCGGGATGCTCCCTGTCAAATTCTGCACAATTGGGACACTTTCCAGAAAAATGGCCATCTTTCCCACAGATCCAGCATCCCTTGGCCATAGGGAACTTACATGCCTGCTTAAATCTAGACATGTGATCCTTATCAGAGGGACTTCTTTGACGTCTGGTTCTCTCGGTAGATTCTTCCCCTGCTGCAACATGAGCTCCTGCTCTGGAACAAGGAGCACTGTGTGGAGGGCCTTCAAGATCCCACTCCATATGGATAACCTTCTGAATGAGTTTTGACCATGACAACTTCTCATGGTGTAACATAGAGGCCTGAGTTCGCAACCCGGGCCACATTCCAGTGAAGAAAGCATCTTCCACCAGATCCTGATTACGTTCCACATCAACAAAGACTAAGAACTCCTCCATTCTGGAAAGGTACATTGACACCGTCTCATGGCCAGCTTGAGTAACATCTTGAGCTTTTTGAAGAGCATCACCAGGTCTAAGGGTTACAGTGCAACTGGCTTGAAATTCCTTTAACAATGTGGTCTAATTGTTGCTCTTACATCTTTCAAACCACTTGAAACAGGCAGGTACTGCAAGAACTTCCAACCAATGATGTTTCTCATCATCCTCCAGACCAGAGGCTTGTATAAGGAAACCCTCTAGGAAAGCATTTCATTCCTTTGGTTTTCCAGAAAATGGCAACGTTTTTGCAGCATAGACTGTACTCCTTTCATTATGGGTTTTTTCTGCACCCGTGTTGGGCTCTGTGACAGATCCAGGACTAACCAGTCAATCCTGCCATTATCCTGCCCTTGACTCTTATTGCTGTTACCTTCCTGGGACAAAGCTTTGAGGAGCTTTGCCTCCAGGGAGGCAATTTAATTGGATAACACTTTATTGTCATCCCGCCAACAATCCATGATTTCAACGCTTTTTCCCTTTCATTCTCTCAATGCCTCAATTCCAGAATTTGCCATCTATTTTACTTGTTGCAAGATTTTATCCCATACTACCAACAAGTTCCAAGCATCCCAAGCATAAATTTAGTTCCCTTGAGCGGGAGCCCCTTCCTTTGCAAAGTAATTGGAATACAGCTCTTTGAACGCAGCCTTTACTTTCACTAAAGATTTGGCAGGAACAGTCTTAGTGACCTCCAGGCTGGTCCAAGCTTCTTCCAATGTTCTTGTAGGAACCTCCTTTCTTGCTGCAGTGGTTTCCACACAAAGGACCCCAAACTTGGCTCTCTCAAATTTTAACAAAGAAGGCATGAAAATTGAAAAATAGGTGAGGGGAAAGCGCAGAAACTGACAATGTGAATATATTTTATTAATGTTTAACTGTTTTTACTTATATACCATTCAGGGTATACATGGCTGAAAACCCCTCTGGTTCCCAAATCAACCAATGATTTGCGTCACGTGGTCTATGACATTTGAGTCATCCAACATAGATCTTTACCTAAAAGATCACCAACAATTCTCAACCTATGAGAATTAACCTACAATGAGAAGAAGTCACCTGACACCCTTCATCTCAATGTACCAATTTGGCATGGAGCTTCCCCATCTCCCAGTGCCAAAACCCTGTGGATTGCACATCCTAAACTCAGCTATCAGTGTTCCAACTGGGAACCAGCTGATTAAACCTTAATTCCTAGGCATCCTTGCCTTTATTTAGTTATCTTTGCATTTAATGGTTTTTCCCCTTAAAACCCATTAAACTGCTTCAAAACTCAAATCAGGCGCCACTGCAGCACCCAGCAATTCCCCCAGGCGGCGCCTCAGCACCTGAGAAAATTTGATAGCAGCGCCTTGGCACATCTTAAATTCATTAGGCGGCGCCGCAGCGCTTCTAACCCAATAAATTTGCCAACACAGCGCTTTTAACCCAAATTCCAGGGGGTTTCCTATGGTTATCCTTAACCATACCTCTTGACACAGTCAAGGCAATTAACTTCTATAATTAAATCCTCATAATTATATTAGCTTATGTTTATTAATTGATCTTCCCAATTAACAAACCTGTTTTGAGACGCCTAGTCTCCATGATTGATTTGGCCAATCTTGCCTTAATTCTTTTAGTTAGCCTAACCTAACTAAACATCCATATTCTGTTCCTTTATTAAACATAGATATCCAGTTTCTAGGAATCTTTACTTCAATAATTCCAAACAACCCTATCTATATATAATAAACAGCAAAAACAGAACATCTTTGTATTTTGGAGCATTTATTTTGCTAAATACTCAGCAGTGACTGTAGTACAGTCACAAGCATCTAGAACTTGATTGGACAAGATTTTAGCAGCAAACACAACTCTGTGCATCCACAGATCAACTGTTCTCTTATGAGTGAAATGCCATGTAGTCTTAGTTGAAGACAAATCTGGACCAGGGGAATCTACAGGTCATGTTCCATGATGGCCATCATAAGGGGTGGACTATTTCACCATTGGTTGATGTACAGGCACCTGTTGGAGTCTTCTTGTGAGGAAGCCACAATTGGCGTGGGCTGGCAGGGCTGCTGCCACAGTAGACTTTGCAAAACCCATTGCTACCGCTATTTTCCTGAGAGACATAAGCATTCCTTGCTTTTTGACCATTTTGAAAACAATTTCTAGGGTAATTAGCTTTCTTCTGCGTTTTGCAGGCTGATTAGCTGGAGGTGGGATGTGTCTGTCTTGGGAACCATATTTTGCCATCTGATTGGCTATTTCTGTTTTCTGTTTCCTTGGGTGGTTCCTTGACTTGATTAGCTGCTCCTGATGCTGGTGTGAAAATGGGATTTGGGTTAGCAGCTGACTGTTCCTGGTGCACAAACAGGGCCATGCTGGATGAAGCAAAAGAAAGAACACACCCTTGGGTAGTGCTTGTAGAGGGGCCTGTGGGTTGAGAGTGATCATAGATAGTGGCTTCACTGTTGGATGACCCAGTGTAGCCCTACATGATCTTGTCAAGGCTGGGGAACAGCTTGTTTTCTTAGTTGTTGTTAGAACAAGACATAATAAATCTTTATTAAAAAACTCAAAAGAGGAGTATATATTTTAATCAATTTTATTGTTAAGTATGTTAAGTTGATGAATAGTAGGAACTAAATTTTAGCTGTCCTAAAATGAAATTGTGTGATTTAGAGAAATGCTTATGGTTTCTAAAAGAATTACCACAAACCCACGCTAGATCCCTGACATCATTTTTGAGATGCTCATGATTTATATTCATTTCAAATTCATCTCATTTTTGATTTGAAGTTTGGTTCTTAGAATTGACAATCCTGCAATCTGGTGTTTGTTAATAATTTCATGTTGTCTATGGTTTTTTAAAATTACAGGAAATACCAAATTGTATACTAGGATCCCAGATTTCCAATTCATGTATCCCACATTTGTTTGATGTATTTTGTCTCTAGTTAGTTCCATCTTTTTTGGTAGGAATTTTTGAGATTTTAAATTTAAACAAAGCAAAAAGTCTTTTTAAATGGTTTATTTTGTTAGATGTTTTATTTTTCACTCAGCTGAGTTGACCACAAATGTGGTTCAAGTTTTAGACCAAGGATTTGAAAATCCTGCATTTCTACCATTAGGTTATGAATTTACAGTGATAGCTATATCTTAAAATATAGCCACTATCTAGTCTAATCATTCTTCTTTTTTACTCTTTTGAAATGTGATAAAAAGATGTTCTATTGATTAAACTGCAGCTGAATTGATCCAACTATATTTCCTTTACAAAAAAGAACAATATAAAAAGAATCAAAGGCATCTATAAAATTTAGATCTGAAGGGCTTATTCATAGTTTAAAAGATTATTTATCAGTGTGGTACAATAGAATTGCTCTTAAAGAGATAAAGTGCTAAAGTAGAGCTGCTGGATATGATGTAGCATCTTTGATCACACCCTCTTTGTAAATGGGTTCCAAGGAAATGGATCAACTAGGATTTAAAAGGTGGTACTAATACTCAATCTAGGTTTTCACACTAGGGTCAACCCCTTTATTTTCCAAATATATCCCACTCTTCCAAACAACATGGTCTATATAGATGATATGTGGTAGAGGATCAGTTGTAAAGGCTCATATTGCATTTCAATAAAGATATCAATCTTTTCTTAAGCTTCCCCTATTCATGTATTATATACCTACCATAATTACATATACAAAGTTTTTAAAAACTAGACTATAAGTTACAGTAGTTTTAGAAGCTATGGCAACAAGCAAAAATACTTCAAATTTAAACCAAAATAACTCAGATGTAAACAAAATTAAAAATAATAAATTATATTAATTTAAAATAGTTTTATTTTTTACATCTGAGTTTTTTCATTTAAATCCAAAGTATTTTTGCTTGTCGCCATAGCTTTTAAAACTACTGCAATTAAAAAATTGGTGGTGTTTGAACTTTTTATTGGCGTAGAGCTAAAAAGGTCCATGCGAAGAAAATAAAAGGTGTATCAAATTGGCAGAGAATTAATTATTGGGATATCTTCCTGGGCAGCTATGGCACTAAAGTTCTCAAGTTTAAATAATTACTATGTTCTCCTATTTAAAATACTTTAAAATACATGCACTCAGGTTTTTCCAAAAGTATACTTAAAATATGTATACTTTCTTCTTGGGTTTATTGGTAAAATTCCAAAAATAAGATTGAATTTATTGTTATTGGGCTGGTTGTCATTTAAAATTTTGGTTGGATCTCTTTATGGTTTACATCTGTTGGAGATGAAAGTATTTTAGAAATAAATCAATTATTTGCTGAAAGCAAACACGTCATTACCAAACTGCTGGTATAGATATCTGCCTTTGACACTGGTTGAGATCACTTTGAATTGACTCAGGTTTGCAGATTTATCACTTGGATTGTCGTGACGTAGATTGATACCAATAATTTGCGCTTAGGGGTTCAGATATATCATTTAAATTGCAAAGTATGATATTTTGAATCAAGTTGAATGTGAAGCATGAGTTCTTGGTGAGATGGCTCTATTGAATGGATGAAAAGGCAGGGCCACATTCAGGCCGGTCTGGTGACTGTAAATCGATGCTGGTATCGGCCTAGAAGCAGGACTCCCAATTTTTATTCCTTAAATGATAAATCCAACCCTTTTTAAATGGATTCCATTGCCAACATCGAGTCCTACCTAGAATCCACCTGAAACCTTCCGCGGACAAGATTGGTGCTGATGGGTAGAGCTCTGGAACATTCTATATAAATGAACATTTTTAAAACTGGATTTTATAGCTGGCTTCTCTGAGCTCTGTCCTAAGTTTGAGATTTTCTTTAAAGTGATGGTTGGCTCTTTAATATTTTTAAAGTTTGGAAATCGAATGGGCTTGGTTTAGCTAGAACCTTTTGGAGCTGGATTGCTTCCATGCTTTGGCCAAAAGTGAAGATCTATTATCTTAATTTGGTTATTGTGGCGATTCGAATGGCCGCTATATAAGGGGTTGGTTGAGATCCAGTGGCTGGTTTCTGGATCACTGGAGCCCACGGGAAGGCGGGAAATTGGTCTGACGTTTGGATAAATTGATCGGTTACCATAATTGGTAATATTTTTACCGTCCAAAATATTCCCGAGCAAAGGTAGCTAAATCCCCCATTTGATGGTATGTGCGCATTGATTCTTTATTGGACTTGTCAAATGAGAATATGGTTTCCCGCCCATGACCTCATTTGTAGGGAAGTGGCGCCTTCCACTTGCATTCATTTACGGAATAGACAAGTTGTTCGTAGAAGCATGCAGTTTCCCTTGTACCCTGAATAGAAGTCTATTTATAAATTTAACACCGTACTGAATAAATGCACAGCTCCATGTAGGCTTATGATAAACAAAGACACTAGTGCCTCTCATGCATATCCATGTTTCTCGCGTTAAGCTCACACTGCATCTCCGCTTTAGGCAGCTGATCAATGTCACATGTCTGCATAGTTGGTATCCAATGCCAGACCCTTGGAAATGACTGAAGTCATCTGCTCTAAGCCTTATGATGCAATCGGTGAGGCGAAATAAATAACCTGCCAAAATAGGGTTAACATATCCACAAACATCTATTTACAAACAACACAGATGGCTACATCGTAATATAAAATTTAGGATATGTGTGTTCCACATCCAAGAATATATTAATTTAAGTCTAATATACTGATTAAATATATTTAATTGATTTTTTTAATTTTTTTATTACACATCACTCGTTTAATTTAAATATATCTAAATCATTCAGATGTATTGTACTTTAAATCGAGGTAAATTTCATTACATCTCAAAGAGCCAATCTTAAGCATAAACTGTAAAGTTCCTGGTTCCTCCCTTGGCCTTATACCAAGCCCTTTTCCCTCACTGAACTAAAAATGATACAAAACCCCTGCCAAGCCTCTAAATACTTGGGAGACCTGTTTGACATTTTTTAAAAAAGATTTGTGATTTTATAACATCTCAATAATTTACATCATTTCCTAACCTTGCTCTCTCTTACTACTGATAAAAATCTCATATAATTGCACTATGTTTAACCCTTTTCAGAGCCTAATTAAAGCCCTCATAAACCGGTTAGTCAAACCACCTACATCAGTTTTCCGATCTCCTCAATTGCAACTCTCAAAGCTGGGAAATGGGAAAATCTATCCCCCTAAAGCTGATAATGAGAGCAAGACTCCTTGCTTGCTTATTATCCCATATCGGCCCTAATATAGAGAACCCAATATTCCACTTAATCTCTTCTACAGCCTCTGTATTAAATCTCTGGTGTTTTTGGTTCTGGCATAGATTTTGTTCTAAATATTTGATTAATCTAACTGGTAATTTAACTAAATCTCAGCTAGGGAAGCCAATCCACATTTCTGGGGTTTAAAGCAGATTGTTTTTCAAAATCTACTGTTGACCTCATTTTATCCAACCTTGTCACATACCTTTATTTCTTTGAAGATTCTCCTGGCCTGCTCTACATAATCTCATTATAATCTTACTCAAACATATATAAAATACTTTAATTTTGGAAACTTTTGGAATCTATCAGGGATCCAGCCTGTGGGGGGTTCCTGGGAACTTGCAGGTAGGTTCCACCACAATATTGGTGCTAACTTTACAATATAAGATAAAAATTTGCCCAGGGTCTGCTTGCAGGTACCATTAATCACTCAGGCTGGGGAGAGTGATATAAATCACTCCAAATATCTGAGTGGAGGCAGATTCATTGGATGCAACAGATTCCTGTGGGCGGTTGGGCTGTAGGATAAGAGGTGGTGTCATGGAGCTAAATAGGCGTGCAAGTAGTTGTACTTGTCTCGGAATAGCAGAGAAGATATGGTGATTTTGGTCTCTTCTCTGTAAATGGTCTCTGTCTCTATAGTTCTAGCCTCTGGATTGTATATTAAGATTTCCTCTAGTGTGAACTCCAAACATGCTGGGTTTGGTGGATATTCTGAGAAATGTACCGGGCCAAAGGGAGCTCTTAGTGAACAATATAATTTGGGCGGCTGGTTTGCGGTTTCTTGGGGTGGATAAGTGAAAGGTACAGAACCACAGGAGTTGATCTTTAAATGAAATAGAGTTAAAATCAAGTATGAGATAACCTGGTTGAACCAAATTTTCATGACACTTAGTTTGCAAGAATGGTGATGGGTAACTTCCTGGCGGCCCAGGGTATAAGTATACCCATCTGCCATGGAGAAACTTTTACAAATTCCTAAGGTCCTGGTGCTACTATCTACCAGGTTTTTACAGGCCTTGGTGGCATCCGTTGCAGGATTTATTTCATTGGCTGGTTCAAACTGAAAAAACTCAAATTTCTCCTTCAGGCCGTGGGATTTGTCATCTTTGGGTGGCCCACATTCCACAGGAAGTTTCTTTGCTTCCCCCCTCCCCCTGCAGTGGCCCAAGTTATTCTGGGATCTTTGGCTTGGCCTGTACTCTCATTGGTTGGATTAACAGGAACCTTTGACGTGGGGAGCCTTGATGCAAGTAATTTTAGTTCATCAAGCCTTAGAAGATTCCCCAAAGTCAAATCATGCTCTGGTTTGAGCCCAAAAATCTGCAAGCAGCTGTTCCTGCAGGCTGGCGGCCCGCAGGGTATTGGGTTTGAATCCTGTAGTTGAGGTTTCCCTATGAGCATAGTCAGCAGGAGTTCATCATTTGTGACAGAATTCAAGCAATCAGAATTTAACATCCTCAATGTCAGCAGTGCACAAAAATTATATTTCTTAATTAATTTCAAAACCACTGGCTTGACCCGCCAGCAAGGTTCCAACCAAGTGGGTTTGTGACCCGCAATTGATTATCCGGTCACCCGAAGCCAGACTAGGAAGTCAACTTGAACTACTAAATCTTTCAACATGAACAGATGCTGATCCTTCCTGGTGGATACCTAGTTTTGGCGCTTGACTCATTACCAGGATCAAGCCACCCCCTTCTTCCATCCAGCTGTGTGATTACAAATCATGTTCCTGTTATCCTTGATTCAAATGAACTATATAATCACTATCTCACAATAAAGATTATTATCTATCTTCTAAATATTTTTCCCCATGTAACTCTGCTAAAAAAGCACAGTTACAACATTAATATATTTGATGTTTGAAGTTTTATGTGTCTTTTAAACTTTTACTTATAGTTTTAAAGTAAAAATTGAGTCAAGCCTTTGTGATTTTTCAACAGGGAGAATGCTTTATTATGAAATTCGCCCTGATTTTAAGCTATTTACCCTGGTATCTTGCCCACCTTTTCAAATTTCAAGGGGGATTAAGATAATTTGTTCTCCCATTTTTGCTTTTTTCTCTCTTCATGAGACCAATTTCTTATTACTAAAATTCTCTATTAGTCCCCTCATTAAAAATTTAGTGATTCAAAAGATTTTTTGTCTTTAAGGCCTCTCTTTATCTCCACTTTCTTTGATCTCCCTGTTAACTCAAGTAAGTTAATGTCTTTTCAGAAGTATTCTTCTCTTTTATATTAGAAGATCTAGTTGAGACCCATCATATATCATTGCTTATACACCACATCTCTTTTTTAGCAATATTGAGGTTTTCTACTGTATACTTTGCCCTAAAAGAGCTTGAAAATAGGCACTGTTTTCTCATTCTTTTTTCAAAAAACTGCAGAAGTTTGCTTCTTTGGTAAATTGGTGATTTTTATTGGGGTTCTTGCTTACATCCCTTAATAAATACTTCTTTTAACTTACTCCACCTCTCTTTTTAGAGACCTTTTAGAATATCATTATTGATGGCTTAATAAATGGCAACCTGCTAGCTCTTCTCACTAATTTTGGGACCATAAAAGTGCTATTCTAGACTCTCTATTAAAAAACTTGAACTTAGTATTTTAAAAAAGGTTTAATCCAATTACAAAATATAAAAACAAATCTGTAAAAGTTAAAAATCTTTTTTGGACCATAAGTAGAGATCTAGGTTGGTTTGAATTTGGATGTACACATCAGGATTTCCTCAGGCTTCTGTGAGGTATGGCAATTTATTCTTCACCATGCACCTGAAGTAAGTCAGAAAATTTTACTGGAATGATGGCTTCAGCTGCAGTTTAAGCTTTGATATAGACTTTTATAGCTTGGTATCTAGAGCATACAATATCAGCAATTTTAGGGGACTGGAGCTTATTTACAATAAATTCTCCTGCAGCCAATTTATAGCCAATTTCTATTCAGATATAGTTCCTTAATAAGTAATTTTTTGGCTTTACAACAAATAAATCCATAAATAATCATTTGCTTTAATACACTATATTATAATTTTATAACTAGCTTTAGTTTTAGAATTATAAGCCTTTATTTTAAATCTACTTTTTAAAAGCTAGTTTGAGTCAGATAGTAACCAAGAAAAAATGTTTAAAATATCTATAGACTCAGCTTTATTTAAAATAGACTGATTTTTTTTATAGCCAGGTAACTTACCTAGGGAAGCAATAAGAAAACACAAGAACAATTAATTTGACAAAACATCTAGCCTTTAAGCTAACATTATAGAATCCAAATCCTACTGTAGATTTGGAAACTGTTGGGAAGAATATGGATTGCCTATCCAGCATACATTATTTTCAATCCAATATGTGATTTATATTTTTATCTAACTAAGTTGTCTTTGGCATTTAATTCAAATATAAAAATGTGGCATCTCATAGGCACATTGCAAACTTCAAGTAGATTTAAATTCTAAATGCTGTATTTAGAATCTGAACTGCTTACACAGATAGTAAACCAATACAAAGCAAAGCAAATTGAGAGGCCCTGATTTGACTAAAAGCAAGGAGATTTAATTTTGATCACCATGCTTAGCCAAGAAAATTAAATAGATGGAACAGTTTCTAAACCAGGATCTAGCAGAAATTTTTGCTTCTGAATGGCTAAAAAAGAAATCATGATACTATTAAGACATAAATCAAGAGAAAACCAACCAATAAAATTAAATAAAATGTGTATACAGTAGTTTTAAAAGCTATGGCAACAACCAAAAATACCTCAGATTTTTTTACAACATGATTTTAGATTTAAGCAAATTACAACTATCAGGTTGAAATATACACTCTGTTAACAGGGATTTTTGGCGTTAATGGGCAAAATGGATCAACACAGCAAAGAATTGCTCATATGCCAAGCAAGACTATTCAAAATACTATCTGAAATACATTGATTCAAAAATGAAATGGTGTGAGTTGGCTTTTGGTGTACATATGATTACTATGTAAATTGGTGACAAAATACACCCAAGCACAGTGAGTCAAAACTCAATCCAAAAAAACACAATAACAACTTGTTATGTAAACAAAATCACTCAAATGTTGTGTGCAATGGATTTTAATCAAGAATGATACCAAGTTATCTAAAATAAGACACACAATCCAAGACATAAATTTTAAAAATATTGTGTTGGGTGCTTAATTTGGCGTAAAATCTGGGAAAATGAGTGGAAATTATTCTGCGCATTCTAAAATGGGTGTGGTAAAACAAAAAATAACTAAGTAAGAAATAAAAATCTATAATTGGGATATTGGGTGGGGAAAACTCTAATTGAATAACCATATTCAGATAAAAAGCAAAAATTAAAAACAAGTTTATAACTTAATTAAGTTTTATTTAGTACTTTATTAAATTTTAAATGGAAGGAACACAACAACAGAGTAACAATGCACCTGTTGTGCGTTGCAGTTGCAGTTGCCTCACAAGTCAAAGAACAGAGTTAGTGCAACCCAAGTGATCAATCAGGAAGAAAATAGGAGAGGAGAGTTCAATAGTGACGCTGCACTGACACAACCAGTTCAAGGAGCACAACGTGCAAGGGTGCCAAGCATGAACCCTTGGGAGCCCAAGCTGACCCAGAAGCCCACCAAGGTCACCACTACAACAAAAGTTAGAAACAAGCAGGTAGAACTTACTTCATATGTGTTTGACGTTGTATACCAGCAAGAGTCAGTCCTGTCAGCCATGCTGGAGAAGGTGAAGTCTGTACTTGATACTAGCTACAAGCCCTACGTCAGTGATGGCAATCAGGAAGAGGACAAGGAGTCTGAGTTCTTCAGAACTGACAAGGGGCAGTTAGTGTTAAAGAAAGTTGCTGTGTTCTACACCAAGATACCCATGCCTTGCAAGCCTGTCATCAATCAGGATCCCAGTTTATCTGATCCCACAAAGCCTGCTCAGAAGTGCATTCCTGATATCAAACACATCATCCTGCTTAAACTAATGCGCAAATCAGGCAATTACAGGGCAGCTACGGCCATTGTTGGGGTGGACTCCAAGTACGCTTCCAAGACATTCAACAAGTTCATCAATACCAGCCAAGTCCTTGCTGTGGAGAAATCCTTGCGTCTTTTCACTATGCTCACCAAAGAGCACAAATGGGCAATCCACCTGTGGATAACCCAGGACTGTCATTTTGAACTGAAAAATATAAAGGCCATGATCAAATCTACTTTTGGGGTTGAAGCCTCAATTTCTTTTTACTACCATTTGGTGAAGGGGATGCGCTTTTCCTGGAAAAAACTTGAGTATCTCTGTACATGTGGAATTGCCCAATAAATGTCAAGACCTGGAAAAATACACTGAGGCCTACACTGCCTTCAAAAACAAAGGGAAAGTGAAATTCCACTATATTGACAAATTGTCATTCACCTTGTTTATGTGCAATGCATATGAGTATGTCCCAAAAGACTTCAATGACGGGGTAGCTTGGCGTGCTGAAGTACACACCACAGCATATTCAATAGTGGCTTTCCTTAGTCCAAAGGGGATCACGCTTTATCAAATGATATTGGGTTCTCATAACAGCTGCTCCTTTTTGTCATTCCTCAGATTGGTCCAGGAGCACCTGAGGTGCACAAGCCTGGGCTTCACCAATGTAATAGTACTGGACAATGTTGGCCTTCACAAGGTGGCGGATATTTGCTGATGAAGTTCCATCAATTGAGATCATCATTTCAGTGGGCCCCCAGCAATTGGCCACAGCAAATTTTCACCTTCTCTTCCTCCATGCCTATTTTCCCTTCCTAAATCCCATCAAGGAAGTCTTTGGGTGGCTCAAGCAAGTTGTCAAGCAGGGGACCCCAACTTGGACCAAATACCTGTTTGATTTTCTGCAAGCCAGGATCCACACCCTCCCAGTTGAGACCATGGCCAAATTCTATGGCCACACTGATTTGTTCATCCCCGCGTGCCTAGCCAAACAGCCAATCAATTAAAGGCTTAGTGTGTCCAATTTTTTATATTTGTTAATTTACTATTCAAGATTTTTTAATTATCATTTTATATTTAGATGTTTCTAAGCCCACAATCACATTCAGCAGGACAATCAATGAAGATTAGTGATTTATTTATTTATAATCATTTTTTATTCTGTTGTCTAAGGGTATCCCAAGTGCTTGATACTGGATTATGCAAACATATTAATATAACTTTTGGCAAATAAATATAATAATCAAAAAAAGTTAAATATAATGTGTACAAATCAGAAGTAGATTTTATTGAAATATATCATTATGCTTTTATTAAGACCTTCTCTGGGATATATTCTGCAAATCTTGTTTGCATAAATAATAATTATAAAATTTTATTATAATAAAAATAATATAAATTGCAATGAAATTATTTGGAGGAGAGAATTTATTAAGAGCGCCTGTAGTGAGTTCTTCTGTATGTGCCCACCCGGCAATGGAGGCAGTGCACAATCTCCACTGCTACACTGTGGACAGTGGATACACCCTTATTAAAAAACTCCCATCTGCTGGTGAAGGGGAGTAGGGTTAGGTGTGAATAGAGGAGCAGCTTCTCTGGAGGGGCTGCAAACCTGTAGATACCAGCCAGGACCAGGGCGTCATGGATGATATAATCCACCAAGTCATACCTGGGGGGACCTTCTTTCCATCCAGGGAGAGCCTGGCCTCGTTAATTCCTAGAAGGACCCCATCAAGATCCTCCACGCTGGCGCCCATTCCAAAGTAGAAGAGATACCCAAGGTAAACCACCAGATGAAGCCTTTGCCCAGCAAAGGCTTCCGTAAACTCGCATAATTTATTAAAAACTGCACTGATCTTCTTCTTGTGCTTGGTCTTTGAAAAGGTAAGATCCATTGCCAAGGAGAGCCCTGTCTCATCTGCACTCTTGGTAAGCCCAAAGTCCTTAAGGAGGATCTTAGTTTTCTTGACGGCTGTTGCGTCTGCAACAGCCAATTTCCTCACTGCGCGCCTGAAGTTGTCCAGAAGGTAAGATAGGGTGTTCTCCACCGGGAAGCAGAAGCAAGCAGTTGTATGAGCCTAGCCCATCTCTGGTACATTCTTGAATGGGAGCGTTGCCAGGATGTCCCAAAAAAGCTCAATGGAGCTTACACAGTAAACTCCACTGAGGGATACCGGATCCAGGCAGACCAGTTGGGCATCCTTGTAGGCAGTAACTGCCCACTTGGATACCCCCTTGGCATACATTAGATATGCCAATGCCTCCTGTGACATCAGAAAGGTACTATGAATCCTGTCTTTAAGCTCCTGCAAGGCAGGGGGGGACAGATACAGCTGCTTGGCCACATGAGTGGCATAATTCACATAAAAGGTGGGGGACAAAAGGAACCAGGACCCGGTGGAGTTCACTGTCAATATTTTCTAATAAAAAAGGTAAGTATTTAGAATTTTTTATTAATTATTATTGTTAGGTTACCTTTTACTGTCTCCTCCCTGCCTGCAGCCTCAGCTGGCTTGGCCATTCTTGGTGCAAGCAGCTGTGTGGGAATCTCAGTGTCATTCTTGTGGGCCTTCTTGGTTGGTTTAAGATGTTCATACATCTCAGGGTCATTGGTCCAGACAGACGGTGCAGAAAGGGCATATGCCTTGAATTATAAGCCATCTAAAACTGTCTTCTGGATGTTGAGAAGACGCTTGATTGTCTTCTCAGGGCTGTATGGCATTTTTGTCATTAGTGCCTTTGTGGACACCTTGTCAATTTTGTCCCCAGTGAGGACAGCAGACTTAACTTTGGCTTTGACCTTGCGGTCAATATCTTTGATTTTGGAAATTGCTGAGTCAAGGCC
This sequence comes from Entomophthora muscae, assembly GCA_014839935.2. Lineage (NCBI taxonomy): Eukaryota > Fungi > Entomophthoromycota > Entomophthoromycetes > Entomophthorales > Entomophthoraceae > Entomophthora > Entomophthora muscae. The sequence continues at coordinate 197,481 of QTSX02000080.1, read as the reverse complement.
CTTCAATAACTTCTCAAGTTCTCTCATTGATTTTTTACTAACCTTTTCATATGTTTTTATAGCTTTCATCCCAATAAACTCTGTGTTATTCTAATACTATTACCTCTTTGTTTATTCCTTTTTGTTTTCTCATCTACTACATTATGCCATCTTTTTACCCATTTTTGTATATGTTTTACGCTCATCTTGATATGTGCTGTTTGCTTTGTGTTAGCATTGTTTGCTTGATTATCATATTATTTTTGGCGCTTGACATAGCCCCTTGTAAAAATATTAACAATAATTTGGTGATCAGAAAAATTTGAATTAGAAAATTATAGGTTAACTTTTTTAGATAAAGTTGTTACTGATCCAAATTCAAAACCTTAATAATTAACTTTAAGCCAATCAGGAGCTAAGTGATAAAGTGATTGTTGTGACATAAAGGGTCATTCAATAATTATTTGGTGCATGTGAGCTAATTAGTATTTTTGGTTGGTTGTTTTGCCATTGTGTGCCATTGCCGCTGTGGCAAGTTTTTATGACTAGTGCTAACCCAGTGGCTGATTGAGCACTAGTCCACCAACAACTTGTCACAGCGGCAATGGCACTCAATGGAAAAACATCCAGCTAATCATATTAATTAGTGCACATGCATCAAAGAATTATTGAATGACCCTTTATGTCACAACAATCACTTTATCACTTGGCTCCTGATTAACTTAAAGTTTATCATCAAGGTTTTGAATTCAGATCAGTAACAACTTTATCCAAAAACAGTTAACACTATAATTTTCTAATTCAAATCTAGCTGATCACCAAATTGTTGCTATATTTTCACAAGGGGCTGTATTTGGGTACTAAAAATACTGTGTTCTGGATCTAGATACATGACATAGTAAATATACAATTTTATAGAAATAAACTCAACATAAAGAATATAGCCAACTATAAACAAAGAGAGCACAATCAATTGAAATTCAAAATAAAGATAATATAAATAGAATTTTTTGGGACCAAGGGGCTTATTGAGGCGGGGAAGAGTGATGCCTAGTAGGCAGAATGGCGCAGGAAGGAAGACATAGAGGCAGTGCTGGCCTGGGGGGTCTGGGATTGGATGGGTTGGGTTTGCAGGTGGGGGGTATTGGTGGGGGGGTGGAGGCAGGAGGATTAAATGTGATGGCCACCATATACCGCTCATTGTGTTTCTCATCAGTCATTGGCTGGATGGGCTGGTAGGTGGCTGTGGCACGGGGTGGGAGGCGCTTATCCTTGAGTGATTAGTTTCCCATGTTCACATGGAAAACCATTTGCGCAAACAAGTCAGCCACAATTTGGTGACCAAAGAGGAAATTGTGATCAAGGATCCCAAGATAAAGATTATTGAACACCTGGAGACAGTGCTACTGGAATGTTTCTCTAATATTGAAGAACACTACATTGGCCAGATGATATCTGCATGGACAGCAGGGTAGACTGAGGCCTTGTGCCTGCGTCCCTGGATGGCTTTAAGGGCGGTGGAGCTACTCTTCATCTGGTGGCTCAAGAAAACACAGTGTTTGGTTTTGAGATATCCCAGGAGTCAAACAATTCACTGAGGATGTGACTGTACTTGTAGCCATTGGTAAAATATGGGGTTTTCTGATAATAGACAAAAGCCTTAGCTAAAATAGCCAGAAATGCACCAATGAATGTCCCCTTCTTGGCCTTCTTCCTCCCTTATTGGGTATGGGCTTTTCCTTGCTCACCAAAATTCTCTAACACAATTGAAAACTTGTAGTAAAAGACTAACATGACATAATCTGACAAAATTTTCAGGCATTGGACCAGGATGAATTTGATGACATAATCATATAGGAATCCTCAGCGTCATCCCATTGGTTGCTGCCAACATCAGTAAGAACCCGTACTGAAGCCACCTTTCCATACATCCAGAGCTGCGCCATGCACTCAGAAACTCAAATGCCATGGTATGTAAGTTGCTTCCAGACCTGGGTCAAGGGAAGCTTGGTGTCATAGCCCATATCAGAGTCCAGTTGGGCTCCCACAGGCGAGGCAGGCTGGGCCTGAAAGGCCATGTACACAATAAGCGTGATCTGTACCAGGGAGTTGAGGGCAGTGGCCAGGGGGCGCCAACGCCCAGTATGGGGCACAACTTGGTTGGCCAGTCCCAATACGGTGATGTAGACAAAATCTAGCTTGCTGAAGTCCTGAGTGGGTGGCGCGTTTGGGAGAGGAGGTGCAGTTGGAATCTCCTTCATGGTTGGCGGCAGATCCAAATGGCGTGGATGGAAATACTCCAGATCAAGGGTGCAGGGTGGTTCAGCAAGGGCAGCAGGAGTATAACCAGGTGGATGTGGATAGGCTAGTTTGTATATTGTGGTGGATTCACAAATAGATGCAAAGAAAATAATTAAATTTGAGCAAAAATAGACAATTTCTGCAATAAGATAATAATTTCTAGGCATAAACTTGCTTTATTAAGATGTCAACAGTGAAGAGGGCTTCTCCCCCCTCACTACTTATACTTACTGTTAATTCTATGGCCTTTTGGGCCACCAGAGAATTGATGACATCATTTGGAGGTGGATTTGCAATTTTACCTGGAATTTGCATGCTTGGCTAAGAGGGTGAGCTCTCATTGGCTGTTATAACATGAACCTTTTGAATTTTGCAGCATGGCAAATTGCTACAGTTATTTTTAGCTCCTGCAATGGATTGATTGCCCAATTGCACAATCAAACAGCTGTGTTCCCAATGTGCAATTTCCCAATAGATAGATGGCCCAGATTTGTTAGCAGGCTTGATGCCAGGGATTTGAGAATTGTGTGCCTCTTAAATACCGGGCCATTTGTTAGTGGAAAGGGGGGTATTTTGCCCTGGGAAGTGCTTTGTGGGGGGTTCCATGCTTCATGTTTAGTCACCTCTAGAGAGGCCAGCTGACTGTCCAGGGCACTCTGGGCCCTGACACTTGGGGTCCTGCTGCAAGAGATCAAGCATGATTGGGTAGGCCTTGCTGATTTGGGACTTGGGGGCCTTCTTAGGCTTCTTGGCTATCCTGATAAGATTTCCCTTATTCATCAGACTTTTGAATTCTCACATGATGATAGCCTGGGTGAATTTCAATTGGCTGGGTATTTTATCCAAGGACAGACCCTGCAGGTTCAGTGCCATGATTTCCTGGAGAATCTGGGCGGTGATGATTTGTTGTTTGGGGCACTGGGCCGCAGGGCTGAAGCCTGATTGGCTGTAGGGGGCGCAGGTTGGCTGGCTGCAGGAAGTTGTTCCAAATCAAGGTTGCCATCCTTATTGGTTGGTTGGCAGGCAGGCAGCTTGTGCGTGGGTGGGTACAGGAGCGGGGGCAGAGCTAGACACTAAGTGAATACTGAACAAGTCAAAGACATAGGGGTTAAGGGTCAAGTACAGGTTGGCTTCCTTGTTACCTGCCTCAAAGGCTTGAGTATAAACGGGCGACTCCACGTTCTGAGCCTTGCCTCTGTTGAAGCTGGCCTGACTGCTGCTTTGGTTGCTTGTGCTGTCAAAAATGTTCCTAGTAAAAACCATTGTAAAAAAACCTAGGATAAAATCACTAAAAGTAGAAGTTTAAAAATTAATGATTTATTTTTATTGTAATCTTGAGTCCATATTTGGAAGGTTCTCAAAATCATTTCATACAAATCAGGAGCCATGAAAATGGATAAAATGCCTCTGTTCCTAAATTGGATAGCTGTTGATTGGCTGTTAAAATGTTATTTTTCTATTTTAGGCTGCTCATACTACACATCTTGTGTGACTTCATTTTGTTTTGTGCTTGTGGAATATTGCTTCTAGATTTATAAAAAAATTGTTTCATTTTAGTCCTTCTGTTGGTGCCTAAAGTGAATCCTGATTGGATTATAATATACTTCAGAACAGCATCTATTCATCTCAATTGTTGCGCCAGTTCATTTTGTTTGTGGTTTGAACTACACCGCTTGATGTTTGCTTTATTTTCTTATGATGGTTTAGTGAATTTTTTTGGTTTGACAGTTCATTTATTAACCAAAGATATTTGAATTATTTGAATCCTGAATCTTGCGCAACTTGGATTCTGTTCAAATCTGAAATCATTTCATTTAAATCTGAAGTATTTTTGGTTATTGCCATAGCTTTTAAAACTACTTTATTAATCATTTTTGACTATTTCTGATATTTTTTATGTAGTTTTAATGTCAAAACATATATTATTATTTATTAAGATCACTTATTTTAAAATGATAGAAAATATTTATAGTTTTATAAAAGGATTTTATGCTAGAGCCTGGATTGAATAGCTTAAATAGTTGTTTTAGTACTAAAATATATGTAATTTTGGGTTGCTTTTATATCAACTATTCTTAAAATAATTCCTTATCTTTGATTTTTTTGATATTTATTTATTTTTACCAAGCTTTTTTAAAAAATAATTTAAGTACTTTTTATATGATAAATAAAATGATTTTATAGATAAACAGTTAATTTTATAGTGAATTATTTTTGAAGTATATTTTTATTATATTTTCCAATTATTTTGCATTTTTTATTTTATTTTTGGATTCCAAATTATAATATTACCCTAAAAAACTATTTGGAGCTTAATTTTTACAAAGTAAAATGTTCAGCATTTGTTTTTTTGCTTGTTAAAAAAGTGATAACTTCTAGTAGGCTACATAATAGTAAACTTTATCTAGACTTTTCTAATGTGTCAACCTGGGTATAAAATTAATTTTGACAATTGAAATGCAGACAGTTTAAATGCCAAATGTTCCCTGCTTACTGAGTACCACCTCTTTCTGGATAATCTGGACAGTATTAATTCAGCACTTAGAGTGCCTGAACACAGGCAATGTATTTGATTTGCTGAAGGGGAAGAAAGTATGCTATTTATGGGTAGTTGTTATAAACCAGAGTTGTAATTCTGATTGACTTGTTGACTTTTGCCCTGTGCAGAGTTGGGAAAAGAGGCTTGAGAAGATGGCAACAGTGGCAAATTGACTGTAGGGATGTAAAAATGAGAATTCAAAAGTGAGAATCTAAAAGTGGCTGTGTTGACATGTTTTAAATTTTCAAAATGGCCTTTTATAATAAAGTAATTACTTTTTCTTGACTTTTTTAGTTGAGAGAATGAATAAAAAGTAATTTATATGACTATAATAAATTTTAATTTCATATGCGCTGTTTTAATTTAATTTTAAAATTTTAAAAGTGTCAACATGGTCACTTTTATATTCTCACTTTTGAATTCTCACTTTTACATCCCTACAGTCAATTTTGCCACTGTTGCCAAGAAGAGCTAGTCTCTTGGTGACTGTCAGCTAAGTCAAACCCATATGGGTTGGAACTCAGGTACAGTTTGGCTTTCTCATTACTTAATCAAATATCTTTGTATAAACAGGAGCCTCTGCATACAGAATTCCTCCTCTGAAAAAGTCTTGGATGCTACCTTTTTACTGATACGCCAAAATTGATATTGTAAGTAAAAATCATTATAGAAATAAAGCAATCAAAAATCATTGAAAGTAGAAGTTATAAGTTTTATGCTATGATTTTTATTGTAATTAAAAGTCCAGATTTAGATTGTTCCTAAACCCATTATACACAAATAAAGATGACCTTTATATTAAACTCATACAGCATTTATTCTCCTCTATGTCAACAATTTCAAAAGTTGTTTTGCTTTATCTTTTATAATTTGAATCAAAAGCTCAAATAAAAATCATTGTTTTATTATAAGTGTCAATTGTTTAATACAGAAAAAGTATTATTTAATAATGAGAATAAGAAAAATATTTTTGGGGATTATTTATATAAAGAATTTTCCATGCTGTATGAGTTAATTCTGGAGGCTGCCCAGATAAAGAGCCTTAAAATTCAATAAAATGCCTCTGATCCCAGATTTGATAGCTATTTATTGGCTGCTAAATGTATTTTCTATTTTAGGATGTACATACTACATATCTTGTGTGACTTAATTTTGTTTTGTGTTTATTAAATATTTCTTCCATGTTGCTCTATTTTTGTTTCATTTTAGCCCTTCTGTTAGATCTTCATCTAATTTCTAATGTAATTACAATATATTCCAGAACAATCCTAATCTATTCCACTTGATGTTTTAAGTCATTTTTTTATTTTGGACTATGTTGTTTGATGTTTGATATAATTTTGTATTTTGTGTTAGCAATATTACATTTCTTGTTTGCCATTATTAATTTCACCAAAAAATTGCTATCTGAAACTTGCCTAACCTGGATTTTGCTTAAATATAAGTCCATTTCATTTAAATCTGAGGTATTTTTGCTTAGCGCTATAGCTTTGAAAACTAATGTGCCATAAACAGAATAAGGTGTAAATCTTGATTATCTTAAGCAATTTATTATACTAAGAGTGTTTAAAGTACCCAGTTGTTTATAGGATATCAGCAATTAAATATGTGTAAATTTTCAGATGTTTTCTTAGATTTTTTAATACTTTAAATTCATAATCTAAAAGTAAAAATGTGAGATTGTCAAATTGTTTTTTCATGAACTCACCAACTTAATGGTAAATTTTCATCCCAGAAAAATTTAATTTTTATATAAAAGAATGAAAAGTATTCCAGTAAGTTAGTGAGTTCACACAAAAACAATTTGACAATCCTGAATTTTACCTTTAGGTTCTGAATTTACAGTAAGTATGCTTTTGGTGTGAAAAATATTTTATAAAAGTGAAAATTAAGAATTAAAATTTGATAATTGAAATAGATTACTGTGGCAACATAAGTAGTTCTCCTTATTCTCTGATATTTGTTGTGAAAATTATAACAATTAGGCAACATAAACCCCATTATAATTTGAAATAGCAAAAATAAAATTGGTACCTTTAACAGTTTATATATTAAAATCACTTATATTTTATTTAAAAGAACCTTTTAATGTTCCCTGTATAGATAAGGAATAAGTTGTATATAGAAGAGGTATCTTTTTAAACAGAAGTGATAATCAACAGTAGAAATGCTTTATTGGTGTTGTTTTAGGCTGCTCTTACCATGAGTGTCTTGGATTAATAATATTGTTGATAATTCTACAGTTAATTTCTCTTGAGAAAATTATTCCCTGAGAAACACTCATATTAATGAATAATTGATGGCACTTTTATCAGACATCTGTCTTATATGAGAATCAAAAAATTTATTCCTAATCATAACACTACTTGGAAAAGATCCATGACTGTCATGACATGTATGGAGGTATTCAGCTTCTCATGATACTATATAGAACTCTACCTTCATATCAAATAAATTATCATTCTCTTATTAATTCCTCCTTTATTTTGTTTATTATACTTCTAAGAAGTATATACTAAACAGTGGTAGCAAAGGTAGACTATTCACACCTACACAGCTTAAAGAAAATATTCTTCTTAAGAAAAGATCCTGTGATGTGATTTTCTTACTGGCTAGAGCAGATATAAAAAACAAGACTTACCAGATGTTGTAGATTGATTGGTTAAACTAAAAATCACTTAAATCACAGCAACTGATCTATTAATCTTGGTCAATCAATGAAACAACCAAAAATATTGTCCTGGATGAAAGATAGATCAGTTAACCAACCCTTGGTTGTAGGACTAGATAGTATTAACTATGATTGCTCAATCAGAAATTATTATTAGCTAAAATTGCAGAGGGACCTGAAGAAGGACCAGAGGATCCTAAATTTTTGGTAGCTATCAAATATCCTACTCCTATATAGCTATTACATTTTATTAAATAAAATATCAATTATAACACTATTATACTTTATTATAAAAACTAGGCTTAGAGGTCTTACTCAACTTACTCTTGATAATCATAATAGCTGTAATTGGGATGCAAATACATAACAACAACCACTCTACATGAAAAAAAGACCATGGGTACTGTCATAAATTAGGAAGCATATTAGAATGGTAAGAATCATCATTGGAATTAATCCTGATGATCAAGGCTATTCTAGTTGTTTACTTAAATCTTTTATATCCAACAGATTTGCATTCCTAATTGTAACTTGGATGTTAAGACATCCCAGCTGCTTTATTACATACTTATGGATCAGTTTTAGGAATTATAAGCCATTGTCAAAATTAGTAGCTGCAACTGCACTCCACTCACAAGTAATATGCACTCACTCTTCCCCTTTGTATCATCCAGATCAACCCTAAAAGGAAGGAACACAAATTCAAGAGCCTGGTGAATCCCAGAATATTGAGTAATATTTCAAATAATGGTACAGGTGCTAAACACACCTCTGCATTCATTTTGCAGCTACCGTAGTATAAAACTTCCCTTCTTTCTCCCAATAAAACATACTTTTACCTACTTGATTTTAAACTCTGCTTAGTTGTTATCAAAGATTTAAAGGTAGAGACTTCAAAGTCTTTAAGGCTTGTATCAATACATTTTTTAGTCAAAAAAACTATACTCTATAAGCCAGCAACACAGGCATTTAACCCAAAGACATCCCCAAGGCCAATCCACAAAATTTGTGCTCACTCCAAAATGTATTCTAAAAGAACACCAAACCTGCAAGACTCCCCCTGCTGTGTTCCTATTTCAACCCAGGGAGGAAATGTCTCTCTTTTTGCTTTTGCTTTGGCATAACTGAGACATATACTTCAGCAAACATCAGAGTTATTCTTCTTGGAAACCACAAACCAGGGTGGTTTTCCTCAAGGCCTCCAATAATCACCTGAAATTAGCCAGTTTATGGGGGATGAACAGAGATCTATTACCATTCAAAGCTATCATACCTTGAAATTGAATGTGGCCATAACTAATCCAGTGAATGCCAACATAGTTCCTTCCTTCAAGACCTTGGACTCCACTATTCAAGGAATGGATGAAGGAGTAGTACAAGATGGTGAGAGTTTGGCTTTCCTGGCAATCCTGCCGGCCTATGGACCTTCCATTAGAGAAAGGTTTCAAACCTTAAGTCATGTCACCCCTAATCAGTTCAAGAAGGACATGATGACAGTTGAAATGATGAAGGAGTAGTTGTACTACTTTGTACACCCCACCATTTTATTACAATAGAGTCCATCTGGCCCACCAAGAGAATTTACTTCTGCATCAAGGCCAATTAATTGTAGCTTAACAGAGTTTCTTGTAGACTATATACTCTAACCTCAGTGCAAACTTTGGTTTGGTTAACCAGTAGCTTGCTGATTTAGTCAGAAACCAGATATCCTCCGCCCAATTTATGGAGACTATGGAGTGATCATTTCATAACTACATTCAAAAAGTTGTCCAACACATTCTGAGCAACTATGGATTAGACCCCTATTAGATAGCAGTAGTTAATGGCCATGGCAAAGGTTATAAGGACCTCTCCCAGGCTATCATATAGGTATTGGAGAAAAATAATCCTGCCCCTGAAGCTGAAGAGTCCACTGTAAATAATATCTAAATGCTCCATAAAGAGATAATGGAACTATTTGGACACTTTTTCTCCTTGGAAAAAGATGTACAGGAACTCCAAAAGGATGATACTTTCTTGTATGAAGATATTTTCATTTTCCAAGCCCAACTGAAGAAAAGACACAAGGATCTCAAGGCCACTCATTATGGTTCCAGCTACAACACTCAGAGATAGTCTTCATTGGAACATGTCAATAGAAATTTTTCTGAGACAACCTGCTAGCAGATCCAGGGCCTAGAGAATGAATTGAATTGACCAGGTAAGAAAAACAAGATTTTCAGAGAAGAGCTTAAGGACACCAGAGTCACTCTTTTCACTCCCCAGGACCAAATTAACCAAATTACTGCTTGATTAACTACATCCCCTTCTAGAGAAAGCACCATACACTTTGAAGAGCCTAGATTAATTATCAGGCTCTCACTGGGAAGTTGGGCCCACTTCTCTGGAAATGAGTCCTATAAGGCTATGATGAGGTTGATGCTGCTCAAAGAAATGTCCCCAGAAACATCATGATGACAGAAGCTGTACTAGAAAGCAGGGAAAATTGACTGGTCACCTCTGAATAGACTAGACTACAGGAACACCAGGCTGTTTCAGAAGCTAGATACCAGGCTTCCAAAGGCAATTACTCTCATGTCCAAAGATCCTTCAGCACTGGAAATGTGATCCCCAACTTTAAGCCTGTCAATCTACCCTGTTTTGATAGGAAAATAATGCTACCATGTTCTTAAGACTTTATGAGAATACAATGTATGGAGCTAATGAGACAATAAAGAACTCTGCTGTTTTCAACTGCCTGGATTATGAGACACAGACCATTATCATGCCCAGACTCCCAGAATGTTGATGGACTTTTGCCAATGTTTCTAAGGCTTTAATAGATTAATTTGGCAGTGAGGAAGCCCTCAATAACAGAAAGATGGACTTTGTTGAAGAAAGCATTAAAAAAGGGGAAACTATGCAAGAGTTTGCAGATATTTTTTTACCTAGAAGCCCAGACTTTGATCTCTCTGAATGCTGCTTCCTTTATTGATGTTAAGTCCGCCCTGCTCAATGTAGTGCAGCCTAAAAAGATCTATCTCTTATCTTTAAATCTGGGACTAAGGGGCTCACAATGTCTCTGACCTGATTTGCCACCTCCTCACCTTCAAAGATGACTTTGAAGTTCCCTTGACCTCCGGAAAAAGAGCATTCCAGGAAAATAGGAACAAGCCTCCCTTTACTGACAAATACAAGACTGATGATATCTTAACCACTCAAGTAAATGTTGGTACCAATAGCATCTGTACATGCTACAAGTGTGGGAAATCTGTCCACATGTACAGAGAATGCAAGAAATCTGTTTACAAGATATACCACATTGAAGCAGAGGAGTATGACTCTGAAGTAGATCAAGAGGATGAGGAAGATTCTCAAGATGAGGAGCCAAAAAACTTCTGAGCAGCCAGGATGAGAAGAAATCCCTGGTTGCCCATGTATATGTACCTCCCCTCTCTATCCTCTCCCCTCCCACCTGAAGATCCAGGTGCCCCTAGCTGTGTTTCCTCATCCAAAACAGCTCTGACTTTGGGATTAGCAGGCCCCAAAGTCCCCCAAACTTCAAGTCCTAGCCTAGGCTCCACTGAACCTGATGCTAGCCCCTTGCTCTTCTACCCTGACTCTCAGGAGATAGGAAAACCAGCTTCATACAGTTCTTACTATCAATGCTCTCCCCAGAGGCAGAAGAGTAAAGAAGGACCCCTGACAACACCTGAAGCCTGGGAAGCTGTTGCACTTCCCTACACTAAACAGTTGACTCTCCCTACTACAAAAGCTGTTCATGAGAGTGATAGTGCTTAGAAAATGACACAGACCCTCAAGTATGTCAATGTCTCTTCTTCTCTGAATGCACTCATGGGATTCAGCCCCACCTTGTGCACAGCTTTAAAGGAATTCCTTAGTCAATACAAGAATATGGATGTCTACTGGGTGATAACTTAGGCAATTAAATCAATAGAAAGGACTGTACCTACATTTATATGATGGTCCACAAGGTAAAGGTCCAAGCAATTATTGATTCAGGCGCCCCAGTGAACATTATTTCCTCTTGGCTGATCAAAACTCTGAAGCTGTCTCCAGACTTGGACTACCAAGAGGTATTTGTGACTGCTGGCCTACTACCACTAAAGCAATGGGTGCTTACTTGCCATTGCCCCTATGGTTTGGAAAGTTGATTGTAACTGGCCAAGCCATATTTTTGGATAACAACAGTTATTATATTATCAAAATAGCAGGGTTGAGACCTGCAATCTGACTTTCTAGTGACTCTAGCCAAACAAGGAAAAAACAAGAATTCCCAAAATCAACAAAATGAACAAACAATGATTGTATATGGTGGATCAATCAATTTAGCACCTGACCCTTTACCAGGAACAAGCCACCTCCCTTCACTATTTAACCCAGTTATCTACATAATCATTTTCCTCTTAAGTTAATTCAACACAACTATATAAGCACTGTGTTGTGTTCTGAGGCGCGGCACAGACACACAACGGGGAATCCTAACCTTAGGATTGGATTTGTACTAAGTCTTGGTTAGATAACAGGGAAGGCAATAGAGTTTACCTTGTGGTCCTGGATAAATAATCTCTACTAGGCGTGGCTAGAGAGAGGCGCAGAAGTACAGAAGACACAAAGACAAAAATGTGAATAGAACTTAATCTTTATTGGTAAAATAGGAAATGGATTATATAGTGGTTGAGAATACCACAAAACACTACCAGGACAGTAGGATCACTTGCCACAAGCATGAGTGGGGCAAGTGAGTTGTGCAGAGTCAGGAAACCAAACAATCATATTTCCTGAAGCAGAAGCCAGTTCATTTTGAGATTCAAAAGTAAAAGCAAGAGATTTGTCTTTGAAATGGCCCAACAAAGGCAAAATTGAAACATGGTGAATGCCATTATTTACAACATTGCCTCCCTCTAGATTGGCCTTTGGGGGGTGATACTTGCGGAGGAACTTGGCGTGTACGCAAGCAAAAGGGCGACCACTGGGGAGCAGTTTTACAATGTACTCAGATCCTTGCTTGAAAGCCACCTCTAAAGGACCAATCCACAGGGAGTCCAGTTTGTGCGTGCGCCCACCCACACAGTGTTGATAGTATAGGACATGGTCACCAACATCAAACTCAGGCAAGGGGGAGCGCCCAGCGTTGTCAGGAGAGAGCTTGAGCACCTTAGTATTATATGCAGAAGTGTAGGCAGTGGCCTGTATATCAATGATGCGGTTGAATAAGTCTTTGATGTGGTCTTCAGGGTTCATGGCCTTATCAGAGGAGAGTAGGGGAACCCCAAAGAGTGACAGAGTGGTGGCTTCACACCCATTCAACATGGCAAAGGGGGAGTACCCTGTGACCCAATGCTTGCTCAGACAATAGGCAAAGAGTGCAGCAAGGGAGTATAGATCCCAATTGGCAGCGTCATAGTAGGTGAGTTTCCTCATGATAGAAACCAGTGTTGAGTTGGCGCACTCAACTGCACCATTAGTGGAAGGATTATAGGGGGCAGAGAAAGACTGGTGAGTTCCTAGAGCTTCAACAACAGAGGTTACAAGTTTGGCATTGAAGTTGGTTCCGTGGTCTGATAACAGCACTTGAGGACAGCCATGGTGATAGAAAACATCCTGCAGCAGGAAGGCAGCGGTAGTCTTAGCAGTGATGTCCTTGGTAGGGCAAGCTTCTACCCACTTGCTGAAGTGGTCAACGGCAATCAGGATAAAGTGGCATCCGGAGCGTGAGCAGGGGAGAGGACCTACAGCATCAATGCTGACAGTGTGAAAGGAATGTTGAAGGGGATCAATTTGAACTCATGGGAAGCAGCTCAGGGCCTCTGAAGTTGGCAGTCATGGCAACTAGCTATGATATCTAGAATCAACAGGCAAAGATTCTTCCAGAAGTAGTTCTTCTGAAGCCAGTCAAAGGTCTTGGCAATGCCTCCATGGCCAGTTTCTTTATGAGCTTGTGACACCAAGGAGAGGTGAAGACTGGGGCGCACGTATGGCAAGTATTGACCCCACACCTTCTTGAAGAGTTGGTTATTGCGTATGAGGGTGTCTTCAGACAATTTGGACAGGGCAAGTCAAACCTCTTCTGTCTCACTTTCCCAGTAAGAAGGGTAGCCAATTAGCTTGTATAGGCATTCTACCTCAGCAGAATGTAGGGCAAGGATGGGCATTTGGGATAACCCATCAACGTTCTGATGTTGAATCCCGGGGCAATGGAGCACAGTGAAGTCATAACCTTGCAGGCAGAGAGCCCATCTGGCTAAGCGTCCTTCAGGCTCCTTAAGTTGTTGTAACCATTTGAGCAAAGCATGGTCAGTGACAACAGTGAAATGGGAACCATACACATAGTAGCAGAAATTTTTGACTGCATGCAGCACATCAAGGCACAACTTCTCTGTAACGCTTCAATTTTTTTCATGCTTATTAAGCACACGGGAAGTATAGGCTACAGGGTGGTCCACACCTTCATTGTTGAGTTGAGCCAAGATAGCCCCGATAGCAAGGTCACTAGTATAAGTGTACAAGATGAATTCCTTATTGTAATTGGGGTACACTAAAATGGGTGCTTCTTTGAGTTTCTTTTTTAGAGTCTTGAAGGTTTGCTGTTGGCTGGCGGTCCATTCAAAAGGGACATTACACAATAGTTGGAATAGGGGTTTGCTAGTATCAGAAAAATCCGGGATGAATTGTCTATAGTAAACCATCATGCCCAGAAAGACTTGTACTTCTTGGAGGTTGGTGGGCAGAAGCATTTTTGTTGATGCTTTCAACCTTCTTTATCATTGGACAAATTCCTGTTTGGGTTACTTCATGGCCCAAGAATTCAAGGTGTTCTTTGAAGAAAGCACACTTAGAGGGCTTAAAATTGAGGCCAGCTTCTTGGATCTTTATGAATGCCTCTTTAAGATAGGCTAGGTGATCTGTGAAATTTGCGCTGAAGACTGTTATATCATCTAGGTAGACTAAGACACATGACAACTTCAAATCACGCAGGGTGGAGTCCATGGCCTTCTGGAAAGTTGCCAGGGCATTACAGAGCCCTTGCGGCATGTGGGTAGGTTCAAACAATCCTTCTGATGTGATGAGTGCAGCCTTCTGACGGTCTTCAGGAGAGTAGTCAACAAGCCAGTAGCCAGATGCCAAATCCATGGCAGAGAAAAACATAGAACCTCCAAGGCGTCAAAGGGTGTCATCAATGCACAGTAAGGGATAGGAATCTTTCTTGGTTAGAGAATTCAACCTTTGATAATCCATCACAATCCAGTGCCCTCCATCCTTTTTTTTTAAGATGAGCAGAGGGGAAGCCCAGGGACTTTGAGAGGGAGCTAGCAGCCCAACATCAAGCAGTTTTTTGAGCTCCTTAAAAACCTGTGCATCTTCCACTTGGCTGCAGCGGTATGGCTTGACACATAAGGGGGGAGCATCTTCTGTGTTAATCTGATGAGTCACACCTTTAGCTAGCCCATAATCAGTACTATCTTTATCCAAGATGTCTAAGAACTGGTCTAGTAAATAAAGCACCACTTTCTGTTGAACTGGGGACAACTGAGGGAAGTCTTGGGCAGTGAACAGAGATAGGACTTGAGGCTTGTCTTCAGGTAGGTTAGAGTCTTGAAACGTTCCAAAAGGGTGAAGAGATAAGACGTCAGGAGCATTTAACAACTTTCTGTAACCAACAACCTGTCCTCTGGATACATTCATAGGAAGTGCGGTAGGGTTGGCAACTAGTAATTGAACAGGATTTTTGTGGGAAACGTCCAGAACTCCAGGTCAAAGGTAAGGCTTGTTACGCCCCAGTGAAGGAGAGGAGTACAGCTCTTAGAAAGTCCGTTCAGGTAGTTCATATGATATCTGGGAGTCTATAATAGCCTGAGAGCCTGGGGGATGGTGATGGCAGATGTGGCCATGAGAGGGATTCCCTCAGTTGCAGGACAAGCCATGGGAGGACACTTCATGTTGGTGGAATGGGTTTGGTATTTTAGGGTGAAAACTCCAGTGGGGTACTCCAGAGTACATGTCTTCAAACGTTTATCAGGAACTTTGATTGGCTCCTTAAAGAACAGAGGGACATTGTACCCTAGTATAGAGAGATAACCATCTTTTAGGTTGATGATCCCCTTATATTCCCAAAGGAACTGGGTACCAACCAAAAGGTCATAGCTCTCATTTTCTAGAACAACAGCCAGCACAGCCAACAGGAGTTTACCAAATTGCATTAGTAAGGCAGAATTGCACCAATGGCGCGAGTCATGGAGAGACCAGCAGTGCCATAGGATTGATGGTAGTTAAGGTCACGGGCCAGCTTAAGTTTCTTCACCAGTTTAGAAGAAACAACGTTGACAGGAGAACCAGTGTCCAGGATGGCTTTGATCTTGACTTTTTGAATAGATATCTCTACTTGGGTGGTGGTGCGTCCAAAGGGTGGCAGAACAGCCAAGATATCCTGGGCCTCAGCTAGTTCCTTGTCCCATTTCTCAATCATGCATTGTAGTCCCGGAAACTCCTTATATACAGTTTGGAGAGGAAGTGAGACAGATACATTCTTGAAAACGGCGTCTGCAACTTCAGCGGCTTCCTCTGATGATTCCACTAATACAGGGGACCTTTTTGCCTGAGTAATATAGGGGCAGGAAACAACTGCTTTGGCCTCAGACAAGGGCTTGGTGGTAGTTGTAGCCTTCCCAGATTGTAGCTTGTAGGGAACTGCAATAGTCTCAGGGACGGCAAGAACAGAATACCCGTATGCATCATGGTGTTCTTCATCAGATTCATCCACATCAGAATCATCAGAAATGTCATGGAACAGGAGGAGAATAGGAGGAGCTTCATCATCAACAGGCTCAGAGTCAGTAGCAGGCGGGGGTGTAGGAGGAGACTGGGAAGAATTGTCAACCAAGAGCATCTCTGCCTCTAGGTTAACTGTTTTCCCGACTAATCCTTGGGATCAGCTCCTTCAACCCGCAGATTGGTGCAGACGCAAGAGTGGTGGCCTATCTGACTGCAGTTGTGGCAACCTTGACGTTGAGGAGGATTTTGGGAGTTCATAGTGAGGATACAAGGGCCGCAAGAGGAGAAGCCAGAGTTGTAAGCGGCATGACTTTCCCAAACGGCTGCCCCAGAATGGGTAACATGCATATCTTGGAGCAGTGTCTTTATACTTTTCATGGAGTACAGCATAGCCTTGTGGGCCTTAAAATGGAGGCATAGGAGTTGATTCACCTTGAGGGCCTGGGCGCAGGCCATATATGCTTCATGCACTGTCAATTGTCTGCTTGTTATTAACTGTTGTCCCTCCATGTAAAATCCGTTGTCAAATTAAGCTAATGTCTCCTTGGGCTTGAAGGATATGTGCATGAAAGCATCCTTTTTCACCTCCAGGCTAAGATCACCACCAAACTTGTCAATCAGGAGCTTTTTCATGTCCTCCCAGGTCTCAATGGAGGGCAGCTCTGGTACAACTACCTCTTGACAGTTGGGTGTAGGCAAGTCAGAATATGTTCTTTCTTAACTTCATCTGATACTTGCCTCATAGCAGTCTTGTAAATAGTTAAGAAGGCTGCAATAGTCAAGGTTTTAGGATCAAAGACTTGCTTGGAAGTAGGCTTGAAGTGTGCCTTGGGAGTTGGACCACCATTGTTGCTGTCAAGTACATTAATGCACAATGAGAACTCAGCTTTGATTTGGAGGGGGTTGTCTAGCCCATAGTTGTCAAACACTTTCTTCAAGGGTTGTCAGAGTCTCAGTGGTTCTGGCACCCGTGGTGTTGACTAGAGCAGTCTGTTGTTCAGTAACATTTAGGCATTGTCCTTGAGTAGTGACAACTGTGGGGAGCTCAGCCAGTTGCAAAGTAAGGGACGGCCCCACTGATAGGCAAGGGGCAAATCTGTTGTTTACCAAATTGATCAACTTGTTCATTTCCTGTATGTCCCTGTCCAACTCATTCTGGTCTTGTTTCAAATGATCCACCTCATTAGCTAGGGCAATTAACTCTCTGGCACAGTGGATTCAAGGAGCCCCTGCCAAGCCAGGACAACAGCCATCCTCCTTGTTAACCCCAAGTGGGCTAGCAGCGGCCATCACTAATTCATGTAAAGCAGCAACTTCTTGCTGTAGTTCAGCAACCTGAGCAGTCAGCTCAAGAGCCTGGGGATCAGGTTGAGGCATTTCAGTAGGACGTCCTTGGCTACAAGTGAAAGCACGTAATTCCTAATGGCTTCCCAGATACTCTGCTCTCTGTCCACCAGATCATCAGCAGAAGGCAAAGGCCGAACATCTTTTGGGAGTAGACAGCTCATTCACCTGACTCTGAAGTTTGGCAATAGCAACGGCAGTGGTAGCTCTCACTTGATTGAATTCTGCACTGAGTTCATTTTGACCTTGGGCGGCAAGGTCAGCTACCTGTTGCAATTGCTAAAAGGAATAGACACTGAATGCATTGATCTGTTGCACTAGGCGTTCAAAGTTGGAGAGATAAGTGTTTAGGGTGGAGTCTACTTGAGTTTGCCAGGGTTGTTCTAATTGGTGAAACTCATGCATTTGCTCCCTAATGTACTCAGGGATAGACTGGCACATTTGCTCAATGGAATTGACTAGACAGGTTTGATAGGTGACCAAATCACGCTGATTGTCAGATATCAGAGAGAACAGGGAATGAATCCATTGTTGGTAGGCGGCAAACTGGTCCCAATGATGGGTAAAGCTGCTTGTAGAGACAAGATTTCTTGAACGTGGAGTCCCAACACCATCTGGTGGTGGGCCAAGGCGGGCTGTACAAAGGATGACAGCAGATGATCAGCGGAGCCAGCAGCTGAGAGGAGTTGTTGTGGAAACTGAGGGGCGTCAATTAACTCATAGTATTTGGCACGGCTAAACTGTAGCTGAAGGTGAGGGATGGCCCCGTCCCAAGCTATCCTAAGGGCTACTGCCATGACTTGTTCCAAGTCAGGGGTACCCATAGGGTAAGCAACTAAGCAGGGACCATTCCCAAAGTTCAGTACTGTAGGGACAATAGGAGGGTCGGCAATGTCTTCCTAAATAGGAGGGCTGGTAATTTCAGGTGAGGTCAACTCCTAAATAGGTGGAGGTGAGGGACCTGCAAATGTAGATGTGAAAGGGATAACCAAGGGGCTACAGCCCCTATAGTGAGCACCTTTTTTGTTGTGTTCTGAGGCGCGGCACAGACACACAACAGGAAATACTAACCTTAGGATGGGACTTGTACTAATTCTTGGTTAGATGACAGGGAAGGCAATAGAGTTTACCTTGCGGCCCTTGATGAATAATCTCTACTAGGTGTGGCTAGAGAGAGGCGTGGAAGTACAGAAGACACAAAGACAAAAATGTGAATAGAACTTAATCTTTATTAATGAATATGAAATGGAATATATAGTGGTTAGGAATACCACAAAACTCTACCAGGATGGTAGTATCACTTGCCACAAGCATGAGTAAGCAAGTGAGTTGCGCAGAGTCAGGAAACCAAACAATCATATTTCCTGAAGCGGAAGCCAGTTCATTTTGAGATTTGAAAGCAAAAGCAAGAGATTCATCTTTGAAATGGCCCAACAAAGGCAAAATCAAAACATTGTGAATGCCGTTATTCACAACACACTGTCTCCAAATAAAGGCAATTATCTAGTTTTCAAATATTTCCCCCTTGTAACTCTGCTAAAACAGCACAGTTACAACATTGGTAGCAGAAGTAGGTTCTCCATCCTACCTTATCTTGTAAAATTTTGCCTGTTTCCTGCACGTGCCACGGCCAACAAATCCTTGACATAATTATGTCTGGATTCCGCTGGACTGACCCCATACACCCCTGATACCAATACCTGATGGTTTTGTCCTATACCAAAACACAGTGATCCTGTTACCCGCCTTCAACGCCATGTCTGCACAAGGTTTTTTTCAGGCTCCACTGTCAATGCCGCAAGCAACCAAAAAAACCACCATGTCTGCTTATGTAGCTCAAAGGCTACAAAGCGCCGCCTTGGAACCTTTTGCTGGGGCCAACAACAACAACGCCGCTGCATGGATCCAGTCCGCCCAGAGCAAGCTAGCCCAGATGGAATGCCCACAGCAATTTTAGATTGCAGAAATTTCCATTTGTCTGACCCATGACACTGACACCTGGTGCAACAAGTGGCATGAAGAGCACACTGAAGAACTGGGATACCTTTAAGCATGACTTCCTGGCAATATTTGTGCTTAAAGATACAGCACTCATGATCATTTGCCAAGTGAAGAAGCTGACCCAGACAGGCACCTTAAAAGAACTCACCCGCACCTATGAGGTACTCTGTCTTTGTGCACTGTCAAACATGGCTTTTGACACTCCAGCCACACACCTCATGTACTACAACACTCTCAAGTTGCACGTAATGAGACATGTAAACCTGGATCAAGTGACCAACCTGCAAAGCCTGTACCGTGAAGCGGAAAAAGCAGAGCAGACATCCAACGCTCTGCACAAGGCACAAACTGGGAAACAATAAAGACCCAAGGATTCCCATCCAAGCAGGCGCTCTGCTCAACCACCTCCTGGAGGCAACAGGAGCAACGCCAACCATAAACCCATGGGTTCTAATGGACATGGGAATGGAAACAATGGCCAGTCAACCTGTACTCATTTCCGCGTCACTACCACACAAGGCAACCGAGATGAGGGGAAAGCCCAGGGAGAGCACTAAGCAAGCCAAGCTATTCCCACGCAACTCCTGACTTGCCCAATGATTAACTCCCCAAGGACGTGGACCAATGCCCAATGATCCAAGTACCCTTGGAAGACCCGGTACTATACACCATCACCAGACACCCAATAAACTGATGTCCTATCCTTTCCACTTTTACAGTTACACAGGCTCAGCACTTCTGGATTTGGGCGCAGATTAAACCCTGGTCAACAGTAGCTTTGTGGATAAGTTCAAGCTAGCCACTAATCCTTTGCGGATTAAAAACGTGGTCCTGGCTGATGAACACCACATTGTTGTGATAAGGGAAACTGCCCCCTTCTCTGTCATGCTTGAAAACCTCCACTCTACCATCCAAGGTCCTGTCATTGACTTTCCTAAGTTTGACATTGTACTGGGACTAGACTGGTTACGGAAAAACAACCCTCACATAGACTGGGCAACCTCTGTGTTGACCATCAAGTGTGAAGGCGTCAACCACCAGATCTACCCTGACTCTGTGGATCAACTCCTACGTGACCACATCTTTGTAAGCATCACTGAGACCTTGGACAATAAGGAAATTCTGAAGGAAATTAACTGGGACTCCTGTTAGTATGAGATATACACTTCAAAGATCACCAGGATACCTCCACACCTCAGGACTGCAACATTGTGGCCCGCCATCCTGAAATCTTTAAGGAAGCGTTACCTGGGCTACCCCCTGGGAAACACATTCAACACTCCATCCAACTCAAAGGGGCTGTACCTAAGGTGCAGCCCATATATTGCCTCACCCCAAATGAAGACAACACACTGAATATTTATCTTAAGGAAGAATTGGAAAAAGGACATATCTGCCTCTCAAAATCTTCTTTTGGTGCTGCTGTGTTCTGTGTGGCAAAGAAGGACAGAACCCTTAGACTTATTACTGACTACTGAGCACTGAACAAGGTTACCATCAAGATTTTTTACCTGCTTCCACTCATTTATAATCTTTTTGATGCATTAGGAAGGGAAGCTGTATTCTTCAAGATTTATCTAACACCAGGATAAGCCCAAATCTGAATTAAAGAAGAAGACATACACAAAACAGCTTACATGTCAAGTATGATTCTTATGAGTGTCTTTTAATCAACTTTGGGATGACAAATGCATCATCAAACTTTGTTACCTTAATAAATGAGGACTTCTCACCCCACATTGACAAACATGCACTGGTATACCTAGACAATATAATTATGTACAGCCTCTCAGTAGAACACATCACAGGGACTTGGAGGCAGTCTTCAAGACTTTGAAACATCACAAACTATTGGCCAAGCTGTCTAAATTTCAGTTCTTCCACAACTAGCTACTGTTCCTTGGGCATGTGGTGTTGAAAGATTGCATCAAACCTGACAACAAGAAGATTCAAGCTATCTGAAAGATGCTGCCACCCAAGGACAAGTCTTAACTCTGTACATTAATGGGGATGATTGTCTATTTTTAAAGATTCATACCCAACTGTGGAGTCCTGATGGCCCCCTTGCCTGCAATAACAGGCATCAAATCCAAGTTTTTTTTTTTGGCTTTTCACAGTGTGATCTTTGCTTCTGCTGCCTTTAGGAGAAGCTGAATTCTGCCTCATTCTTTAATACCCCAAACAATATGGAGATCATCAGAATAAAACCAACGCCTCAAATGCCTCCATTGGAGAGTTAATTTGAATAAAAACAGAAAAAAGTGAGTTCCTACTTGTGGCCTATAAATTAAGCAAGCTAACCAATGGTGAGTGCCGCTACCCAATTCACAATAAGGAGCTGATGAACATTGCCCATTGCCTTGTAAAATGGTGCTGCTACCTAGAGTTCCAGGAAGAATTTACTGCTCTAACTGTCCATAATTCCCTCATTTACTTCAAAATCCATGCCAACTTATCCAGGCGTCAAGCACGCTGGATGGAGTTCCTGGAAAGGTTCAACATGAAAATTCAATATAAGCCAGGGCCTGAGTTGTTCATGGTCAATGCCCTTTATCTTTTGTATATCCAAGCCACAAGAGGCAAAAACGGGCTGAACCCTGTCTGGCCACTACTGTTACCTACAACCAAGGAAAAGGTCTTTCCCCCAGGTATTACCAATATTGCAAAAGAGACTGTCATAAAAACAAGCACATCTTTGCTGATGTATACGGCACAATGAATCAAAAAAATGACCAACAGAAGCACCATCCTATAAATTCCCACACATCAAAAGGTTGATACCATCCTGTGTTACCACCAATATATAGGCCATAAAAAGAGCCTCAATATCTATGAGTTACTAAAACATAAAGCATGATGGCCAACCCTAAACCAAGATGTGCAATAGATCCTTGAGAAACATGAAATCTACAAAAAATTTCAAGAGCAATAACCCCCAAAATATGTGTTACCAATTTATTCTCAACTACCCTTCAAGGTGTGGACCCTCAACATTGTTAGGAAAATGCTAGAAAAACATAGCAGCACAAATTATATCATCACCACCGTTGACTTTGCCACCTGCTGGTCAGTAGCACAAGCAGTGCAGGCACATACTGACAACAAAGTCTGATGTTTCATTGGGAAGAAAATTATTAGAAAGTTTGGCAAATCAGAACTATTGATCACATATGGAGGCAAATAATTGACTCCAGAAAGCATCAGCGTTTATCTCACAAATAATGGGGTCAAACACACAGTAACCACGCCTTACCATCCTCAGGCAAAGGCCAAGTTAAGAGGCTAAACAACAGCTTAGTACAGACTTTGCAAAGCTCATAGTTGGGAGACCTGAGGACTGGGCCAAGCAACTACCAACTGCAATCCTTGTATGCCACACCTGGATGAACAGATCTACTTGAAAGAGCCCCTTTGAGCTTGTATATGACATACAACCAAACATTATCCAAGCCCATACAAGGCCAAAGTTGAAAAAAACCAAAAAAAAGTTTCCCATTGTTCAGCACCCCAAGTACTACAAGCCAATATTGACCAGCTAGAGAAGGAATAAAGACGTCTTTGAGCTAATTTGTTCTTATTCACTCTAGACATAAAGTTGGGGACAAGGTAGAGATAATATATACAGAAAAAAAGCAGGATACAGCCCAAAAAATTAGGCCCCACCATCATATTAAAGTCAAACAAAAACAATACTTACCTGGTACAAGGACTCAGCAAGCGCAAACATGAAAAGTCCTATACCACAATTAGTTACGGCCTGTAAAGCCCAACAGAAGCAGTGTGAGGGTGCACTACCTGTAACCAAGCAGCAAATATTCCATTTAGGCGCCTGGGCTCCCAACAACCTCCCTGGTGATCTCCCTCAGACAAGGCCAACCTTTAGCTGGGGGGTGTCAAAACAGCATGGTTTACCTGCCAACAAAATTCCAACTAAGCTCTTTTGATACCCACAATCTGACTTCCTGGTGACCTGGAGCCAAGCAAGGAAGTTGACTCAAATTCTAAAAATTGACAAAATGATCATACAATGATCCTGTACAGTGGATGACTCAATTTGACACCTGACCCTTTACCAGGAACAAGCCATCCCCCTTCACCATCTAACTGAGTGAGCAGCACAATCATGTTTCTCATATAATGATTCAGTGAAACTATATAATCCCTATCTCCAAATGAAGATAATTACCTAGTTATCAAATATTTTTCCCTTGTAATTCTGCTAAAGCAGCACAGCTACAACAATATCCTTATTGGCACAGGATTTATGACAAGATACAGAACCATCACCAACCATGGTGATGATACCTTCAAGATCTAAGGTCAGACTATCCCTATGCAATACAATGGGGCCAAAACAGTTGACCTTCTCTCAAAAAAGCTTTAATTCATTAACATGGAGTATGCTGACATTGATATCCATGTGGCTTATACCCCACGGAAAAGAAAGCTCAAAATGCTCCCATTTTTAAACAAGTAGTACAAAAGAATTACCTTGTATGCCTCCTCTGGATTCACCATTCCTTCTGGATCTCAAGTATCTCATCACACTGATATATCCTTAGAGATTCCCTTGGACCTACATGGGGAAGTTTTTGGTCACAATAGTGCCTCCTTCCTGGAACCATGAATCTGCCCTGGACTAGTCATTCCTGGGCCTGAAAAGCTTCAGGTTCTTTTTTTAAAACTTAGTACTGTCCCCTTAACCATTCAGAGGAACCAGGTTTTTTGATACATCAGATTAAAAAATATGCCATTTTTCTCCAGGATTCACTCTTTGCTGGACTTGATGAGTTAGGACTTCCTTTAAACTGACCCTTGGCCTTGAGCTTGATCCCCCAAGACTCTCTGGTTGGCCTCACTGAACCAGAGAGGTACCAGGCCCTTGCCCTCTTTGACAAATATAAGGAAGTCTTTGATAAAGATGACTTGGATCTTGGGAAATTCATTGGGGTAAAACAAACCATTGACACCTGAGGACACCCTCCAATCTGGTCTTGACCTATTTGACGTAGTCAAAAAACCAGGCTATTGCTAACAAAGAACTTCAGAAACCATTAAGTATGGACTACTTGTATCTATAAAAAATTACTGGTCTTCCCCCTTATTATTGTCAAAAAGAAGGATGGCTCTAACATAGTGGTTGTTAACTATAAAATACTAAGCTCTATCACTAAGAAAGACTCCTACCCCTCCCGCTGATTGATAATACCTTGGATAGACTTGGAGGAGCCAAGTTATTAGTGATATGGATATAATCAGTGGCTACTGGAAGATTGATATTCCACAATAGGATAAGAATAAGTGGGCTATAATTACTTAGAAGGGATAATTCCAGCTTACACAGATGCCCCTAAGGACTGACCAAAGCCCTTGCCACCTCCAGAGGACTATAAATCCAGTTATGGGTGACCTAAAACTCACAAGTGTGTTAGTATAACTGGAAGATATCAATGTCTGCTCAAAAACCTTCAATTTAAATTTAAAGCACTTAGAAGAGGTCTTACAACGGTTACTTAAAGCCAACCTAAAGCTAAAGCCAATGAAATGTAGTTTCTTCAAGGAACACTTGGAATTCCTAGGGTTTGTGATCAGCAAGGATGTTTTACGCCCTGTACCTGCCAAAGCAGAATTTTTTTAAAATGCAGGTAACAGCCAAGAAAATTGATATCTGAGTCTTCTGGGGAATGATTGGTTACTAAAAAAGCTTTATCCAAACTTTGCTACACTTGATGACTCTCTTTTAAATCTTTTCAGTGATAAGGTGGACTTCTTTTGCAGCTCTACTTGTCAAAAAGCCTTTGAAGCTGTCGTGAATAACGTCATTCACCATGTTTCAATTTCGCCTTTGTTGGGCCATTTGAAGACAAATCTCTTGCTTTTGCTTTTGACTCTCAAAATGAACTGGCTTCCGCTTCAGGAAATATGATTGTTTGGTTTCCTGACTCTGCACAACTCACTTGCCCCACTCATGCTTGTGGCAAGTGATCCTACTGTCCTGGTAGTGTTTTGTGGTATTCCTAACCACTATATAATCCATTTCCTATTCTATCAATAAAATAAAGTTCTATTCACATTTTTGTCTTTGTGTCTTCTGTACTTCCACGCCTATCTCTAGCCATGCCTAGTAGAGAATTATTCATCCAGGGCCACAAGGTAAATGCTATTGCCTTCCCTGTCATCTAACCATAACTTAGTACAAATCTAATCCTAAGGTTAGGATTCCCTGTTGTGTGTCTGTGCCGCGCCTCAGAATATGACAGAAGCCCTGAAGCAGACCTTAATGTGTGCCCCTGTGCTGGCTTATCCTAACTTTGAGAAACCTTTTGTGGTGCACATAGACGCTAGTCTCACCGCCATTGGTGGTGCTCTATCCCAGTTAGATGATAACAGATTAGAACATCACATTGGATAGTGCTCCAGAACCCTCAACTGTCATGAACACAACTACACTGCCACTTAAAGAGAATTTCTGGCTGTAATCTACTTATATCAGCAGTTTAGAGTATAGCTACATGGTGTACACTTTACAGTTGTTACAGACCATGCTTCCCTCCAGTGGCTGAAAACGTATAAGAATCCAGAGTGAATGATTGCTTACTAGGCCTTTAAACTACAAACATTTGAATATGAAATTTTTCCTTGTGCAGGCAGAGTACACCAAAATGCTGATTATCTGTCCAGACTCCCTACAATTGCCTTTATTTTATAAGTTACAGATGCTCTCTATTATTTGCTGCTTGTTGACTAATCTTTGTGGGGAGAAGAGCCTACTAAAATCCAAAGTGTTCTTAGGAAACTTTCTGTGGACAAAAAAGTTAAATATGGTCAATTTTTTAAGCTCTGTAAAAAAACTGATTGACATACTAATTCCTTCACTCCAAACAGACTAAGCAGTTGCCTCACACAAAGCTACATGACATGGAGAAATACACAAGACTCTTGCTCAGATCCAGCAGCACTGCTACTTGGAAAAATGCCTTCTGATGTTGCTGAAATTCTAACTGCTTGTCATGACTGCAATTTAGGAGCACTCAAATATTGCAAGATTCCAGAACAAGTTGAATTTGTATAGGATTTTCTTTCCACACTGTTGCTATTGATGTGGTGGGATAATTGCCAGTCCCCAAAGGAAAAATTAGTACATCATAGTGGCTGTGGACCATTTGATCAAGTGGTTTGAAGCCAAGGCTATCCCAAACCAGTCTTCTCTCACTAAATATATGTTCATCTTGGAACACATCATATAATGACACAGATGTCCTCAGACACTGCTAACTTACAATAGGAATAACTATACTAGCTACATGATACCCAGAAAAAACAACTGATGGGTATAAGAGGCCATTTTTTTACACCATACCATCTGTGGAAAAACCTTTCACCAGTTGGTCAATCAATCCAGATATTAAGTTGGCTAGTTCCAGAATTTTAAAGGGTTCTTGATTGCTTCTTGAATGTTAGATATTCTGAATTTTCCAAGCCTGCCTACTAGCTTCTTAATGGAAGTTACACCAATATGGCGTTAATTAACTAACCAATTAGTTAATCCACTACAGGTATCAACCAACTACCCCAGTATTAAGCCCTCTTTAACCCCCTGTGCCGCTGGGGATGTTATACCTTCCCTTGATTGCTGTGTTACAGCCGAGCTTCCAGACTTGCCTGCTAATGTATCTCACAATACACAGGGGGCACTTGATGAGCCGCCCCTTGACATATCTAATGTTATGGATTAATCTGATGGTAGGGTCAAATGGCAGGTACTTCATCCTAATTAGGAGCACTACCAATTTGACTTGCTGATCCACGCACAAGTTATTCCTTGGCTTTGAACCTTACATGGAACTTCCCACTATGCCATCCCATTGTGGCTTTCCCCATATAGTATATTAATCATAATATTCTACAATAAAATGATACCTTGTTCTTAGTATTCTGTCCTTTCTATTTTACTGTTGTCTTCCCCAATTCCAAATACTGAATCCTCATTGGTTCAGTTGCAACAGCTGTGCTTATTATCAGCTTTTTAGCCTTCTGTGACTGTACTACAGTCACATTGGGCTGTGATTTAACAAAGAAGTTGAACTGTAATGAGTTTCATAGGTTGAAATTCAAAACAATAGGATTAACCTTGGAGAGACTTTCCAGTGTATTAATGGATTATCCAGGAATCAAAGGGCTGTACTAATTGAGGGCCAGAATGAATAATATGAAAAATTCAGATTACAAGACTAGGTGTCTCAAACCAATTGATTAACTGGGAAAATTATTTAATATATGTACCCTGGAATATGATTAATGGGGATTTAATCATAGGGCCAAAATGGACTTGACTGTGTCAAGTAAAGTCTTGTTGTCTTCAAAAAAATTAATTAACTGTCAAGGTTAATTAATATTTGATGGGAATATAATTATTGAAGATTTAAATATATATTTTAATTGCCTTGACTATGTCAAAAAGTTTGATTAAAGTTAACCAAAAGTAACCCCCCAAATTTTGGGTTAAAGGCGCGTTTTGGCAAATTTATTAGATTATAAGCGCTGCCTGATTGATTTTTAAAGCGTCAAGGTGCCGCCCAGTGAATGTTACAGGCGCCGCCTGGGAAAATTCCTGGGCGCCGCAGTGGCGCCTGGCTTGAGTTTTACAGTGTTTTAATGATTTTTTAATGTGAAAAACCATTAAATGCAAAAATAATTAAATGTAGACAATGGTATCTATACATTCAGTATTAATCAGCTGGTTCTAAGTTGGAACAAGGATAGTTTGGATCAGTAATATATATTCCACAGGGTTTTGGCACCAGAAGTCTGGAATGCTTCAAGCCAAAACAATAAATTTCCCCAAAAGTAATTAGGTGATTCTGGAATGTATTATGACACATTCTTATAGTTTAAGAGTGTGAAAATCAATTTTATAAAGATCTGGATTGTATGACGCTGTTATATCATAAACCATGTGATAGGAATTTAGGTGTGATTCTGGAGCCGGAGGGGGGTTTCAGCCAAATATACCCCCAATTGGTATATAATGGAAACATGATAATAATTAATAAAGAATAATACTTATGTGTGACAATGATTGCTTTTCCCTCAATCTTTTTATGTTTTTAGCTTTTAACTGAAAGAAGACTATCATGGAATGAAAGAGATGGTCAGCAGCTAAGACTATGGGAAGCAAAAAATGTGGAAGTGATCACCACTCAGCAACAAGTTTAACACCAAGATTGCTTGCCCGTAATCCAAGCTCATCAAAGCTTACATAAAGGATTCCCTGTCAACCCGTAAAAGAGTCAGACTGGGATAATGAAAAAGCAAGCATGAATTTCCTGGATCCATCACACCTTCATTTCCCCCTTTCTCTACCCCATGCAATGACCAACTTGCCTTGATTTATCAAGTAAGTTGTAGTATATAAACCCCTCTTCTTCTTCCAATAAATATATACATTTATATCCCTTTCCTTTAGCTACACACTTGATTGTTTTCTTTGAGTGTATAATTTAGGGACACAAAGGCTAGTCTCCTTCTTCTTGACTAAATTACCAATTGGCTTGACTAAAAGTTGTTACTTAAGGAGTTGCTTTTGATTAGTTGTTGTTGCTCCTACTTTAAACCATTTTTTGTTCCTGTTAGTTCAATATTCTACACAATCAAGCACCTGTCTGAATTCTGACTTGTATTGTATTGAGTTATATCAACTGACCAATAAGTCCCATTTATTAACCCCCTTATTAATTTTTAAGTTTTCTACTAATTAACTTCTTTCAACTTTTAGTTTAAGTGCACCACATCATCCAAAAACCAATGTAATAGTCAAACAGTACAATGGAAGTTTAGTAAAGATTCTCAGGAAACTACACAATCAACATGAGTCATAATGGGACACTTATCTGCCTACAGATAACTTTTCTTACAATATTGGTCTACTATAGAACAACAGGAAAAAACCCCTCCAACTCCTGTTTGATCACTAGCCTGGGTTACCTCCCACCTGTACTCTCTGGTAAAACCCAACCCCACTGCCACCCCAGATGCCTACCTCCACAAGCTGGCTCAGACCCTGATCAAAATACAAGCTGAAGCCTATACTGTCAATCTAAACACCAAGCAAAAGGACATACAGCATGCCCAGTCAAACCCCCCTCTCCCTTGATACCAGATTGAAGATCTGGTCTACTTCTATAGCAACAGAGGCTAAATATGTTAAAGAAAACTTGTAATTCTATGCCAAGGACCTGTTAAGGTCATCTAGAAAGTAGGTCCTAACAGCTATACACTAAAACAACCTACCACTGGACGGCTGGTCACTAGAGTTCATGCACAATATATGTTATGGCTCCTGGTGGTCAGTATTAGACCCCTTTAGGACAACAATCTGGAAAAGAAAACCCCCGTGGGTTTTGTCCAGTTCACAGAAAGAATGGAATAAGACAATATACAATATAAAAGCTTTATTTGAATTTGCATTGTTTGGAAATCACTATCTTCAAGTGACAAGTCATTGTGAGAAGAATTTTCAGGCTGCCATGTACTTTTTGGCATATTCTTCCTTGAAGTGTCATAAACAAAAGATTGGGTAGTCAAGATACTTTTCTCAAGCCTGTGCCTGACTAAGTCCCATCCAGACTGGGAATCTAATACCCACTACCATAGCATCCCATAAAATGTGTTCTCAGCTCCAGCATATTTGGTTCAGAGTGACATCAGGCTTGTATACTTCCTGCATGAGTGTCAGGGATTCTTTCCATGACTACATTAATTTTATGGACAACCTTGGCAAGAATTTACAATCAAAACAACACAACAACAAGGTATTTGGGTCCAGCTTGCACTCTGACAATGAAACTAAGGAGAATCGAACCTAGAACCCTAAGAAAGGGCCCAGTGTTAATACAGAATCAATTATTTAACTTAGCTTACCTATTTATGCTAATGTTATTCATTCAATTTTTGCTCTGGTTTTTGAATTGGTTTTCAAAAAGGTAAATAGTTCACTTAACAACATCACTTAACACTTGCATCCTGATTGGGTGCCTTCATCTTCCTTGCCGCTCTGGAATCATATTAGCCTATATTTGAGCAAGGCTTCATACTTAATTTTAAGTTATTATCTACCAACACACCACTTAATTATGTTCAGCCTTGTGGCTCTTTCCTGGAGCCTTTATTCCTACCATATTGTTATTCATATTATTAAGCTCCACCTTGATCAGCATTTGGAAAAGGTATTACTTTTGATCAAAAGTTTCATGTAAATCTCTCTTATTTTCTAAATACCACTTAAATGTCCCAGCCTTAATTTTGAGGGTATTTAAGTGAGTCATATTCATTATTCCTCCTTGTTCTAACAATAAAGACTTTATCCCATATCTGACAATCACTTACCTTCTGATACCTTACTTTTGAAGCCATGAAAGGAATTCTATTCCTGTTCTGGTTTCTAGCCTCCTTCTTGTATGTAGTGTTAAACTTGGAAAACCCAATGCCCACTACTGACTGGTACAACTCCTCTCCAGAAAACGCTCATAAAAAGGAATCCCTAGCCCATGGATGGTTTAAGTACCCCTCTGGGCACTGGGGACGCAAATTCCACTATGCTCGCTTGTTCACTCTGCCTCCTGCCAAACTTTCTCTGGTTAGACCTTACGCCTCCCTCTACCTTTTAATGTATGTGGTGGGATATTATATGCTTGATCAATTCAGCTCTATGTTGGGAAGATTTGCCTACTTGGGTCACCTAAGTCATCTTGCCATGATCACAGTTCCCATTGGCTCAGTAATAGCAGGGCTTAACTTAGGGGCCTTGGCCCACCAATTAGGGAACTTGTTCCCTGTCACGTGGGTCCCTGACAATGAGCCCCTCAAATAGCAAGGGAACGTCTTCTGCCTCAGCCACTTATGGTTTATCAGAAGGAACAGGGAATAGATTCCCTAGTAGGGCCAATCTAGTATCTATATCCTTGCTCTTGAGATTCAAGGATGTTAGAAGGCTTGTGGTTGCCTGCTGGATACAAAAGTTCTTATAATATTTATCAATACAGCTGGCTACTTTCAGGTCCACTTTCCTCTTATGGAACCATGCTTTGATGATCCCCTAGATTACCACCAGAACAAGGTATATCTGCTCCTAGTCAAACTTCTTTCCCTGACATTCAAATTTCTATAGTTGACCCTCAGCAAAATTCAGTGCTACTTCATGATCAAAACATAAATGGTAGAAGCACCTTTCTTTAATTTTTGCTTGAGTCATAGTGGACATCTTCTTAAACACCTCCTGAAATAGGGCATTAATATTGGGTCCCTTTTAATAGTTTACTTCAGTGGCATTCTCCTAGTTTAAAACACTGGAGAGAGCAAGCCAGGCGACTCCTTCTTCCTGTTGAGCTTTCAACTGGACCACTGCCTCTTGCTCTTGTGTGGCTTGAACTTGTCTCACTAAGCACTCAGCTATCTTCTGGTTTTTATCTTTGACGCTCTTATTTTTGGATAGCCTGTTATAATTACTGGCCATTGCTCTGGTTCTTATAGTAGAAGCTCTGGAATATCTTGCTGACTTGTTGTTGGAATTGTTATCTGACATGTACAATCCTTGAGTCTAGTTCTCTCTATTTATAGCCTTTGCTCATTATAGTAGTGAGAAATGTTGTAAATTATGATACATATTTTAATAGTCAAGATCATCACTGGATTTAATCCTGATGATTAAGGCTATTCTAGTTGTGCACTCAATTCCATCAGATCTGACAGATTTGCATTCCTAATTGCAACTTAGACGTCAAGACGTTCTGGCCGCTTTATTACATCCTGATGGATCAGGTTTTGTAATTAGAAGCCATGGATGTAATATTTACTGCAACTGCAGTCCACTCTGTAGTAATTTGCACTAATTTTTATCTGTTAGATTGTCCGGATTAGCCCTAAAAGGAAGGAACATGGATGTAAGAACCTAGTGGATCCTAGAAGATTGTGTAATATTAAAAATGATGGCGCAGGTGCTAATAGCACCTCTGCATCCATTGGCTAGCTATCATAGTATATAACTTCCCCTTTTTCTCCTAATAAAGCATACTTTTACCTACTTGCTTTTAAACTCTATTTAGTTTTCATATTAGATTTAAAGGTAAAGACCTTAGAGTCTTTAAGACTTGTATTAATATGTGTTTAGGCTTTACAACTATACTTTCTAAGCCAGCAATACAGACACTTAACCCAAAGACATCCCCAAGACCAATCAACAATAAGTACACTGTATTCAAAAATATCCTTATAATCATCAAACACCACTACTTCTTCAGCACCCAAGGAGTCTTAACCTGCCCCCAACTCAAGATATTTCCAAAATACCCAACATTGTGCTCAAATTCTATGTGCAGCAGAGATTGGCTTGTTCACGGGACTATGCCAAGAAAATGCCAGCCTCTGGATTCAAAGCACCCAGAACAAGATCTAAAAAGGTGACTACCCCCCAAAGATTTTAGGCTATCAATAATTCTCTAAAAGTAATTTTGCAGTGCCAGGGAGCCAACCTGCAACAGATTCAGGAGAACTTGCAGGCAGACAGTCCACAGATTCAGAGAGGATGGCCACCACAGGATGAGAGCTAACATTAAAATGTAGGATAACAATTTTCTAGCAAGGCCCATTAGTGGGCATCATAGAATAAAATAGTCCAGTGAGTGTGATTTAGAGGACACTAAATAGTTGAGTTGGGTTTTATTCATTTTAAACCACAGTTTCTTGTAGGCAGCTGGGCTGCAGGGTTACATGAGGTGTCATGGACACTAAATAGGCGGTCAGGTAGTTATATTTCTTCTGGAATAGTAATGGTTGCTTGACATGACAGGTGCCTTCATGTCCAATGAGTTCAGGATCTCTGGTTTGGGCTTCAGGGTCTTAGATTAAAATTTCTTCTAAGGTGAACTCTGAATATTCAGGATTGGGGGTATATTTGTGAAATATATCAGGCTGTAAGGTGCTCCTGGGATATTATATAACTTAGGTGGCTTGTCTACAGTTTCCTGGGGTTAAATAGCAGAAGAGGCAGAGACAGAGAAGTCAATCTTTATGTCAGGGATCCATCCTTTAGCAGGTTAATGAAAACTTGAAGGCAGACAGCCTGCAGGCCCAGAAGGAAGGGCCCACCACAGGATAGGGGCTGACTTTACAGTGTAAGATAGTTATTTCCCAAGGATGGGCTAGGGTCTGCTTATGGGTACCATAGAATTAATTAAGCCAGTGAGGGTGATGTACATGAGTCCAAATATCTTGGGGTATTTATACTCACTAGTAGCAATGGATCCTTGCAGGTAGTTGGGCTGAAGGGTCAAAGATGGGGTCATTGGTACCAAATATACAGGCAGGTAGTTATATTTGTTGATAAATAGCAAAGTTTACAAGGTGATTCAAGTTTCTTCATAACCAATAAGCTCTGTTTCTCTGGTATGTGCTTCTGGGTTGTAAATTAGGATATCCTCTCAGGTAAACTCCAAATAGTCTGGGTATGAAGGATACTCTGTAAAATGAACTGGCTGTAGGGAGCCACTGGAGGACATAATCACTCAGGCAGTTGTTCTGCGTTTTCTTGGGCTTGGTGGAAAGCGGGGATGGACCAGGAGATCAAATTAAAATGGTAAATTGCTAAAAAGATGTAGGGTAAGACCTGTGTGAACCAAAGTCTCATAATACTTTATTGTAAGAATGGCAATGAGCATCTTCCTGTCATCTCCTGGGTATAATTATGCTCATCAAAGCTGTGAAAACTTTCTCAAATTTTTGTGTGCTGGGTGGTAGCATTTATTAGGGATTTGAAATTCTTAGTGGCATCTAACGTGGAAAATTCATCATTGGCTGGGCTGGTACAGGTAATCTCAATTTCTTCCTTTGAGACATGAGATTTTTCATAATTTGGCAGCTTTGTTCTTGGGGAAATTTCTGCAGTAAACTATTGGAAGTGGTCCAAGTTATTACAGGAATATTTCTTGGGTTGGCGCTCCTATTAGATAAGCTAAGAAAACCCTTCAGAGGGCAGTATTTAATCATAGAAAGTGCTACAATCTTGAGTTTTGGAGGTTTCTCCTAAGTTAAATCTATTTCTGATTTGAGCCCAAAAAAGCAGGCAGGGAGCCTACATGGTCCTGGGGTTTGAATCTTGTAATTGGTTTTTTTCCTTGTTGATTGATAGCATAAATTTGTCACTTGTGACACTTAAAGTGAAAAAAGGTCAGAATTAGGTATGTGATGACCTGAGAGAACCAGAGGTTCATAACACTTTATTGCAAAAATGGTAATGGGCAACTTTCTGGCAGCCCCAGAGTATAATTATGCCCATTTACTACAGGAAAGCTTCTGCAAAATCTTTGGTTTGGGTGTTAGTATTTCCCAAGGTTTTAAATCTTTAGTGGCATCAGAAATTGTTGGCTTGTCATTGGCTGAGCTCAGGCAGAGAATATCATATTCCCTCTTTGAGGCAGAAGATTTGTCATCATCTGAAAGGCCTATTTTTGGGGTAATTTGTGTGGCACTCTATTGGCAGGGAGCTGACTGGTCATGGATTACTGCTCTTTTGGGCATTTTTATTAGCTAGAATAGAGATGTTCATAAACAAACATGATGTGCATGTAATTCACACCATATTAGTTAGGTTCAAAGGTTTCTCTGAAGTCAAATCTGTCACTGATTTGTGCCAAAAAATGTGGGCAGCTGGAAAGCAGGGCCTGTGGTCCACATAAGGAGTCCAAGGCATAGTAAAAGGAGCCTGAGACCAAGGACAAGGAGCCCAAGGAATATGGCAAGGATCTCAAGGACCAAGTACCAAGAGTCCAAGATATAAAACAAGGACTCTAAGACTTGGCAATGAAAATATATAACCTTCAAAATAGGCTACAAAACAGAGATTTTCTAAGGAAATATTCCTTCTGATTACATTACAAGCCAATCCTAACCCATATTTATCATCACTGATTGTGCATAGTTTTCAATGTATAAAGCTCACCACATTCTTTTTACACTATCCCAGAAGAAGAAGATGCATACCGCCAGAGCTGCAGGAAGTTTTCAATGAGAAATAATTTTGACAAGGAATGAGACGGATTGACCAAACACTTGGAGATGACCACCAGATGCAAGGAGCTCATAGGTAAAGAGTTTAATAGACTTTAAAGGGCTGTTATCAGTCCAAAGATGGAGTTTTCCCAGTTGATGTAAAGGTTTATGGAGGAGATACCAGCCTTGTCATATGAAAGGTACTTGAGGAGTTTGCATTCATTTATTCAAGTAAAAGCCATCATTCAAGAAGTTGCCACATCTGGAGAATAACAACCTCATTCAGCTGGCACCTGGCTTTGACCCAGAACATTACATGGTGTCAGAGGATCTGGAAAATTAAAAAGTCACTGGTCATCTTTCTCTGATGCCAAACTGGATTGGTACCAAGTACAGATCCCCAACACTCTCAAGAGAATCCCAAAAGCTCTGCTTTTCACCACCCTGGGGGGAACACTGCAACATTATGGCTAGTACCTCTTGGGAAAGCAGCTCCCCAAGAAGCCCCTGATTAATAAACAATTGGTGGCACTCTTATCAGATGCCCATGCTGTATGGTTATAAGTATTTGAGCCCTAAGAAAAACACTACCTGAATAAGCCCCATGACTGCTACAATGTACATGGATACTGTGTGACTTGACATGATACTATACATACCATCTGTTGAAGACCCTAGATAGATATGACAACAGGTTATCCATCAGGATTTAAGCGGCATAGAAATCACACAGTTGTGTAATTTTTCTGGTTTGTTTCAATCTCTACTTCAATGTCAAGTAAATTAAGGCTCTAAATGCGGTAAGCAGTAGCTTGGCTAATAACACAACCAATCAAACATGGGGAGTACCAGGTTGGATTCCACACAGCAAATAATTTGGGCTGATTTCTTAAACTGTGAAGCCAGTTTTAATGTTACCCTTTCATTCTTGTGCCACACTATCCATCCAAAGGATAGCTGATTCCATTCCCTGCTCCAGCCAAACCCAGCTATCTCCCCTCCTTATATAGTATTAGCTGCTATAAACAAATAAAGCAGTTTTTCTTGTTATATCTTTTCATTCTTCCTTCTTGTTTAAGGCAGAGACTATAACCATAACAGTTATATTACTAAGAGTAAAGGCGTGTTTGACTAGCTATTTGTAGAGATTGCCTACCAGACTTAAACTTTTACAACACCATCACTCTATATCAAATAGATTACCTCCCTTCTCTCAATTTTTCCTTTTGCCCCATCCCATATATCTCTAAGGAGCACATAATTCACATGAATAATATAAAGATAAAGCCAGTTTGACCAAATTCCTCAAGGTTGAGTGTACCACCCACCGCTAAAGCTTTAGCAGGATGATATTTAAAGACAGTTTTTATTTTTTACCAAGTAAATGGTGGCAACAAGGTTAAATTAAACAACTTATCGCTTTTGTGGGGAGCATGCTGGGTTGGTGTGCTCCAAGCTTTACAGGGAAACGGGAGGCTTATCCTTACAGCCCTGCTGGGGAACCTAGTTAAGATCTCTGTCCTGACCGGGAGAAAATGGACCCAGCTCCATCCACCACAGGCCTGTGGCAGGAGAGTTCTTAATAGGTCTACCAGCCAAGCTATCAAAGATGGATAGCTCCCCTGGTGGTGAGCAGCCAGTTCCCAGGGGAGAATGCCATATGTACCAAATTGATTTCTCTCAGAAAGACACCCCTTTTACAATAGAACATCTTATATAATAGAGCTAGCATCTACCTATAGCAATCATCCCTTCCCACTCCTGCGGCTTGTATAGAGTAGCCCAGCTGTAACATGATCCAGGATAGGCTTAATTATGGGATCAATACATCCTAACCTCCCAGGTAGTTCCACAATGCCAGGATCAATTAGCCCCAATTGAGGGTCTAAAGGTGAGTGAAGAGTGGTGCAAAGTTGGCCAGTGTAGGGGATCTAAACTTGGCTGGGATGGCGTCCTCCCCCCCCCCGCTGAAATTTCAAAGGGGTCAAGGGTATGAGAAGTTGTCAAAGTTTGTAATACACCTGCAGTTTCAATCAGAGAGCAAGTAGGCAGAGGCACATATCTGCTGTATACATTCAAATGTGAAAATTCAAAAGACATGGACTAATCAGTTTTATTACCAAGCACCTTTTTTATTTCCCATAGGTAGGGAAAAATTGCCCCTGACAAATACTACCCCTGCTGTATATAGGGAAATCCTCGTATCATCAATCATGATTGTCACAGTAGTGTCATTTTTGCCTAAAAAGATTGCCCTAAAGAAAAAGAATGGGAACAAGAATGTGGCAAAGCCCTTGAAAATATTAGATGATTTAAATCTAGCCATTGACAAAAAATGGTTTAAAGCTGCCCCTGTTAATGATGAAGGAATTAACCTGCATCTCCCTGAGTTTTTTCCAAATAATTTTGTGTTAAAGATTACAAGATATCACTACCAAGTGTCGCTTGGCGGTCAACTGGCTGCCCAAAAATATCAAATTATGACATCATCAATGCTTTGGCAGAAGTCTCCAACCACAAGGTGAAAATATTTCCGGCCAGCCAATCAGATCCAAGTTTGTATCCCCCAGTTGAGTTGTATTTCTCCCCCCATTCCCCCTTTGTAAACTTGTTTTCAGATAGTTTTACCTACTGTGAGATTAGGCTGATTGACCACAAATGATCAGGTTAATCATTGCATGCAGATCTTAATCAATTACACTATGTATTATCACTTGTTTATCATTATATTAAGTGTAGTAATTATACGCCAAATAATCAATAATATATTATAATGGATATGGTGTTACATACCGTGTAATTGTTAATTTATTATAATAGATGTTACAATTATATGCCGTATTATCACTGATCATCATTCCAATGTGTACTGATTGTACGCTGTATATTACTTGCTTTATTATAATTGATGTAACAATTATACGCCATATAAACATTAGTCACATAGTGATTATCATTGCTTCTACACCGTATAACCTTCAGATCACCTATCACTCACCTCCCAATCCACCCTACTGAACGTTGTATCAACCCAGCCCCACACTGCCTGATGGGTGTATATGATCATAACAAACAAGTGATAGGCAAAAGATCAGGAAATGCCAAGTTTGGGTCAGAGTTACACTCCGTATAATCAAGTTCCTTATTGGTTTGGGTCAGCATTACACAGCAGATAATCCTCTGAGTCACTAATGGATTGAGTCTGCTATTATACGGTGTATAATCCCCAATTTGACTTGATGCATTAATAAGCAGAAGGTTTGCCAACCAGAAAAGGATCACTGATTGAGCCCTGCAAATGGAATACCAGAATTCTACCTTCCAATGTAGAAGGGCTGAACAGGGACAATTTCTAAGCATCAACTAAATATGTTGTAGTTTCCCAGCGCAATAATAGGCGTGTAAGATACAGCTAATCAATAACTAACAGTAGGCTAGCTCAAGAAGAGCGTAGGCTGTAGCTGAAGTACCATGTACGCCTGCCAAGGCCAGTAGCATATCACGTGCCAAGGACAAGCAATCAGGATAGGCGTAGCTAGCAAAGATGGACCTATTGCAAAGGTAGCCACTGAGAACTGTCTGAAAGGACAAGAACTAGGGTTGTTGCAGTATATATTGATATCTACACCTGAAAGGATGAAAACAAGTTCATAGTTACACCTGGATAGATTGCAGCCGCTGGCTAGATTGTATTCCAGTATCAATAAACGTAATTATATTCAAAGTTCTATTCTATTGTAGTCTGTTTTGCTCTTGCATAGGATTAGGTAGAGTACATTGGCAAGGCTAACATCTATCTGTAGCTTTGAACATACCACCAATAACACAAGTTGCTCAACACCTACTCTCAATAAAGACATTCCCCAATACATGAAAGCTACCCTGGGGTCAAAAATACCCACTTCTCAGGCCATGGCTGCCGCTGTCTTGGTATGGTTGAGAAAAGTCTCCACACAGGATCAGCAGGTTTTATATCCCTTATCTCAAACCCATTTTTTGTGTTATATTTACATCTCCTGTTTTCTGTGTTGTTAATTGTCTTCATTTTGAGTTTTTTTCCCTTTCCTTTGTAGATTTGTAGGTTTAAAGCTTCAGTGCACATCTTTGTTCTTGGTTCTGACTTTATTCTGGGAATTTTATCCCCACAAATTTTTATTTGAGATTGTACCTTATTTACACAACTCTAACAATGGTCTCTGGTAATGCCTTCTGGGACTTTCCAGCCTGCTGTAGAGCCTTGGCCATGCTGGCAGGAAAAGGGCTGGATTCCCATTTTAGAGCACGGACCTGCAATGCCTAGCACAAGAACACCCTATGCTAGCAGCAACTGCCAGAATTAACTCATTCTGCAAATTGACTTACTATATGTCAATAATCATAATTAAAAATACTTTAATGTCAACATCATTGGCAAGTCATAATTAAGTTTTTATTCATGCAGACTACTAAATTTATACACTTTTTTAATTAGCAGAAACCCATTTCTTGAACATTTTACTTAAAAAATTAAGCTTCAGCATACTTTTTAAGGTAATATGATTATGTAAAACAAAAAAAATAAAATAAAAAATAACTTAAAGCTATCTAAAAATATAAAACCCCACTTCAAATAAAATCACTATGAAATTATCTATCTTTACTATAAAATATTTTCCCACTTATAAAGATAAAAATAATCTAATATACAAAAAGGTACTAAATAAAAATTCCACGTATTATAGCAAAATATAGCAATCAGAAACAGGAATATAAAGTTTTTTATATATTAATAACTACAAAAAACATATAATTTACTAGTAAAATACCAATATAGGCCAAGTAATACAGTCTAAGGCATCAAACTATCAATAGAAAATCAATGATTTTATAAAAACAGTATCATAAATTATTAATGAGTTATTTATAACAACTATTTATTTAAAAATATTATATTGAGCATATAAAAACTATATATGAAATTAGTCAATACTCAACAAATTTAATTATAAGCTAGACTGTGATCACCTGTTTGCCATTAAGAACTGTGGCAATCTTCTTGATGTATTCCCCAATCTCTGAAAGCTTATAATTGACCTTGACAACGTCCTTGATCTTCTCTTGATATTTTCTCTCTTTGGTGGTTCTCTTCTTTTTGGATAGGCAGTTCTCAATATCTCTGATGGATACAAAAGTCTTCCCCTGTTGGGCCTTGAGGTGCTTGTAGAAGGTGCTGTATCTGGGCTTGATTCCAAAGGAGGACTTTATATGCTAATTCCAGCCCTCCAAAGATGAAATAGTTTTCATCTCATCCTTAAGAACTGCCTGGTAGCAGTTCCAGTTGGCTTTGGCTCTGGGCTTAGTGACCTTACGTTCAATCCATTGTGGTTTGTAATATTCAATGAAAGGGTAGAAGGCACCATCATGTTTCTTGGCATATGGATCCTGGCATAGGAGGTTAAAGGTTTGTCCAGTATGCTCTGGCTTTATAAAGGCTAGTACTACAAACTGCTGAATTAAGAACTTGCACTTTCCTGATGTATCTAGATGGTGGAGCTTGCTAAGCTCAGGTAGACCCTTTAGTTGCCTGTTGACAGCCTGTCAATAATGGAAAAACACCCCTGGACCTCTCCAAGAAGGTATTTACAAAAGCGTTATACTGGGCAGTTTCATAGTTCATGATTATAGTTGAGGGGCCAAGTGCTTTATCTTGAGTTTCTTATTCTGCAGCAAGGGTGGCTTTATCCTTTTTATCATCATCTGGATTGGCTCTAGTGTTATGTCCAGGGGGACTCTTTTTATTATTGGGTAGGGCTTTGATGCCCTCCTAAAGAATTTTAAAGGCCTTTGTGTAGATCTTGTCTGTTGCCCCAGGAAGCAGAAAGTAGGCAAATTGGAGCACCTTGCTTTAATAATAGAATGTACAGCCCATAGTTAGTAAAAAGGGCAGGGCATACTGCAAAGGCACTATCACATAACCAGGTCTCTGAATCTCTTAACTGCTCCAGGTTCTGTTGTATAGCATAGCATAGCATATAACTATTGCCTCTGCTGTAGGCCCATCATCATGTAAAAGGAACACTTCATCACCATTGAACATCTTTAACTCCTCTTTCAAGACTAACTCTCCTTGGACCATGCAGATTATTTATGGGAGAATAGATCACAGTGTTTGACACATATGTACCCCACTAACTGGTTGTGGTCAGGGATGAGCTTCAGTTTCTCATTAATTAGGTGTGTGGTGGCCTTAAATGCCAGATC
Source organism: Entomophthora muscae (assembly GCA_014839935.2). NCBI lineage: Eukaryota > Fungi > Entomophthoromycota > Entomophthoromycetes > Entomophthorales > Entomophthoraceae > Entomophthora > Entomophthora muscae. The sequence continues at coordinate 155,593 of QTSX02000080.1, read as the reverse complement.
AGAAGTCTTTAAGTCTTTGGAGACTGGAACATTTGGTAGAGGTACCACTTTAGAAGCTTTTCAATGAGATGGATTGGAGCATTGCATGTGTGCTCTCCTTTTTCACTAGTGACTTTATCCCATCCTTCTGTGTTGATCATGACAGTGTAGCTTATATCTTAACACATATAATACTTGCTTCTTTCTGCTCTCTTCTGATTGTTGCAATTGAAAACATAGCCATTACAGACTAAACTTACACCTCCTTTGACAGACATTAGAGGGGAAACCAAGGGAATTTATTTGGGAGATTAACCTCTTCTTTAATATTACATATATTGTGAACCTTTAGGGGATCCCATGGGCCAATTGGTGCTTTATGATAGTCAGACAGGTAATCATCAGGATCTTCTTTATTGTAGTTGATGAGGAGGATGGAGGTGCAGATTTGTCGGTGGTGGAGGGGTATTATCTGGAGTTAGATTCTTGCACTTCTTGGACTGGGATGAGCTTGATTCCTCTGGGCTTGACTGGGGTTCTGAACTCTTGGGTATCTTCTTACTTTCTTGGCTATTAGAACTTCATCTCCTTCTGATTGGCACCAGCTTGGAGAAAAGGAGGGGTCAGGGGAGGGCTCTTTGCTTTCAGAGTTTGGGGTCTTCTCCTTTGTCTTGTATTTTTTTGAGGGCTCTTTGGCTGGTTTTTTGTTGGAGTAGGGACTTTGGGCCTTTCCAGAGGCTCTGTGCACTTTCTTGGTTGACTTGGGGTTCTTTTGTGGCTTCTTTAAATATTTTTCCTAAAATAATTACAGTATATTTCATAAAGTAAGAATAATCAGTTGTAACATGAATAAAATTAAATAATAATCACTTGTTTTATTTTTTATTATGAATTAAATAGTTTATAGAAGTATGGAAAGTAATTTTCAGAGCTAGTTTATTAGTAAAGAATAGAAAAAACCCATGTTTAAATAAAAAGTCAACATTATGGTAGTCACAATAGTCAAAAATATTTAATTTAGTTTTTCAGAGTAAAAAACGCTTTAATTTTGACTACTGGCATACTGACAGTCAGCATCAAACTAGAAAAACGTTATGTAAATCACTTATAAAGCTTAGTTAATATTTTTCAGAGTTGGTTTTTTAAGGCCGAAATTGATTATTTTTAAATTTTAAAAAAAATTAAAGAGTTGCTTATGTAACTTATGAAAACTAAATAATAGGGATTGTAGAGGGAATTCTAAAGTACAGCCCTGGGTACTTTGGCCTGAATTATCATACCATTGTATGTGTGCTTTTTGTTAAGCGGCAGTGTTTTATAATAAAACAGTGAAGGTGTCAACATGGAGACAGTCATCATTCTTTTATGATAACTCTCCTATTAAATCTTGCTTAAATTATGTCACTTTATTTGCTTAACCAAACCCCTTTGTTGCAATTTAGGTGACATGTCAATTTGACACAAAGTTAACGTTATAAATACATATATAAATTCTAGTTTTAACAAGTGAGTTTTGGCTTAAATGGACTTCTAGAAATAAGCTATAGTTTTTCCAGTGAGTTTTAAATAACAGTAAATATCTTAATAGTACAAATAACACTATAAAAACTGGTATATGTCTTTGTTCAATGCTTATATTAATATATATTTAATAAAAACAGCATTATAAAATATAAAAAAGTAGTGATTTTTAGAATATTGTTTATTTTGTTAAGAAATTTATGGATTCTTATTTGGAGTTGAAATCCAGATGTTACTTACCAGAGTCAACCTTAATGTAAAAGTATAAAGAAATTTACCTTTTCATAGTAAATTATATTAGTTTTTTGGCTTAAAAATAAAGCCATTTGATGAGGAGCGCCTTTTGGAGAAGCATCAAATGTGGAATTGAGAAAGAAGAGAACTATATTTTATTGGATAGTACTTTAGACTTATATAGGTTTAGCTGTGGCGGAGATTTAGTTGGATCAAACCTAGGGGTTAGTCATGTGCAGGATTGGTTTGAGTTGCTGGATACTTGGACAGTCATGTGATATTTCTTAGTTGCCATTTCCAGTATTTTGAACTGTATATTGGGAGGGCACCAAATTGAACAATGACTATGTTAAGTGGGTTGACAGTAGACAGAATACTTGTACATCTAGATCCTTGACACCCCCTTAAGGGGTTACTTTGATACATCAGGAGGGGGCTTTGTCTTCACGGCTGCTGCCTGATGACCCTGGAGTTTTTTGCTAGTGGGTACTAACCGCGTCAAGTGATCTCCTTTGCTAAGGAGGAGGCGGGCTCTGTGGTATTTCTTGACAACTGGGTCTCTGGTACCTTGGAATTTCACTAGATAGGTGTTTCTGTCTGGTATGTACTTGATGATTCTTCCTGGTACTCTTTGTACTGAGTCTAGTTTCTTTCTGTTTCCAGTCAGGAGCCAGACAGGGAGCTGATGGGGAGTGGTTCCTCTGTAGAGGTTACCTTTTGTGTTTTGAGCCTCTTTATTTCTGCTATTTTAGCTTTGAGGTGGATGTGTTGTAGATTTTATACTTGTTTTACTGTGGGGGGTTTCCCCGGGGGATCTTTATGTATGGCTGCTTGTTGCGGGTAATTATTTCTTGTTTGTACCCGTAGGTTAACTCAAACGGTGAATAGCCTGTTCCTTGATTGGTGTGGACCCAGGATACTAATGATGCATTTTTGATGTATAGTGGCCATTTTTCCTTGGCTTTGCCATCCATTATTTTCTCTAGGGTCCTGATAAGGCTGCTGTTTAGGCGTTCCACTCTGCCATTGGCCTGTTGCCTATATGGAGAGGTTATGGAATTTTAATGTTTTTGGATTTTAAGTTGTTGTTTACTATGTGACCTGATACCTCGGTTGCTCCATCAGTTATGATGTAGTCTGGAGTGCCTTAGTTGGCTATGATTGCTTTGCTAATGAATCAGCTTATTGTTTCTGCTTTGTGATTCTTTGTTGCCCAGCAGATGGGCTAGCATGTAGCAAAGTCAATGGCTACAATTAGAAAACGTTGTTTTGTCTTTGTTTCTGAGAAGGGGCCCACCATGTCTAGTCCCCAAACTTTGAATGGTTCAGGTTCAGGTACTGGGTTAACTATTGGCTGGGGAGCCTTTGTGCTGGTGTATTTCTTGCACACTGTGCACTTTTTCAGAACATCAATTATATCTTGTTTGAGTTTGGGCCACCATACTATCTCTTTTAGTGTGAAGTATAGGTTATTAGCCTTTGTATGTCCTAGTAGGTGGTGATATCTTAATATGGTGTCAACTCTTTGTGCAAGTGGGATTCAGGGAGCATGTTTGTCATTAATGATTTGGTAAATAGTGCCATTTGATACATGGAAATATTTTTTGTTTCTTACTAATGTACTGTGGGTTAGCTGGTTTGTTGAGGGGCCTTTTCCTTTGGTTTTATAAACAGTATTATATAGGTTTATCCACTCAGGGTCCAGGTGGTCAGGATGATCTTCTCTTGGATAGCATAGCCTAGAGAGAGCATCAGCTGTGACCAGCTCTGCCCCCTTTTTGTATTGGATGTCCAAATTGAGCTGCTCCAGCAGGGACATCCATTTGGCTTTTTGCTGTGCAAGTGTGTTCTGAGTTTTATAATAGATTAAGGATTTATGGTCAGTTAGTACTCAGACATTTAATTGTCCTTCTAGATAACATCTCCATTTCTTGCATGTGTGATATATTACTAGAAATTCCTAATCATGCATTGGGTATCTATGCTCAGTGTTGGTTAGTTTTCTGCTTTTGTAACATACTGACAGGAAGTCTTGCTTCCCTGGCTGCCAGATGTGTAGGACTGCGCCAATGGCGGTGTTGCTGGCATCTAACTTGAGCTCGTAGCACCTGTTGTTATTAGGGTATTGCAAGATTGGTGCTTCAATCAGAGCTTGTTTAAGTAGTTGGAAATTCTTGCCACATTTTGGTGTCAAGATGAATTTCTTCTTGGCATTACCTTTGATTAGGTCATTTATAGGTGAATTAGGTTTTCTTCAGTCTTTGATGTATTTTCTTAGGTAAGCTACCATTCTGAGAAAGCATCTAACTTGTTTAACGGAGGTGGGGCGTTGCATGTTGTTTATGGCTTTTATTTTGTCAGGATTGTGACAGATCCAGGAAATTCATGCTTGCTTTTTCATTATCCCGGTCTGACTCTTTTACGGTTTGACAGGGAATCCTTTATGTAGGCTTTGATGAGCTTGGATTCCGGGCAAGCAATATTGGCGTTAAAATTGTCATCTGGTGATCACTTCCATATTTTGTTCTTCCCATAGTATTAGCTAAAGACCATCTCTTTCATTCCATAGTTTTCTTATTTCAGTTAAAAGCCAAAAACAGAAAAGCATAAAAAGATTGAGGGAAAAGCAACCATTGTCACACATAAGTATCATTATTTATTAATTATTATTATGCTTCCATTATATACCAATTGGGGTATATTCAGCTGAAACCCCCTCTGGTTCTGGAATCACACCTGGATTCCTATCACATGGTTTATGACATAACAGAATCATCTAATCCAGATCTTTACCAAAAAGATTTTCACACCCTTAACCTATAAGAATGTGCTCCAATACATTCCAGAATCACCTGATTCTTTCTGTGGAAATGTATTGCTTTGGCTTGAAGAATTCCAGACTTCTGGTGCCAAAACCCTGTGGAATATATGTATTCCTGATCCAAGCTATCCTTGTTCCAACTTGAAACCAGCTGATCAATCCTAAATACCTAGACACTATTGTCTACATTTAGCCATTTTTTGCATTAACTGGGTTTTTGCATTAGAAACACATTAAAATGCTTTTAAACTCAAACCAGATGCCACCACAGTGCCCAGGAACTTTCCTAAGGGGACCTCAGAGCCTGAAAAATTCACTGGACGGCAGCTTGGGGCTTTAAAAATCAATTAGGAAGAGTAGCAGTGCTTCTAACCTAATAAATTTTCCAAAAGAGCGCTTTTAAACCATAATTTGGGGGTTTAATTTTTGTTAACCTTAACCAAACTTTTCTGACACAGTCAATAAACAATACAATTTAATCCTTATTCATCATATTACACAATATATATTAATTAACATTCCCAGTTAATTAATTTTTTTGAAGACAACAAGACTTTACTTGACACAGTCAAGTCTATTTTGGCCCTATGATTAAATCCCCATTAATCATATTCCAGGGCACATATATCAATTAGCCTTCCTAGTTAAGCAATTGGTTTGAGACACCTAGTCTTGTAATCTGAACTGTTCAGATAATTCAGTTTTGGCCCTCAATTAGTACAGCCTAATTGATTCATGGGTAATCCATTACTATGCTGGAAAATCTCTCCAAGGCCAATCCTATTGTTTTGAATTTCAACCTATGAAATTCATCACAATTCAACTTTTTATGAAACCACAGCCCAATGTGACTGTAGTAAAGTTGAAAGGATTTGCTTTGATGCCAATATCAGAGAAAATGTGGCCCAAGAACAGGTGTTCCTTTTCTATAAATTGGCACTTACTAGTCTTGGCGTAAATTCTGTGCTTTGCAAGTCAATTGAATGTCTTACAGACATGTGTGAGGTGCTCTTCTTTTGTTTTAGAGACTATAATGATATTGTTGAGGTAGTGTAATGTAGTTGAGAAATCATTCAGTGCTTGGTTCATCATTGAGACAACTGTTGTGGGAGTGTTAGTCATCCCAAAGATAATAATTCTACATTCAAAAGATCTAAATTGAGTAAAGAGTGCAGTTTTTGGTATGTCTTTTTCCTTTACTTCTACTTGGTTATACCCTAAGGTGAGGTCAATTTTAGAGAAAGATTTGGCTCCAGAGAGTCTTGGAACAGATCCTCTATGAGTGGAAGGGGATATTTATTCTTTACTGTGCTTACATAGAGAGCTCTATAGTCAGTTACTAGACAGAGTGAACCCTCTTTTTTCTTTTCAAAGAAAACTGCTGCATGCCATGGGGATTCAGACGGGCAAATAAATCCTTTGGCTAGGTTGTCCTCAATATGGGTTTTGAGGGTTTAGGTCTTCATGGAGGATAGTCTGTAGAGAGTTGCATGTTTAGGCATGGCTTTACATAAGTTGATGCCATGTTTGACCTCCCGTTCAGGTAGTAGCTCTGTGAGTTCTTCATTGAATACATGAGTGTATTCATTTAGGAATGCTGCAAGTTCTGGGCATTGAATTTTGGTTAATTGTATATTACTGGATTTTGTGTACCTCATTATGTGGAGGTTACTGTCTTTGGCTAGACGTTCTGAGTTGTCTTGGTTTATGACCTGGACAAATACTGTATCTCTATGAATTAGGTTGTTGGGTTCTTTGATAATGTTGAAATTGACTTCATTGTGTTTTATTGTCATGGTTTTTATTTTCCAACATACGCTGGAGTTCACTTGGGTGAACCAGCCCATGCCTGCTACAATGTCCTAGCAAGAGTTAAGTCTTCTTTCCTTGAAGGGGAAAAATTGAAAAGGTGTCTGCCAAAGCACTCATGACCAAGATTCCAGACACCCCCAAAACAACAATTGAGAAACTTTTAAATGTCCAGAAGCACGTTGTGGAAGGCCTTCAATTCAAGTCCTTTGCCTCTCCGCGCCGTTTGTCTGGACAGATGACCCAGAAATGTATGCCCACCTAAGACTTGCAAAACGTACCCAAACAGATGACACTGAGCAGCCAGCACAACTGGTTACACCAAGAATAGCAAAGCCTGCCAAGGCTGCAGGCAAGGAGGAGACTGTAGAAGGTAACCTAAAATTATAATTAATAAAAATTTCCAAATACTTACCTTTTTTAGAAGAAGTTGATGGTGAACTCCACCGGGTCCTGGTCCCTTTTGTCCCCGCCACATTCTATGCCAACTATGCCACTCATGTGGCCAAGCAACTTTTCCTGTCTTACCTGTCTTGTGGGAGCTTAAAGACCGTATCCACAGGTCTTTTCCAATGTTGCAGGAGGCATTGGCTGGGCTTACACATGCCAAGGGGGCATCTGAGTGGGCAGTTACTGCCTACAAGGATGCCCAACTGGTTGGTCTGGACCTGGTATCACTCAGTGGAGTTTACTGTGTAAACTCCATTGATCTTATTTGGGACGTCCTGGTGATGCTCCCATTCAAGAATGTACTGGAGATGGGCCGGGCTTGTGTGGCTGCTTGCTTCTGCTTCCTGGTGGAGCACACCCTGTCTTACCTGCTTGAGAACTTTGGGCGCGTAGTGAGCGAATTGGCTGTTGCAGACGCAACAGCTGTAAAGAAGACCAAAATTCTCCTGGTGGACTTTGGGCTGGCCTGGAGTGCCAATGAGACAGGGGTCCTGGCAGCTATGGAGCTGAACTTTGTCAAGACAAAGCACAACAAGAATATAAGCGTGGTTTATAATAAATTGTGCAAGTTTACAGAAGTCTTTTCTGGGCAAAGGCTTCACCTTGTTATTTACCTGGGGTTTTTATTCTTCTTTGGGATGGTTGCGTTGGTTGAGGACCTGGACGGGGTCCTTCTGGGGATTGACAAGGCCAGGTTCTCCCTGGATGGGAAGAAGGTCCCCCCAGGTACAACTTGGTGGATCACGTCATCCAGGACACCTTGGTACTGGCTGACATCTTTGGGTTTGCAGCCCCGCCAGAAAAGCTGCTACTTCATTCCCACCTAACAATACTCTCTTTTACCAGCCGACGTAAATATTTTAACCAGGGTGTATCCACTGTCCACAATGTGGCGGTGGAGGTTGTGCGCCACCTTCATTGTGGGGTGGGTACATACCGCCAAACTCACTACAGGTGTTCTTAATAAATTCTCTCTTCCAAATAATTCCATTGCAATTTATAATATTTTTATTATAATAAATTTTTCTGATTCTTATTTTAGCAAACAAGATCTTCAGAATATATCCCAGAGAAGGTCTTAATAAAAGCATAATAATATATTTCAATAAAATCTACTTCTGATTTGGACACATTACATTCACTTTTTTTGATTATTTTATTTATTTTCCAAAAGCAATATTAATGAATTTGTGTAATCCAGTATCAAGCATTTGGGATACCCTTAGATGGCATAATAAAATAATATACAATAAAATAAATAAAATACTTACATCTATTGATGGATCTTCTGAATGTGATTGTGGGCGTATAAACATCTAAATATAAAATAATAATTAATAAATGTTGAATAATAAATTAGAGAATGTAAAAAATTGGACACACTAAGCCTTTAATTGATTGGCTGTTTGGCTAGGCACGCAGGGATGAACAAATCAGCGTGGCCATAGAATTTGGCCACGGTCTCAGCTAGGAGGGTATGGATCCTGGCCTGCAGCAAATCAAACAGGTCCTTGGTCACTGTTGGGGTTCCTTGCTTGAGACTTGCTTGAGCCACCCAAAGACTTCCTTGATGGGATTTAGGAAGGGCAAATAGGCAGGGAGGAAGAGAAGGCGCATATTTGAGTGGCCAATTGCTGGGGGCCCACTGCAATGCTTGTGTCAATTGATGGAAATTCTTCAAGAATATCAGCCACCTTGTGGAGACCAACGTTGTCCAACAAGATTACATTGGTGAAGCCCGGGCTTGTGCGCCTCAGGTGCTCCTGGACTAATTGGAGAAATGACAGGAAGGTCCAGCTATTGCGGAAGCCTAGTATCATTTGGTAGAGCTTGACCCCCTTTGGACCAAGAAATGCCACCATGGAATAGGCTGTGGCGCGGACTGCAGCACGTCAAGCCACCCCGTCATTGGAGCCTCTGGGGACATACCCATACTCATTGTGCATCAAAAAGGCAAATGCTGATTTGTCAATATAGTAAAATTTGACCGTCCCCTTGGCTTTGAGGGCAGTATACTCTTCTGCGTAGTTTTTACAGGTCTCAATATTGGCTAGGATGTTTCAATTGTATGGGAATACCCCAAGTTTTTTCCAGGAAAATCACATTCCCTTGACCAGATGGTAGTAAAAGAAAATCAAAGCCTCAACCCCAAAAGTGGACTTGACCATCACCTGTATATTTGCCAGTTCAAGATGGCAGTCCCAGGTGATCCACTGGCAGATTGCCCATTTGTGCTCCTTGGTGAGCATAGTGGAAACACGCAAGGATTTCTCCCCGGCAAGAACTCGGCCAGTATCAATGAACTTGCTGAAGGTCTTGCTGGCGTACTTGGGATCCACCCCAACAAGGGCTGTGGCCGCCTTGTAGTCACCCAATTCCCGCATTAGCTTAAGCAGAATGATGTGTTTGATGTCGGGGATGCGCTTCTGGGCGGGCTTTGTGGGTTCAGATAAGCCAGGATCCTGATTGATGACAGGCTTGCAAGGCATGGGCACCTTGTTGTAGAAGGCTGCAACTTTCTTTAGCACCAGCTGTCCCTCATTGGTTTGGTAGAACTGGGGCTCCTTGCCATCCTCCTGATTGCCATCACTGACGTAGGGCTCATAGCTAGTATCAAGTACAGGCTTCACCTTCTCCAGAATGGCAGACGGGACTGACTCTTGCCGGTACACAACATCAAACACATATGAAGTAAGTTCTACCTCCTTGTTTCTAACCATTTTTGTTGTGGTAACCTTGGTGGGCTTCTGGGTCAGCTTTGGGACCCAAGGGTTGATGCTCTGCACCCTAGAAGCTTGTGCTCCTTGAACCAGCTGTGTCAGTGCAGCATCATTATCAAACTCTCCTCTCCTGCCTCCCTCCTGAGTAGGCACTTGTGTTGTACTAAGTCTATTCTTTGACCCGCGGGGGCAACTGCAACTGCGGCGCACAACGGGTGCAATGGTAGTCTGTTGTTGTGTTCCTTCCATTTTTAGAGCTTAATAAAATATTAAATAAAACTTAATTAAGTTACTCTCTAATTTTAATTTTTGCTTTTATCTGTTTATGGATATTCAATTATTATTATTTTCCCACCCAATATCCCAATTATAGATTTTTTATTTCTTAGTTAGTTGTTTTTGGTGTTACAACACCCATTTTAGAATACTCAAAAAAATCCACTCATTTTCCTAGATTTTACTACCAAATTCAAACACCCAACACAATATTTTTAAAATTTATGTTTCAGATCTTGTGTCTTATTTTAGATACCTTGGTATCATTCATGATTACAATCCATTACACATATTGCGTGAGTGATTTTGTTTACATAGTGAGTTGCTATTGTGTTTTGTTTTTGGATTGAGTTTTGACTCACCACACTTGGGGTATTTTGTCACCAATTCACATAGTAAAAATATGTACACCAAAAGTCAACTCACACCATTTTGTTTGTGAATTGATGTATTTTGGATTATATTTTGAATGGGTTTGCTTTGCGTGTGAGCTTTTTGTTGCTGTGTTGACCCATTTTGCCCATTAACGCCAATAAACTCTGTTAACAGAGTATATATTTTAACCTGAGACTTGGATTTTGTTTAAATCTGAAGAATTTTTGCTTGTTGCCATAGCTTTTAAAACTACTGTATTGCTTGGTTGCCATTTCTGGTATGTCAAACTGTATATTGGGAGGGCACCAAATTGGACACTGGCTTGATTTTAAGTGGGTTGGAAGTAGTCAGAATACTTTTACATCTATATCCTTGAAACTTTGTTCAAATGGTGTTGAAATTATGCCTGTTCCATTTTAATTTTGAAATTCTTACTTAATAATTCACTTTGAAAAATTAGCTTAGCTTTGGAAATGCCCAATTCCAGCAGATAAATACTAAAATAATGTTGACTTACTGAATATTGACAAATTGTTGACATTCAGTAAGTCAACTTGTGGAATGAGATAATTTTTTCAGTTTCCATGCTATTGTATAAATCAGGGATGATTTTTGTATTCAATTACCTCTCTATTCAAACTCTCCATGGGGATCAAATCAAACTTGAATCAAATCAGGTGCCTTGGTGTTGTTTGTTGTAATCTGAGGCGCAGCACAGAGTCACAACAGGAAATTCTAACCTTAGGATTGGATTTGTACTAAATCTCAGTTAGAATGGCAGGAAAGACTATGTGATTACCTTGTGGCCCTGATTGAATAATATCTGCTAGACATGGCTAGAGAAGCGCCAAAGTACGTGGAGACACAAAGACAAAAATGTGAATAGAACTTATTTTTATTGGTAAATAGAAAATGTAATATATAGTGGTTTACAATACCACAAAACAGTACATGGACGGTAGGATCACTTGTCACAAGCATGAGTGGGGTAAGTGAGTTGCACAGAATCAGGAAACTGAACAATTGTATTTAACAATTTGGAGCCAGCCTCATTTTGAAGGGCAAAAGCAAAAGAGAGATATTTTTCCTCAAAATAACCCATCAAAGGCAAAATTGAAACATGGTGAATGGCAGAATTTACAACATTATTCTACCCAAGAGCTGGCATGTGGTGCTGTATGTAAATGGTAGCAGTGCTTGGGGGCCAAGAATAACTTCTGCTGGCACTGTACTGCATATTGATAAGGTTGCTGACATCCCAGAGCCTAATGATAGGGCAGTGTGACATGATCAATCCCTGCAACAGTGCTGTGGATCACTAATTGTGCATTTTTTATGTGTTTAACAGCAATAATTTCCACAGAAGCGGCTGATTTGTTCTTGCTGGCTTGTCACTGATTCCCCAATCAATTAAGCTTCCAAAATCCCCAGTCAACAGTTCCTCACTGGAGGGATGGTGAATGGTAAACACATTTATCATCAATACAACTATCAACAGAGGATTCATAACTGGTAAGCTCTAATTAGAGGCACTGGGTGTGACAGAAATTTTCATATAGTAGGAAATTTTCTCTGTGTGGTGGGGAATCACCACCCAAATTCACACGGAGTTGATTATTAACCATCAATGAAGCTTCAAATATTGTTTGGTAAAATTTCCAAAAGATACACTAGGATTAAGCAAAATGATTAACCCTAATCAAACAATTCCAAGATGAATTTCCTGGGATAGAATCAAGATGTCTTTGGCATGTAATTCTAGACATTGAGATGTTACAAAAGTCTCTTCTTCAGATACAGTGGCAAAACTCCAAGATTTGATGGCATTGGATCAACATTGGGAAGAGAGTACAACAAAGTTCCAACAGCAGGACCCCATCTTCTGGTAATAACTCAACTAAGAATCAAATGATAAGGAATGTAGCGCAGCAGGATAACTACAGGATGCACAATAAATAAAGCTAGACCAAGATAATATTGATTTTATTTTAGTAAAATTTTAGGGAGGACTTAACTCTTAAGAGTTGAACAGAGAAATTTTCCCATATATATCAAAATTTGAATAAGCAATACAACCTGGATCCTTGGCTCCTATTCCTTCTACATTGTCAAGCAAGTACCTGGTCCAGTTAGCAAAGAGCTCTTGTGTGACCAACTTCTGATGACCACACTGATAAATAAGGTTGTATTGAGTGACTCTCATGTTTGTTGATTTATTAGTGTTAATTTGAAAGGGAGAATCAAATCCAGATGGAGAACTGGAGCAACAGTAACTCATTTTTGACCAACTGTTTGATTTAAATACATCAAATAAGTTAATTTGGTAAACAGATTTCTGCGCTTTCCAATTTGGGAAAATCATTTCCAGCATTATGGAATCTACTGTGGTATTAACCTCTGCTTTAGCCTGGGGTACAATACTGCTGTCAGGAAGACAGAACAGGGAGAAATTCTTGTGAGTAGGAGAAAGTTTTATTGCCGCCAGAGTAAGCTTGGGATGACCAATTGCTGTTGGGTTGCAATTATAGAACTCTTGGATAAGCTCAGGGGAATTTGAACAGTCATAGTGTGGAACCCATAAATTTTCAGAATTAGGATAAACTTTCCAAGATACCAAATACCTTAGTTGGTAATGATTCTTCTGAGAAGACATAATACAATTCAACCAATATTCTAGTTCTAGTTCTCCTTTTACAATAATGAGTTGGTAAGAAGAAGTCTCAGTGCCCTCAAAGGAGATGAGTAGGCATCCATGAAAATTATGGAAAATCTTAAAGGATAGTGGTAAATCTAACCAATACACAGAGCAACCAATTCAATGTTCCACTTTGAAAGGACTAACCTGCTTAGGACCTAACTTGTACCATGGGACCTTCAAATTCATATTACAGGCATCAACCATGACTAGATCCCCTGGCCTGCAAGTTGTACCCTCCTGGCACTTGCAATCTGTGTATTCCTTGTAATTTGTCACAGCAGCAGCAAGAGTAACCTGGAGCTACTGCTGAACTTGCTTCAATGCAGCGGCTTGATTAGTTGCAGCTTCCACATTGTTAACCAGACAAGTACCCATGTTGGATAAAGGATTGTAACCCACATTGGCATAAAATGTCAATACTTGAGTTGACGTGTGTGGAGCGTTATTATATGTGAACTCTGCCATGGTTAGGTTTGCACACTAGTCATCTTATTTTTGAATTAGTGTAGCAACATAAGTAGAACTCCAAACTTTAGTTTATCCTCTCTTTTTGTCCATCAGACTGGGAGTGGAAAGCAGTAGAGCAGCAGAGCTTAATCCCAATACTCCCAGTAAAGGCTTCCCTGAACTGAGCAATAAATTAGGGGCCACAATCACTCACTATCTCCATCAGAATGCCATGTAGGGAGGAGATCCTGTTCACAAACAACCTTGCTGTTTACACCAACGTATTTTAGTCAAGGTTGGAACAAAGTGTGCAATTTTTGTAAACCAATCTACCACCACCATGGTTGCATTCAACCCATTGGAGTCTGGATGTTCTTTAATAAAATCCATTAACACCAACTTCTAAGGCCTGTAGCTTTCTTTAATGGAACCAAAAAACCAGTAGTCTTTTTTCTGCTTGCCTTAGATCAAACTCATACCAGAAAATTGCGAACAAAAGCTGCCACCTGCACTGTCAAACCTTTCCAGGAAAACTGGCGGCAGATTAGTTCCACAGTTTTGTTTTTCCCTGGGTGGCCTGTTGTTGGACAGGTGTGATTAGCCTCCATGGTTTTGTCCCAAATAGTTCCTTCTGGGACCCACAAGCAACCTTGGTGATATAGGACGGGACTTATCTTATGATTACCCTGAGGCTGACCCACTGGATTTGCACATGCTATCTCCAATAGCCTATCATAGCCTTTGGACAGGGGCTTCAAAAACTTAACTTTATAATATAATTCTAAGTCTGCACCATTAGTTAAGGACATGGTGGCAAGCTTAGCAGGAAGAGTCAACACAAAGGCAACAACAGCCTTATCTGGGATCAAAGTATGTGTGTTGAACTTGGCATTCATACTAGCATCTGGGAGATGGGAAGGATTCCTGCTTAGTGCATTGGCCAAGTGATTGTCAGATCCCTTAATAAACTTGTAGCGGAACTTGTATCTTGTCAAGTCACTAAGCCATCTGGATTGAAAAACCAGCAAACCCCTGGGTTGAAAATAGTACAGGAGAGCCTTATGGTTGGTTCTTACAATGAAGGGGTGACGCGCTGACATGAGATGGTGATGCCAATGCCTCAAAGATTCCACAACTGTCAACAATTCCTTGTTGTAGATCATGTAATTTTGTTCATGAGCCTCCATTTTCCAAGATAACTACCCCACTGGTCTTTCAACACTGTCACAAGCGGTTTGTAATAACACACCAGCCACATCATATTTGGAGGCATATGTGGAAACCACAAAAGGGAGCTCAGGATCTACATGTTGCAGAACTGGGGAGGATAAAAAATAGCATTGCAGCTAAGAATTCTTCTGCACACTCAGGCGTCCAGACTAGAGTTGTCTTCCCACTGGCTGGATAAAAAAGAGCCACCACTTCCAATAAATTTGGGGTAAAATTTTTCAAGAAGGTACATGTGGTGATCCACATGTGTGATGTTTTGCAGGCAAGGGTTGATTTGGCTTCAAAGTAAAGACAATATGCTGAAGGTGACAATGTGTGGTTAGCTGGTGACGCTGTAAACTAGTAGGTAACATAGGGCTGCTAGGGGTAAGTAGGGTGAGCCTAGTAGGTAACATGGTCTACTAGGGTAAGTAAGGCCTTCCTGGTAGATAACGTAGGACTACCTGGGGCATATGTTGCCTCTACCCAGAAGATATAATTGGCTGCTTTGGGCTATAGTGCTTCACCTTGCAGGAAACTGTGGCTGCAGAAGGGTGAAGACTGAAATAGAAAGCAGGGGACTTGGTCTGTTTGAGGTGGAGAAGGCTTTGGCTCCCTGGCAGTTAACGTGGGCTGCCAGGGAGGGGAAGAGCTTTGAAAGCTCTATGTACCCTAATATGCTTGCAGGGGGTCTGTGAGCAAGCACCATACCTAACAGGCTGGTAGGGTGTCCTTGTTTATACCCCTATGGGAGTTTTAGGGGAGCCCAAAGTGAGCATTGGAGGGTATAGACTTGCTCAGAGGTGTCACCAAGGCAGCTTGCTTGGGGAAGCAAGCTGCAGAACTTGGTGTGATCAGGCCTCTGGGAAGTGGAGATGATTACTCTGCAACTGAAAGCCCATAATCAAATCACCTGGGTTATTAAATACAACACATAGACATTGATCTATGGTTGAATGGCCTAAGTGGATTGCCACTTGTGAGGGCCCAGTCAAACGCCAGTTTGATATAGACTCATGCCTGGGTCTACAAGCTCTGGTAATGGGGACTGAGATAAAGAACTGAGGTGGTTCACAAAATTAACAGAGAAAAATAGCAGGAGGGACTGTTTGGTCACAGTGAAGGCTAGTGGATGGACTTTCAATTCATATTGAATGGCGGGAACCAATATGGTTCAGTGTGTAGAGGTAACAAAAGAGGTTCCTAGTGAGAATTTGTTGAGGAACTGGTTGAGGAGAAGTTAAAGGACAGGGAGATTCTGGATGAAGGACTAGCGGATTCAAAACAGGATGGCCAAGGGACCAGAAGATGGTGTTTAAGAACTGAAGAGCTGAGAGAATGAACTAGTCAGACTGAATGCAGAAGCTGGAAGAGCTGATTTTAGTATCTTTTGAGAGGAAATATAGATGAAAAGAAGCAGTTAAATAATAATTAAATACTTCCTGAGTATGATTATAAAAAGGATTAAAAATCATATAATAGAAAAGAAAGAGAAGAAAAATAATATATAGTTTTTTAGAACTATATATTATTTTAGAAAGAAGAATTGAAGAGGAAATAGGCCAGAAAGAAGCAGGGAAGAGAACAGAGAAACTGTAAGGGCAAAAGAGCAAATTTTGCCAAGAACAACTAGGAGAGGCAAAAGGACAAGCAAGAAGCGGATTCAAAGTCGTAAAACGTTGAAAGAAACACGGAAAAACACATAGAAACGTTGAAAAATTGAAGGGTCAAAATTTGCCTGAGTAAAACATATGTGGAAGCGCTCAAGATTTGCCAGGGAAACATAACAGGAATTACAGCGAAGCCGTTTAAAACGCAGAGCAGTTGTTTACCTGGAGCAAGACAGCTTTGAGTTCAAACCAGAGTCAAGGACAGGTTATCTGGGGAAACCTTTTTGGCAAAACCGTTGAATCAAGGCGCATGATTGGCTGCAAGCCAGTGTCTATTTGATCAACGTTTTAAGGGCTTTAACTCTTAAGTTAAAGCCTAAAAAATGAGAAGCAGAAGCAGAAAATTCAGGGCTTTAATTGGCTGGAGTAATTTTAAAGTCTTAATATATTATAAAAGAAGAAAAACAGGATAGTTTAAGCTTTGAAGAACCAGAGTTCTAAGAGAAGTTTTTGGTCTGAAACAAGGGTCTATAAAAGGGGGAGCTATCTGAGACTCTTGAGGGAATGGAAAAAGTGGATTACAAAGCCACAAGGACTGGACTAGACTGGAATAGATAAAGTGGAGTACAAAGGCCACCAGAGCTGGAACAGAGCGCCAGAATCCAAGACTAAGGAGCCAGAGTCCAAGTTTAAGGTGCAGGAGTCCAAGATATTGTTGGAGGGCTCCAAGTATTGGCAAATTCATATTGCACCCTTGACCCCCTGGGCCATATACCATAAGGTTTCTAAGAGGATCTTCTTTCTGAGAGTGAATAAAAGCCCATTTTGACCCCTATTCATATTTCTTAGATACATTTCCCCTTACTAGAGAATGACAATCCCTTCCATCTGGTCCCTGGCTACAATCCAGGACACACTTGAGGACTGCTGACCAGGAACCCCACAGTACAGGTACCCAGGAAACTATAAAGCTGAGATGCTGTCACAGGAGTAGCATACTTGCAAACAGCTTCTTCCTTGTCAGGGACAATAGTATGACCATCCTCAAATATACTATATTGCCCAGGAAGGTAACCTTATGTTTAAAGAATTCACATTTACTTTGTTTGATTATCAAATTATCCTGGAGGATATGTTCCATCACCACTGATAGATGGGCCTTATGGGACTCCTCATCTGGAGAAAACACCAAGATGTTGTCCATGTATGAAATGGCATACACACCCAGGAGATCCCCCAAGACTGAATTAATCAACTGCTGAAAGCAAGCCAGAGCATTTTCTAACCCAAAGGGCATAACACAGAACTGGAAGATTCCTTTCTTAGTTCTAAACGCTGTCAATTACTCCATCCTCTCTGTGATCCTAACCTGATTTAACACATTCAAAAGATCAAGTTTTGAAAACACTTTTTCCTTCTTAATACACCAAGAAATTTGTGCTTCAAGAGGCAAGGGGTAGGGGTCAGGAATTGTGATATTGTTTTAGTTTCCATATTCCACACAAGGTCTTAGCAACCCATCTGACTATTGAACAAACAACAATGGAGAAAATATTAACAAAGCCTTCTTAATGTATCCTTTTGCCAACATGTCACAAGTCCACCCTTCCTGTCATGAATGACATTTCAATACTTGTATTGAAAACCTAAGAGTCAAACCTCATTTCCCTGAAGGCGGAGCAAAACCTCCATGACAATCCAAGACCTGCCAATCTGTTAATTCACAGGCTCAAATTGTTAAATTATCCCACAAACTGCCAGCCTGCTACGGAAAATTCCCTGGAATCAAACCCTGACCCTCCAAAGACTACTAAAGTCACACAAAGTGGACAGGAAACTGCCCACTTGTTAAATTAAAAACCCAAGTTGACAAGTTACTCCAAGACCCACCAGCCTCCCAAGGACAATTTCCCAAATGGTCACCAGATTGATGCCAACCTTGAGCCATCAAAGACCTGGACCTATGCAGAGGTTGTAACTTGCCTTAAGGAGGCTAAAACAAAACCTACTATTAACTCTGCCAATGACCACCAGCAACTACCAGCCTTCCCTCCAGAATGGGTAGTACAATTGAACTACTCAGGTGACATAGTGAACAGTGGCAGCGGAATGAAGCATTTCCACTTCTATTTACCAGAGCAGGCACAACCTGGATCTGCTAACCTCAAAACTCTAAGCCAAATTCACACCCTGCCAGTGCCTTGCCTGCAAACCTAAACCCTGCAAAAATCAAAGAAGTAAAACCCCATGGTATAAAAACCCCAGTGTGATGATGAAGGCCATATCATCATTTTTGATAATAAAGTTTTATGAACCTTTGGTTTGAAAAAATCTTACCCTATCTAGTTTTAGTGATCTTCCATCTAAATTCCGGTCAAACAGACTACCAGGCTGCCGCCGCCTCCTCCAGAGACCAACCTGGCAAATCACCCCAGGCATTATACCATCCTCCAGGAGCCCCCTTTGGACCTGTGCACTTTACTGAATACCCCCCAACCCGGCCTATTTGGAATACAACTTGGAAACCATCCTCATTGCCAACCCCTTGGCAAGGACTAGAAGTACCAACTACGTAGGATGCAAAGGAAAGAGGATCAAGATACCACCCTTATTGTTCAAAGACAAGTACAACTACCTACCAGTGTACTTTGTTTCCATGACTCCACCCCCAACCCCTAGACCAGACCACCCACTAGAACCCCCCCTGCCAATACCACCTCTACCCAGCTGTTTGGAGTACTCTATATTGCTTTGACAGGATTAGTGGATTCCATGGTCCCCAACTCTGGGCCCTGTTCCCTGCTTGGTCAGTCTTTCTCTTACATTATCAAGTTAGCACCCATTCTATGGTGGGCCTTACCCACCAGCTTGGCCGCCCCTCACCCCAAGCCGCCCTATGCCTCTACCTATGACTGGTTTCCTGACACCTCCAAACATGCATCCTCCTTTAAAGTCAAATGGTAGATAGGAGAAGCAATACAAATAAGATCAACAGTAATATTGAAGTTGGAGTCAAACTGAGTGCGCTTGGGGAAAGCCTTGCCCCTAGTGGCGTCAAAAGCCGCAGACCAGGGTTGAAGGAATGCTGGTAAGTCTGAACTCACAGGCGTAGGAACTGGGATTTTTGAATAGATTAAGAAGACTTCTTTAACTCTAACATTCCCAGCAATGGTATACAAACAGTAATACCCAAATAATGATCTACATGCAACTTGTTTTTTAAGAGAGTTGATATACTATGATCTTTCCACCAGCCTACCTGTCAGAGATCCAGCCTGTGGGGGGTTCTTGGGAACTTGAGGGTGGACAGCCTGCAGGCCCAGCAGAAAGAGCCCACCACAAGATTAGTGCTAACTTTACAATATAAGATAAAGATTTGCCCAGGAGGGCCCAAGGTCTGTTTGCAGGCACCATTGAATCAATAAAGCCAGTAAGAGTGATATACATTACTCCAAAAATCTGAGTGAAAGTTGACTCATTGGCCGCAACATATTCTTGCGGGTGGTTGGGCTGCAGGGTGAGAGGTGGTGTCATTGGAACCAAATATGTGGGAAGTTAGTTGTACTTGTTGCAGAATAGCAGAGGAGGTATGATGACTTTGATACCCTCTCTGTAAACGGTTTATGCCTCTCTAGTTCTAGCCACTGGGTTGTAGATAAGGATTTCCTCTAAGATGAACTCCAAATACTCCAGGTTGGGTGGGTATTCAGTGAAATTTACTGGGACAAAGGGAGTTTCTAGTGGATAATAGAATTTGGGTGGATGGTCCTCAGTTTCTTGGGGTTGGTGGGTGTGAGGTGTGGAACCGCAGGAGGTAGACTTCAAATGAAATAGAACTAAAATCAAATATTTAATAACCTAGTTGAACCAAAGGTTCATGTCACTTTATTGCAAGAATGGCAATGGGTAACTTCCTGGCGGTCCAGGGTATAAGTATGCCCATCTGCCATGGGTAAACTTTTACAAATTTCTTTGGCCTGGGTGCTGCTGTCTACCAGGGTTTTCCAGTCCTTGGTGGCATCCTTTGCATGAGTTAATTCATTGGCTGATTTGAACTTAGAATACTTGAATTTCCTTGTCAGGTTGTGGTGTTGGTCATCTCTGGGCGGCTCATGTTCTATAGGAAGTTTCTTTGTTTCCCCTTCTGTGGTGGCCTGAGTTATTTCAGGATCTATTACTTAGCCTTCCTGCTGATTAGTTGGGTTAACAGGATCCTTTATTGTGGGGAGTGTTAATGTAGGTGGTTTTGGTTCATCAAGCTTTAGGGGATTCCCCAAAGTCAAATTCTGCTCTGGTTCAAGCCCAAAAATCTGTGGGCTGGCAGCCTGAAGGGTATCAGGGTTCAAATCCCGTAGTTGAGGTGTTCCTATGAGCATAATCAACAGAAGTTTGTCACTTGTGACACTAACCCTAAGATAATACAATACATGAGGGTAGTGCTTATGGAGAATCTCACAGTAAAGAATTGACCTGAAACCATAAAAGTCACAGGCTTCTTCAACTGTAACAAGAGAAACATCTGGAAACTTCATCCTCTGGCCAGCATACTGGGATGGTACTTCAATTGCAACAGATCTTTGGTCTCTACACTCATGAAATTTTCAGAAGCACCAGTATCCAACAGAATTGCAGATCAGAAGATAGTTTGACCATTATCAATGCTACCATAAAACAAGAAGTAACCAGAGTAGATTTATTTGATGCAAATGAAGCAACCTCAGCAGGATTCTGCTTCTCTTTGGTGGCCTGGACTGCAACTAAGGAGGCAGGATGCTCCTGAAAATAACTCTTGATCATTTTTTGAACTCCTTTGTGAAGAAAAGTACAATAACAATAAATAGGAACTAAAGACAACTCTTCATAATTGGCAATCAACAACTTATTGGGGAGGACATGCTGGAGCATAGTCAAAGAGCTCTTTGGAGTACCGCAACTGCCACTTCATTACATATGCAGGTTTGTTCAGAACTGCTAACTGCATCTTGGAAGACAAACAAGGTTAATTCTCTTTGCTAGAACTGGTTGAAGTAATCACATGATGTGCATTGGAAAATCATGAACATGCAGCAGGTTTGGCTTTGAGCGCCAATGCACCTTGATTGGTAGCAGACAGATTTTAGACCAGAGAAAGAATTTGTCTTACATGGGCCTCAGTTGTGGTTAATGGGGAATCCCAAACTTCCAAGTCCTGGGAAGTCTGGTCATCTGCTAACCACAACTCTGAGAGCTTATTGATTTTGGGGATATCAATCATGCAGCAATAAGCAAGAAACTGAGAAAGGAATATTGACAGCAGACTAGTACCCTGATGGAAGGCATACAATTTACAATATACTTTGAGCTCCTCAAGAGATACATGTCAGGGTGAAGTAGAGTGAGAGCTCATCATAATTGATCAAGTGAGGAACATATACTCAAATGAGGATGCCATTACCAATGAGGAGGAGACAATGTGTGTTTACTTGGAAATGGTAACCCTTGGAGAGTGAATAATGAAAGGTGCAGCAGAAGATTATTCACAGGTACATTAGGAAGTCTTAATTTGTATCAACGTCAAGATCTAGCAGCATAGATGGGCTCACATTCAATTTTGCAGGTTTCAGGTATCATTTCAGCAGGAGGAGAAAGATTACCAGGAAACTGTAGAGGTGAGAAATCAGAATCTAGCAGTCTGGTTATTAAAACATGATTAAAAAATATTGAAATAAGTGGATCATTGAGGCTAGATAATTATTGAGAGTAAAATATCAAACTAAGATAGTTTGGTGGGAAAAAATGTTACTTAAAGCCTTTAGGTGCATCTTGATGAGGTGGCCTCCTTGTATGTAATATTTAGTCAGCTGCAGATACCACTAATAGTGATTCTGTAAGCTGTTACCTGATCTCCTTTGAGGTCAGGATTTGATGACCAGCAGGAAAAAAGGAGGGAAAACTGGGCATGAGGCATCTGCGCCCCACTTGGACCCAATTTCCTGTGCCGCCACCCACTTGCAATCAATTGTTAGATTTAAATCTATGATTGCTGCAAGCAGGCGGGGCTTTGGGCAGGGTTCCCCTGGGTGGTGGCGCTCTGGCTGAGCCACACCTAGGGAAACTATGGCCATGACTTTTGTGATATGAGGCACAGCACAGAGTCACAACAGGAAATCCAAACCTTAGGATTGGATTTTTACTACGTCTCAGTTAGAATGGCAGGGAAGGCTATTTGATTACCTTGTAGCCCTGAATTAATAATATCTGCTAGACATGGCTAGAGTGGTGCCAAAGTATGTGGAGACACAAAGACAAAAATGTGAATAGAACTTAAATTATATTGGGTATAAAGATTGGGATTATATACTGTGTAGCTTTAACACAAAACAGTACATGGACGGTAGGATCACTTGCCACAAGCATGAGTGGGGCAAGTGAGTTGTGCAGAATCAGGAAACCAAACAATTGAATTTCCCAATTTGGAGCCAGACTCATTTCAAAGGGCAAAAGCAAAAAAGAGAGATTTGTCATCAGAATAAACCAGCAAAGGCAAAATCAAAACATGGTGAATGGCAGCATTCACAACATTTCCCCCTCTAGATTGGCCTTAGGGGGATGGTAATTGCAGAGGAACTTAGCATGCACACAAGCAAATGATTGACCACTAGAGAGGAGTTTTACAGTATACTCTGACCCTTGTTTGAAGGTCACTTCCAAGGGACCAATCCACAAGTCTAGCTTATGAGCTTGTCCTCCTATTCTATGTTGATAGTAAAGAACGTGGTCCCCAATGTTGAACTCAGGCAGGGGGATCTCACAGCATTGTCAGGGGAGAGCTCAAGCAGCTTGGTTTTATAGGCAGACGTGTAGGAAGAGGCCTGAAAATCAATTATTCAATTGACTAGATCTTTGATATGGTCATCAGGATTTATGGCCTTACCAGAGGAGAGTAGAGGGGCCCAGGAGCAGCAGAGTGGTGGTTTCACGGCCATATAACATAGCAAAGGGGGAATATCTTGTGACATGATGTTTTCTAAGGCAATAGGCAAAGAGAGCAGCAGGTAAGTATAGATCCCAGTTGGCGGCTTCAGAGTAAGTGAGTTTCCTCATGAAAGAACCAAAGTTGAATTTGCGCGCTTGATTGTCACATTGGCAGAAGGATTATAGGGGTCAGAGAAAGACTGTTGAGACTCCAAGGCTTCAACAACATAGGTCACCAGCTTGGTGTTGAATTTAGTCCCATTTTTAGACAACAACACTTGAGGGCAACTGTGGAAAAAGAATAAATCTTGCAGCAGGAAGGTAGCAGTTGTCTTGGCAGTGATGTCCTTAGTAGGGCAAGCTTCTACCCACTTGCTAAAATAATCAATAGCAATTAGGATAAAACAGCAACCAGAGCGGGAGCAAGGGAGGAGAGTACAACTCTAGGAATGTACGCTCAGGTAGCTCATACAATATTTGGGAGTCTAGTATAGCCTGAGATCCAGGGGGATAGTCACAGCAGAAGTGGCTAAGAGAGGAATCCTTTCAGACGCAGGACAAGCCATAGGAGGGCACTTCATGTTGGAGGAATGGGTATGGTATTTTAGAGTTGAAACACCAGTGGGATGTTCCAAGGCATATGTCTTGAGGTGCTTCCTGGGAACTTTAACTGGCTCTTCAAAGATCATGGGGACCTGGTACCCCAAGATAGAGAGGTAGCTGTCCTTTAAGTTTATGATCATATTATATTCCCTAAGGAATTTAGTACCAACTAGAAGGCTGTAGCTCTCATTCTCCAAGACAACAGCAGGCGCGGCCAAGAGTAGTTTGCCAAAACTCATGGGAAGAGCAGAATAAGCTTTTATAGCACAAGCCATGAATAGCCCAGCTGTGCCATACAACTGATGATAGTTAAAGTTGGGGGCAAGTGTGGGCTTCTTGACAAGCTTTGAGGAGACAACATTAACAGCAGGCCCAGTGTCTAAGACAGCCTTAATCTTCACCTTTTGGATGGATATTTCCACACTAGTAATAGTACAACTAAAGGGAAAGAGAACATCCAGAATGTCTTGGGCTTCTACTAGTTCTTTGTCCCACCTTTTATCCATGCATCTTAGGCCTGGGAACTCCTTATAGACCTTCTGGAGAGAGACTGAGAAATTTTTTGTACACAGCGTCAGCAATCTCAGCAGCTTCTTTGGAAGATTTGACAAGCACAGGAGACCTCTTGGCTTGAGTAAGATATGGGTGAGAGACAACCTCCTTGACTTCAGGCAGAGGCTTGGTGGTTGCTGTAGTTTTCCCAGAACGTAGCTTATAAGTGACTGCAATAGTTTCAGGGACAGCCAGGACTGAATACCCATAGGCGTTTGTAAAGACCCAACAATTGGGGGAGTATTTTAGCAAAATAAGGGACCAAGTTGGCAACTTGGAAACCTGTGAGCGCCATCACAATGGAATAGACTGTCATCATCCATCAAAAGATCTTGGTGTGTATGTTATAACGTCCAAAATTACCAGCAAAATAGGTGAGTATGTAGTATATGCAGGTGTATATAGCTACAGACTGGGTGGAGTGAGGTGATACCAGTGTGGGCCAGGAGTACTGCTTGGAGAATTTTAGCTACGCTGGCTCCTTTTAGATATACTTGCCAGGTGGTTTATTGTATAGCCCATGCTGGTGATTGTATTGGTGGCCCCCAATCCCTAGGCAGGCTGTGAGAACAGCTGAGAAGATTAGATGATTTATCTTCTGATCCTGGAAAATGGCATACAAACCTTAGTGTCTTTTAATTTTATTGTAGGGTAAAGTTCTGATTGATTTATATGATACTATTGAGGGGTAATTTCACTCAATGATAGCACAAACTATCATCAAGTGATTTGGCTTTATTATATACTATCATTCTTGTGGGGCATGAATAGAGTAAAACACTGGACAGGGAACCCTAAACACTTGGTGTTGTCTGAGATTCCCTTTTGGGAGGGGAATTGGAAGTGGTGTGCAGGCAATGAATTATTACTTCTGGACTTGCAATGGTTTGGTGTATCATTGAATGCTTTCATGCATCCAATTTTGACTTCTGCAGTTAATCCAGGAATGGGTGGGTTGAGCAGCTTATCAGCCCCTCCCAGATTTGGCAGATTCCAAATTTGGGCAGCAGTTCCCCCTCCTTTTGGGTTTGGGAAAATGCCTTTTTTGGTTTCCCCATATGGCAATTTCCTTATCTGGCGGGCTGGCCGGGGGACTGGCTGGCGGGAGTGGGTGGGCAGGCGGGGGCTGGCT
Source organism: Entomophthora muscae (assembly GCA_014839935.2). Taxonomy (NCBI): domain Eukaryota; kingdom Fungi; phylum Entomophthoromycota; class Entomophthoromycetes; order Entomophthorales; family Entomophthoraceae; genus Entomophthora; species Entomophthora muscae. The sequence goes on along the minus strand of QTSX02000080.1, from coordinate 130,203 downwards.
GGCGGCGGGCGCCTGGCGGTTGGGTGTGCAGCCCGTGGGTGGGGTATAAAACCTGTCCAAATTAAAATTTCCATTTTTGATTTCTTGTCTCAGCTTTTTGTGGCAGTTTCCCCAATAAGGGGGAACTGCTGCAATTTTTTATTCTGTTTATCAAGCCCAATTGCAGACAAAATATTGTCCTGAACCAAGTTGTTGTCAGGAATATTCCTGACATGTTGGGATCTTCTATATCAGAACTGTTAATTTTGAATTCATCAGAGATGTTGTGGAATAGCAGCAGAATGGGAGGACCCCAGTGTCAGCAATCTCAGAGTCAGCAATGGAGGGGGGTTGAAGGAGACTGGGAAGAATTGTCAACCAAGAGTGTCTCCACCTCTAGGTTGACTGTTCTTTTCCCGCCTGCTTTTTGGGATCAGCTCCTTCAACTTGAGGATTGGTGCATACTTGGAAATGATGACCTATCTGTCCACAGTTATGGCAACCCTGGCATTAAGAAGGATTCTGCAAGTTCATGGTGAGGATACTTGGGCCACGTGAAGACAAACCAGCAGTAGAGGCAGCACAATTCTCCTGCATAACTGCCCAGAATGGGTAAGGTGCATATCCTGCAACAGTGTCTTTATGCTCTTCATGGAAGAAAGTATGGCTTTATGGGCCTTGAAGTGAAGACACAGGAGCTAGTTAACCTTGAGGGCTTGAGCAAAAGCCATGTATGCTTCATATGCGGTCAACTAGTGGCTTGTAACCAGTTGCTGTCCCTCCATGTAGAATCTATCTGCAAATTCAGCTAGGGTCTCCTTTGGTTTGATGGCAATGTGCATGAAGGTGTCCTTCTTCACTTCCAAACTTAAGTCACCACCAAATTTTTCAATCAGAAGTTGCTTCATATTGTGACAGAAATTGTGGGATAGTATGAAGCTGTTTCTAAGTGATGAGAAATTACCACCCAAATCCACATAGAGTTAATGATTAACCACCAACGTGGCTTCAAATATCTTTTTGTAAAATTTCCAATTGTAATACCAGATTTAAGCAGAAAAATTAATCTTAAACAAAGTAGCCCAAGATAAATGGCCTGAGACAACATCAACAAATCTTCAGAATAAAATTCTGGACATTGGGAGGCAACACAATTTTCATTTTCCAGAATGGGGGGACTCCAAATTGGTTGGTGTCAAAACTGCAGGCTCAACCCGCCAGCAAGGTTTCAGCCAAGCGGGTTTGTGATCCATAATCCAATTATCCGGTCACCCAAAGCCAGACTAGGAAGTCAACTCAAATTACCAAATTCAAAAACATGAACAGATGAGGATCCTTTATGGTGGATACCTCAATTTGGCGCTTGATTTATTATCAGGATCAAGCCACCCCCTTCTTCCATCCAGCCGTGTGATCACCAATCTTTTTCCTACTATCCTTGATTCACATGAACTATATAATCATTATCTCTCAATAAAGATTATTATCTATCTCCTAAATATTTTCCCCGTGTAACTCTGCTAAAACAGCACAGTTACAACATTTTTAGCACAGGTAGGCTCTCTATCCTACCTTATCTTGAAAAATTCTGCCTGTTGCCCACACACGCCATGGCCAACAAATCCTTGACAGAATTATGTCTGGTCTCCCACTCAACTGGACTCTGTATACTCCTGGTACTGAGATACCTGATAGTTTTGTCCTCTACCAAAACACAGTGATCCTGCTACCTGCCTTCAACTCCCTGTCCGCCCAAGGGTTCTTTCAGGCACCTTCCTTGATGCTGCAACCAGCTGACAAAACCACCATGCCTGCCTATGTTGCACAAAGACTTTTCAGCGCCGCCTTGGAGCCTTTTGCCAGGGCCAACAACAACAATGCTGCTGCATGGATCCAGTCCGCCCAAAGCAAGCTGGCTCAAATGGAATGCCCACAGCAATTCTGGATTGCGTAGATTTCCATTTGCCTGACCCATGATTCTGGCACCTGGTGTGACAAGTGGCACAAAGAGCACACTGACAAGAACTGGGACACCTTTAAACAGGACTTCTTGGTGAGGTTTGTGCTTAAGGATACAGTGCTCATGATCATACGCCAAGTAAAGAACCTGACTCAGACAGGCACTGTTAAAGAACTCACCTGCGCCTACAAGGAACTCTGCCACTGTGCCCCATCCAAAAAGGCCTTTGACATCCTAGCTACACACCTCATGTACTACGGCGCCCTCAAGTTGTACGTAATGAGACATGTGAACCTGGACCAGGTAACCAATCTGCTAAGCCTGTACCGTGAAGTGGAGAAAGCGGAACAAACATCCAACACTCTACACAAGGCACAGACTGGGAAACACAAAAGGCTCAAGGACTCCCATTCAAGTGGGCGCTCCTCTTGACCACCTCCTGGAGGCAACAGCAACAACAACAACCACAAACCCACGGGTTCAAATGGGCATGGAAATGGAAATAACAGTCAGTCAAATTGCACCCATTTCTGTTTCACCGCCACCCAAGGCAACCAAGATGAGGGAAAAGCACAGGGAGAGCACTAAGCAAGACAAGCTCTCCCCATGCAACTCATGACTCACCCAACAATGAATACCAACCTGAAGATGTGGACCAATACCCAATGATCCAAGTGCCCTCAGAAGACCTGGTACTATACACCATTGCCAGACATCCCAATAAATTGATATCTTACCCTTTCTGCTTTTGCAGTTACACAGGCTCAGCACTCCTGGACTCAGGCGCAGATTGAACTTTAGTCAACAGCAGCTTTGTGGATAAATTCAAGCTGGCCACTAATCCTTTGCGGATTAAAAAAACGTGGTCCTGGCTGATAAACATCACATTGCTGTGACAAAGGAAACTGCCCCCTTCTCTGTCATACTTGAGAACCTCCACTCCATCATCCAAGGTCCTGTCATTGACTTACCTAAGTTTGAAATTGTACTGGGACTAGACTGGTTACAGGAAAACAACCCCCACGTGGACTGGGCGACCTCTGTGTTGACCATCAAGTGTGAAGGCGTCAACCATCAGATCTAACCTGACTCTGTGGACCAACTCCTATGTGACCATGTCTTTGTACGCATCACAGAGACTTTGGACAAGAAGGAAAGCCTGAAAGAAATTGACTGGGATTCCTGTCAGTATGAAATCATACACTTCAAGGACCACCAGGATACCTCCACGCCTCAAGATTGCGACATTGTGGCCCGTCACCCAAAATCTTTAAAGAAGCATTACCTGGGCTACCCCCTGAGAAGCACATCCAACACTCTATCCAACTCAAGGGGGCTGTACCCAAGGCACGTCTCATCTATCAACTGACCCCAAACAAGGACAACACCCTGCACGCCTATCTCAAGGAGGCACTTGAAAAAGGACTTATCCGCCCCTCACAGTCTCCCTTTGGGGCTGCCGTATTCTTTGTGGCTAAAAAGGACGGTACCCTACGCCTGGTCACAGACTACCGCGCCTTGAACGGAGTCACCATTAAGAATTGTTACCCATTGCCACTAATTGATGATCTCTTTGACGCCTTGGGAGGAGCCACTGTCTTCTCCAAGATTGATCTAACTGCAGGCTACAATCAGATTTGTATCAAGGAGGAAGACATCCCCAAGACAGCCTTCTGCACTAATTACAGTTCCTAAAAATGTGTGGTACTCAACTTTAGCATGACCAATGCCCCATCCACCTTTGTAACCTTTATGAACAAAGTGTTTGCGCCACACATAGGCAAACATGCCCTAGTGTACCTGGACTATATTATTGTCTACAGCCCCTTGGTGGAACAGCACCACAAAGACCTGGAGGAAGTCTTTGCAACCTTGGCATGGCACAAACTGTTGGCCAAGCCCTCCAAATGCCAGTTCTTTTGGGAGCAATTACCCTTCTTGGGACACATAGTCTCAAAAGACGGCATCAAAACCGGAAGTCAAAAGATACAAGCCATCTGCAGGATGCCACCTCCCAAGGACAAGTCAGAACTATGCACCTTCTTGGGAATGGTGGCCTATGTATAACGCTTCATACCCAACTGTGGTATTGACCGCCCCCTTGTCTGCCATAACAGGCGCCAATTCCAAGTTTGTATGGACCCCCCAACGTGACCTCTGTTTTAGGCGCCTCAAAGAAAAGCTTACAACAGCTCCCATCTTACAATACCCCAAACACACCGGAGAGTACCAAATGGAAACCGACGCCTCAGATGCATCCATTGGGGGAGTACTACAAATTAAGAATAGTGATGGTGACTTCCTGCCTGTAGCCTACAAGTCACGCAAACTGACAGATGGCAAGTGTCAATACCTGAAGCACAACATAGAACTGCTGGCCATTGTACACTGCCTAGTCAAATGGCGCTGTTACCTGGAACAGCAGGAAGAAACTACAGCACTAACCAATCATAAGTTGCTCATCTATTTCAAGACACAAGCAACCTGTCACGCCGCCAAGTGTGGTGGATGGAAATATTAGAAAGGTTCAACATGCTCATCCAATATAAGCCCGGGTAAAGCTTGCCATGACAGACACCCTGTCCCGTCTGTATGTCTGCGCTTCTAGGGGGGAGAATGGGCTCAACCCAGACTGGCCTCTCCTAGTGCTACATACAAAAGACAAATGATTCTCTGCAGGCACAACCAACATCATCAGAGAAACAGTCATCAATAATGAACATCTCTTTGCTGACATATACAGGACTCTTCACAGAAAGATGTTGGATGGCACGACCATTCCCTACATCCCCACACATCAGCAAGTCAATACCATTCTTTGCTACCACAGAGATCTTGGACATACTAAGAATCAAAATCTATACAAATTCCTAAAGCATAAAGCCTGGAGGCCAACTTTATACCGCAATGTTCAGGAAGTGTTAGAACAGTGTGAGGTTTGCAAAAAGTTTGCCAAAAGCAAAACCCCGCCTAAGTCTGTACTCCCCATTCAAACCCAACTACCGTTCAAAGTATGGGCTCTTGACATTGTGGGCCCCATGCCAGGAAAGCACAACAACAAAAAATACATCATCACAGCCATTGACTTTGCAACAAGGTGGCTAGTAGCCCAAGCAGTGAAGGCACACACTGGCAACAACGTCCAACAATTCATTGACAAGGAAATAATCAGCAGGTTTGGAAAGCCAGAACTCCTGATAACTGATGGAGGCAAAGAATTGACCTCCAAAGACATCAATGTATACTTCACTAAAAATGGGGTCAAACACACTGTCACAACATCATACCATTCACAGGCTAATGGAGCGTAGAGCGGCTTAATGGTAGCCTCATACAAGCCCTAGCCAGACTCACCGCCGGGAGACCTGAAGACTGATATAAGCAGCTACCAACTGCATTACTTGTGTGCCAAACCCAAGTGAACAGATCCACTGGAAAAGGCCTGTTTGAACTGGTATACGGCACAAAGCCAAATATCATTCAAGCATTGACAGGACCTAAACTGGAAATTCCAATTCAAGTCCCCCCTCACTCAGATCCTCAAGTAGTAGAGGCTAACAGCAAACAAACATCCAAAGAAAAGGAACACTTACAAAAGACATTAGTTCCCATCCGCAATAGACATGAAGTTGGAGATAAAGTCTGGGTCATGAATGTTGACAAGAGCAAACTACAACCTGAGAAAGTAGGGCCAGCAATCATTCTAAAGGTAAACAACAATAACACTTACCTTGTGCAAGGGCTTGGGAAACGCAAGCAAGACAAGACCTTACACCACAATTGCCTACGACCCTGCAAAGGAAGACAGAAACAACAAGAAACCGCCCTGCCTGTCACCAATAAACAACTTATTCAATACAGCGCCTGGGCTCCTGAAAACCTCCCTGACAACCTGCCCCCAGAGGAGGCCAACCTTCAGTTGGGGGGTGTCAAAACTGCAGGCTTGACCCACCAGCAAGGTTCCAACCAAGTGGGTTTGTGACCCATAATCCAATTATCCGGTCACCCAAAGCCAGACTAGGAAGTCAACTCAAATTGCCAAATTTAACAACATGAACAGATAATGATCCTTCACAGTGGATACCTCAATTTGGCACTTGACTCATTATCAGGATCAAGTCACCCCTTTCTTCCATCCAGCCGCATGATCACTAATCTTGTTCCTACTACCCTTGATTCACATGAACTATATAATCACTATCTCTACAATAAAGATTATTATCTAGCTTCTAAATATTTTCCCCATGTAACTCTGCTAAAACAGCACAGTTACAACATTGGTGCAAAATTAACATTGGGCGGCACCAACAACAAAGTTCCAACTGCAGGACCCAATCTTCCAGAAATGATTTGGTTGAGGATTAGATTGTACAGAATATATTGTAACAACCCAACCACAGGATAAATTTTGAAAATTAAATTAGAACTGGGGATAAATTATATTTATTGTGTAAAATTTTGGGAGGACTCAACTCTTAGAGTTGAAACAGTGAGAATTATTCAATATATATCAGAAAATTGACTAAGCAATACCACCTGAGTCTTGACCTCCTATTCCTTCCATATTGTCAAGTAAGTATCTAGTCCAGGTTGCAAAGAACCCTTGTGTGACCAGTTTCTGACAACCATGCTAATTGACAAGCTCATATTGGTAACCCTTAAATTATGTCAATTTATCAACATCAATTGGCAAGGAGGAACCGGTTTCAGCTGACAGACTGGAGCAGCTGTAACCCATTTCCAATTTTTTGATTTAAATCTGTTAACTTGGTCAATTTAGATAAAGGTTTCCCGGCTTTTTGAGCCTTCTTGCTTGGGCAAATAATTCCTGGCATGATGAAACCTACTGTGACATTACCCTCTGCTTTAGCCCTGAGCACAATACCACCATCCAGGAGATGGGATAAGGAGAAGTTTTTGTGGGCAGGTGAGAGCTTCATTGCAGCTAAGGTAAGTTCATGGTGGCCAATAGCAGTGGGATTGCGCTTATAGAACTCGTGAATCAGATCTGGGGAATTGGAACAATTGTAGTGGGGAACCCAGGAGTTTTTAGAATCAGAATAACCCTTCCAAGACACCAAATATTCCAAGCGTCAACAATTCTTGCGGGAAGACAGAATACAATTTAACTCATACTTGGGCTCTTCTCCCACAAGAATTGGTTGGGAAGAAGGAGTCTCTGTACCTTTAAAGGGAGTAAGAAAACATTTGTGAAAGGTGTGGAAAATCTTGAAAGCAGGAGGTAAATCCAGCCAATAGGCAGAGGGACCAATTTGACGTTCAACTTTGAAGGGGCCAACTCTCTTAGGCTCTAACTTACAGCAGGGAACCTTCAGCTTCATATTGCAAGCATCAACTATGACTAGATTACCAGGCCTGTAATTTGGATCTTTCTGACGCTTGCAATCTGTGTATTCCTTGTAAGTTGTCACAGCGGCAGTGAGAGTAAACTGGAGCTCCTGATGAACCTGCTTCAATGCAGCAGCCTGATCAGTTACAGCTTCCATGTTGCTAACCAAACAAGGATCCATATTTGAAGAAGGTTTGTAACCCACATTGGCATAGAAATGCAATAAATGAGTTGATGTGTGTGGAGTGTTATTATATGTGAACTCTGCCATGGGTAGGTTATCACACCAGTCATCTTGTCTCACATTGGTGTAGCAACATAGGTAGACCTCCAAACTTTGGTTTAACCTTTCTGTTTGTCCATCAGATTGGGGGTGGAAAGCCATGAAATGGCACAATTTGATACCTAGAATCCCAGTGAAAGCTTCCCAGAACTGAGCAATGAATTGGGGCCTGTAATCACTAACAATTTCCATTGTAATTCCATGTAAGATAAAGATTCTATTCACAAATAACCAAGCCGTTTCCACCAAAGTAATTGTGGTTGAGCAAGGTACAAAGTGTGCCATTTTTGTGAAACAATCTACTACCACCATGATTGTGTTATACCCATTGGAATTGGGCAGTTCTCCAATAAAATCCACCAACACATATGTCCAGGGTCCTGCAGCAGGCTGCAGTGGAACCAGTAAACCCATAGTCTTGTTCCAACTTGCCTTAGATTGAACACATACCAGACAATCACAAGACAAAAGCCGCCACCTGCACTGCCAAACCTTTCCAGGAAAACTGGCAGCAGATAGTTCCACAGTTTTAATTTCCCTGGGTGGCCTGCTGTTGGACAGGTGTGATTAGCCTCCATGATTTTGTCATTAATAGTTCCTTCTGGGACCCACAAGCAACCTTGGTGATATAGGACAGGACCTATCTTATGATAACCCTGAGGCTGACCCACTGGGTTTTCACATGCTAGCTCCAATAGCCTATCATAGCCTTTGGACAAAGGTTACAGAAACTTAACTTTGGAATATAATTCCAGGTCTGCGCCCTCAGTTAAGGACATGGTGGCTAGTGTAGCAAGTGGAGGTAACACAAAAGGCACCACATCCTCATCTGGAATCATAGTATGTGTGTTGAACTTGGCGTCCATAGTAGCATCTTGGAGATGGGAAGGATTCCTGCTTAGTGCATTGGCCAAGTGATTGTCAGATCCCTTAATAAACTTGTAGCAGAACTTGTATCTTGTCAAGTCACCATGCCATCTGGATTGACAACCTGATAACACCCTGAGTTCTCAATAATACAGAAAAGCTTTGTGGTCATTTCTTACTACAAATGGATGGCTTTACAACATTAGATGGTGATGCCAATGCTTTAAAAATTCCACAACAGCCAACAATTCCTTGTCTTAAATCATGTAGTTGTGTTCACAAGCCTCCATCTTTTGGGAGAAATACCCTACTGGTCTCTCAATCCCATTGCCAGAAGTCTACAACAACACACCAGCCACAGTGTATTTAGATGCATCTGTGTAAACCACAAAAGGAAGCTCAGGGTCCACATGTCTTAACACAGGTGACAACAACAGAGCCTTGACTGCTGAGAACGCACTTGTGCACTCAGGTGTCCAGACTAAAGTTGTCTTCCCACTAGCCAAATACAAAGGGGCAGCCACTTCAGACAGGTGTGGAGTGAATTTCTTCAAGAACATGCAGGTGCCCAAGAAACTACAGAGTTGGGATACTGTCACAGGCGTATCATACTCTCAAACTGCAGCTTCCTTTTCAGGGGCAATGGTGTGGTCATCCTCAAAGATAATATTACCCAGAAATGTAACCTTATGTTTAAAGAATTCACACTTACTCCTTTTAATAATCAAGTTTTCCTGGAGAATGCACTCTACAACTGCCAACAGGTGGGCCTTATGTGACTCCTCATCTGGAGAGAATACCAAACCATCATCCATATAAGCAATGACACATACACCCAGGAGATCCCCCAAGACAGAATCAATTAGTTATTGAAAGCAAGCTGGAGCATTTTTTAATCCAAAAGGCATTACCCAGAACTAAAAGATACCCTTCTTGGTTTGGAATGCTGTTAGCTATTTCATTCCTTCTGCAATCCTGATTTGATTGAAAGCATTCAACAGATCAAGTTTTGATAATACCTTAGCCTTCTCAACACACCTAGAGATATGTGATTTGAGAGGTAAAGGGTAGGGATCAGGGATTGCAATTTTATTCAAGTTCCCGTAGTCAACACAAGGACAAAGAGACCCATCAGCCTTTTGAACAAACAACAACAGGGAGCAAATTGATAAAGTCTTTTAAAAAATATAGCCCTTTTCTAGCATGTCACGAGTCCATTCTTCCAAACATGTGTCTTTCTTCAAGGTTAAAGGGTAAATAGGGGACGCAATTTGGATCAGATCAACAGTAACTTTAAAGTCAAAGTCAAACTGAGTGTGTTTGGGAAGGACCTTGTCTCTGGTAGCATCAAACACCGCGGACCAGGGTTGTAAACATGCCAGTAAATCCAAACTTGCAGGTACAGGGACAGGAACCAATTGAATAGTCTGAGAGAATTGCTCCATTTTTGACATGCCTAATAGCAGAATACAAATAGATATACCTGAGGAGTGTTCCACCTGTAACACATTTTCTTTCAGTAAGGTGGATACATTATGATCTCTCCACCAACCCACACCCAAAATGATAGGATACATCAGGGAGGAGCAAACAGAGAACCTTGCGGTAAAAGACTGACCCAAAACTACAAAAGTAACTGGCTTCTTCAGCTGGAAAGAGGGAAACATTTGACAATTTCCACCCCTAACAAGCATTCCCAGATGGTACTTGAGTTGTAGCAAGTCAGCAGTCTCCACGCTCATAAAATTTTTGAAAGCACCTGTATCTAACAAGATGGCTGGCTGATAGATAGTCTGACCATTATCAATACTACCATGAAACAAGAATTAACCAGAAAATGATTTATTTGCAACAAAGGTAGCATTGTTGGCAGGGTCTCGTTTTTCATTGGCAGTATAGACCACAGCTGAAGAGGCAGGATGCTCTTGGAAGTAATGCTCAATCATTTCCTGGACAGCAGCTGGAAGAATGGGGTGATCACAATCAATGGGAACAAGGGGCAACTCTTTGGAAATAATCATGGAAGGCTTTGCAGGTATGGCATGCTGAAGAATTGCCAAGGAACTATCAGGACTGGACACTACTGGGGCCTCCTTTACATTGGCGGGCTTGTTCACCACCGCCAATTGCAACTGAGACGGGCTAGGAGGAGAACAATCCTGGCTTTGATTGAAAGGAACTACTGCGGATCAAGGACCATAAAGCCAGGAGCGCACAACAGGTTTGTCCTCAATTACCAATGTACCTTGCTTAGAAGTGGACAGATTTGAGACCAGAGAAAGAATTTGGCTTACCAGGGCCTCAGTTGTGGTTAACAGGGAATCCCAAATCGCAAAATTCTGGGAAGTCTGGTCAACTGCTAACCACAACGCTGAGAGTTTATTCACCTTGGGAACATCAATTGTACGGCAGTAGGCAAGAAACTGAGGAAGGAATATTGAGAGCGGAGTAGTACCCTGATGAAAGGCGTACAGCTTACAATATACTTTGAGCTCCTCAATAGATACACACAACTTTTTTAAAAAAGGGTATAGAGATGTACTTTCAGTTAAAACACGTGGATTGCGCTCCATCACAGACAACAACCATTCACAAGCATCCTCAGAAACCTTTGTCATCACATGGTAAACCTGGGACTTGTGACTGAGGGTGGAGCCATAATAAGATGATAGGCCAACACAACTTCACACAAAATTTTGTTGGTGAGTGGAGAAGGATAATAATCCAGACGCCAAAATAACATGATAGGGCAGAACCAGCAAACAGATGGACCAGTCACAATCACTGCCACCGGAGAGAAAACCCACAAATTAAAGAACACCCCAAACTGAAAGCTCAAGAAGGAGCAGATACAAATGAACACATTAAATGTGGATATCTCAACGGAGCAGGAGAAAAGAAACATTATTTTGTGATGAACTGCTTCCCAAAAACTCCGACGTAGAAGAGCTGAGTAATGTGACAGAAATGGCCAGATAGTAGGAAGCAGTCTCCAAGTGGTGGGGAATCACCACCCAAATCCGCAAGGAGTTATTGTTAACCACCAACAAAGCTTCAAATATTGTTTGGTAAAATTTCTAAAAGATACACTAGGATTAAGCAAAATGATTAACCCTAACCAAACAATTCCAAGATGAATTTCCTGGGAGAGAATCAAGGTGTTTTTGGCATGTAATTCTAGACATTGAGATGTTACAAAAGTCTCTTCTTCAGATAAAGTGGTGAAAACTCCAAGATTGGATGGCATTGGATCAACATTGGGAAGAGAGGACAACAAAGTGCCAACAACAGGACCCCATCTTCCGGTAATAACTCAACTAAGAATCAAATGATAAGGAATGTAGCGCAGCAGGATAACTACAGGATGCACAATAAATAAAGCTAGACCAAGATAATATTGATTTTATTTTAGTAAAAAATTTAGGGAGGAATCAACTCTTAAGAGTTGAACAGTGAAAATTTTCCCATATATATCAAAATTTGATTAAGCAATACAACCTGGATCCTTGGCTCCTATTCCTTCTACATTGTCAAGCAAGTACCTAGTCCAGTTGGCAAAGAACTCTTGTGTGACCAATTTCTGATGACCACACTGATAAATAAGGTTGTATTGAGTAACTCTCATGTTACGTCAATTTATCAGGGTCAATTTGCAAGGGAGAATCAAATCCAGATAGAGAACTGGAGCGACAGTAACCTGTTTTTGACCAACTGTTTGATTTAAATACGTCAAATAAGTTAATTTGGTAAATGGATTTCTGCACTTTTCAACTTGGGCAAATTTTTCCCGGCATTATGGAATCTACTGTGACTCTGAGAGGAGACAACCAACAGGAACCGTGGAAGGACACCAGGGGCAAGTCTAGGTAAATAAACAGCAGGGCTTTCAGATAGATGGCTTGACACCTGGGCCCAACAATCTCCTTGGATTTGAGCTCAGGGGCCACAGAAAGCAGCGTGGAGGCCAGGTCACTGCATTATCAATGCCACAACTCACAAGCAGGTGGACAGGTATGCAAGTTGACAGAAGCTCTGTTGTCATGAGGAATATTTGGCTGAAAGCTGTTAGCTGAGATCTTCAAACCATTGCAGTCTTATTAGACCACCTGTGTAGTTCTGAGTTCCAACCCAGATCATACAGATGTCTGGGAGAGGATGCTTGTACCATCCTGGGACCCTTTTCAGCCATGCTGCTTGAGATCCCTAAAAGGTTTGTGATGCCATATCCTGACCTTTGGGTCAACCCCCATTGAATCACCTGATTTCTGCAGTCTTTGGCTTTAAACGGCTCTTTTCAATTCTTTCAAGATATCCACACGTTTAGTCATAACCTACTTTTTCTCAGATACTTGGTTGATGCTGTGTGATGCGTTTAGGCGGGCTTCTTGAGAATGGCTCCTTGATGTTTGGATTTCTTAGAGCCAGTGATATGAGATAAGATGGGAACAACTGTGGGAGGAACTGTTGATAGAGAGTTAGTGTCACATGCTTCAGTTCCAGGTAAAGGTTTGGGGGTAAGTAGGAGCTTTAGAGTTAATTCAACATGATTTCTGGATCAGTTGTTAAGTACTGTTACAAGAAAAGAGGTCATGAAGCTGATTAATGTCACAACATCTTTGATTACTCCCTCTCAGAGAATTGATCCCCCAAGCAACTTGCCAAATGATTCCCTGACCAATCATTAAGTCAGTGGCACTGCTATCATTCAGCCATCTATTACAGGGATCAACCATTTCAAATCCCAAGCGGAACACAACTTGGACAAGCCTTGTAGCTTAAGAGGATCAATCACCTGGATAAGCCCCATGACTACCATGGCATACATAGACAGCATGTGGCTTCCCATGATACTATATATTATCCTATATTCATATCCAATAAAGTATCATTCCCTTCTTAATTTCCCCCTTATCTTGCTTATTATACTTCCCAGAAGTATATACTTGCAGTACCAAGGGTTGATCTCTTATCTGGGTACAGTCCAGCTGGCATTGGCTGATTATTGAGCTGTCTTTAAATCCAGGGGACGGTATCAAGAATGGGGAAGTGGAGGCAAGTTTTGATATAGATGCAGGGGTTTCCATTGGCGGGTAAGGGTTGAGGTTTACTACAAGCTCTAATCAAGCTCTCTGAAATAAAAGCCTCATTTCATACTCTAATTTAAGGTTCTGGAACCCATCCCCTGCTGGGGCCTTTACTCCATCTCCCAGCTAGCCTGACAGTTGACTGCCTTGCCATAGGCTTTGGGGAGAATTCCAGGTAAACTTTGTCCCTGGACTGGGTCAGTGCTGAGCGCCCAGAGCTAAACTGGGATCAGGAGGCAGACAGGCCTTGGATTACCCCTAATCCTAATACAAAGGTATCTTTCCTCCCTCCCCAGCACCTTACCTCACTGTGTTATGGCTAGCTTTATCATTCTGCTTGATCAAAAGATCATGGCTGGAAACTTCACTAAACAGTAATTCCCCTCTGCCTTTGGCTTTTCTTTAATGAGATGTGTATATGGATATCTATCCTTTGCTATGACTATACTGCAGTCACGTTGAGCTGTGGTTTCACAAAGTAGTTTAATTGCAATGAATTTCATTGGTTGAAATGCAAAACAATAAGATTGGCCTTGGAGAGATTTTTCAACCTAGTAATGGAGCACCCTTGAATATGATCCATGAGGATTTGACCATAGGGCCAAAACAAATCATCTGACTGATTCATATCATGAGACTAGGTGTCTCAAACAAATTGCTTAACTGGGAAGGTTGATTAATATATACCGGGGAATACAATTGATGGGGATTTAATGATATTGTTTTAACCGCCTTGGCCAGGTCAAGGGGTTTGGTTAAGGTTAGCCAGGAGCAAGCCCCTTGATCCAGGCTTAAAAGCGCCAGGTTGGCAAACTTGACCGGCTGAAAACCCAAAGCACTGCCTGGTTGATTTGCAAAGCGCCCCAGCAAAAGTTTCCGGCGCTGCCTGGGAAAGTTCCTGGGTGCCTGGTTCAAGTTTCAAAGCGTTTCAATTGGGCTCTGATGCAAAACCCCCATCAATGCAAAAATAACTAAATGTAGACAATGGTGTCTGGGCATCTGGTTTTGATTGGCCAGTTCCCAGCTAGAACAAGGATAGCTTGGATCTGGAATTCATATATTCCACAGGGTTTGGCGCCAGAAGTTTTTAATGCTTAAAGCCAAACCAATCTATTTCCACAGAAGGAATCAGGTGATTCTGGAATGTATTAGGGCACATTCTTATAGCTTAAGAGTGTGAAGATCTTTTTGGTAAAGATCTGGATCAAATGATGCCATTATGTCATAAACCATGTGATAGGAATCCAGGTGTGATTCCAGAACCAGAGGGGGTTTCAGCTGAATATACCCCAATTGGTATATAATGGAAGCATAATAATAATTAATAAAAAATGATGCTTATTTGTGACAATCTTTGCTGTTGCAACCGGGTTTCCAGACTTGTCCGCCAACATATCTTACAATATACAGGGGGTGCTCAATGAGTCACCCCTTGATGTATCTAACAACATGAACCAATCTGATGGCAATATCAAATTGCAGCACTTTCTCCTGATTAGGAGCGCTACCAATTCAACCTGCCAATCCCCGCACAAGTTATTCCTTGGCTCCAATCCTTACATGGAACATGCCACCCCCTTGTGGTTGTGTGGCTTTCCCCATATAGTATATTAATCATAATATTCTACAATAAATAATACCTTATTCTTATTATTCTGGTCCTTTCTATTGGACTGTTGTCTTCCCCAATTCAAATATTGAATCCTCATTGGTTCAGTTGCAACATTGCTTTCCCCTCAATTGATTAATGTTTTAAGTTTTTGGCTTTTAAATGAAAGAAGACTACCATGGAATGAGAGAGATGGTCTGCAGCTTAGATGATGGGAAGTGAAAAGCGTGGAAGTGATCACCAGATGGCGACAAGTTTAATGCCAAGTTTGCTTGTCTGGAATCCAAGCTCATTGAAGCTCACTTAAAGGATTCCCTGTTGAACCGTAAAGGAGTTGGGCTGGGATAATGAAAAGGCAAGCATGAATTAAGTTGGATCATCTACACTGGCCAGCTGAGTTTTGGGAGTTACTATCCTGCAATTTATATACCATCAGCTGTGAACAGGGCAGCAGCATATTGTTAGGTGAGTTTGCATAAATAGCCAGGGAAGCGGTGTCTATATCTTGGCTTGGGAGATTGTTTTTTTTTTGGAAAGTTCTATATAGCAGGGGGTAGAGGTCGGGTAGCAAGTTTACTTTGTAGGGTGGGCGGATGGACAATTGTATATCTAGCCTTTGGATAATTGTACGAGATGGCTTAAAGAATAATCGCATTGAATCCAATGATATAATTTCTAGTCTTATTATGGAATGAGAATAGAGTACAGTTTATATCTTATCATCAATGCGACATCTTTGAAGATGGATGGTTAAGGAACTGATTAGCGATTAAGCATGTGGGTTTAAGTATTTAATTTTGGGGAGTAGCGTTTATTTGGTTCTGTTGATGGCAGGTTATTTGATGATCAATATTTATCGGCATACATTGGTTGGGAGATGTAAAGGGGTGAGTTGGCACTGAACAGCTTTTTGAGGCTAGGCACTATGCTTCAAGGGTTCGTATCGATTGCTTCCTGGGCAGTGTCGGTGAAACCTGGATGGTTAGGTTCTCGCCATATTTGGAGGGATATGCTTCAACAGCAGAGTTGGATGAGGCCCCCAGTTTTGTAGCAGAGCATGTCGAGGCAGGGCTGCTTAATGGAGAAATCGAGCGAGTGGAGCGGGCAGGGTAAACCAGCACGCCGGGCGTGAAGCCACTAAAAATAGATTGCGATGGGTTTAGGCTTGTTTGAAGTAGGGAAATATATGGGGCTACAAGTGAGGTGAGTGGAATGGAAAGCTTGCCGCATTAGGCTGGCTAGTGAATTTATTTGGTTGGCACTGGAACACGGCGAATAGTCTCCATTGCTTTGCGAGTATATAACGAGTGCAGGTTGGCTTACCACGGCATGTATCAACTGGCAATGGAACAGGCTAGGAGCTTCAGCATGAAGGCACGGCGCGTAAGCCGCGCCTGCGACGAATGCCGCAAACGCAAAACCAAATGCATCGGCCAAGGCCAGCATTGCCAAACCTGTGTGGCTAAAAATGTCGCATGCACCTTCCAGTTCCCATCCTGCAAGCGCGGGCCCAAACCCAAGCAGCAGCAGGCCGGCTACTTCTCTCTTCCCATATCCTCCTCCAGCCCCACCTCTCCCCACGAGCATGCCCCCAGCACCGACCCCACCATCCGCGAACTCGACCTGCTCTACTCCCAAGGCGAGCTTCCGTGGATGTCCAACACAACCCTCAAACTCCTACACATGTACTTCCTCCACATCCATCCTCTGACCCAGAACCTAGTCGACCCAATCCACTTCCTGCTTGGCATCACCCAGCCACACGTCTCTCCCTCCTTCCGCCTGCTGCTCTGGTCAATGCTCGCCCTCACCACAAGGTCCATCCCCAGCCTTGGCTCCTACGAGAACCCCCATCAGCCATCTCCCCGGCCGGCCCCGAGGATCCCGAGATTGCCGAAATCAACTACCAGCTGTGCCAGATTCTGTTCAGGCAATCCCATGACCTCAGCCACATCCTTTGATTCAAATAAAACAATATTTCCATTTGTAGACTCTTTTAAACCCTCGTCTGATTGGCCATATCCCACCGCCCAATCGTTCTAAGCCACTTCTGATTGGCCGTCTCCCACGGACCAGTAGCTCATAGCCACGTCTGATTGGCCATCTCCCACGGACCAATAGCTCATAACCACGTCTGGTTGGACCATATCCCACGGAGAAATCGGACTCAAATATCTCAAAGGATCCCGCTTCATATCCAACGTCACCTGGTCCGGATTCACCCAAGCATATAGCCAACCAGATCTGTTGCTCTCCATCCACCAATCGAAGCTCGGCTTAGCGAAGGAGCTGGAAATTCTAGACTGACTGGGGTAAGGAGACTCCAGCAAAGCTATTGCTTCTCGGAATTCCAGCGAAATATCTCCCAAGCTTCACCTCATCTCGGTAAATTAACTGACCAATAAAAAGATCTCTTTAAAACATTCCCCGGCTATTGATTTAATAAAATATAATTTAATCTTTTAGAACCTTCTCTAAAACAATGGCCATCAACAAAGGCTTATTCCTGGGCTCTGGATCCAATTGCAGGCATCTCCAGAGATCAGGGGGAAAGTAACTAAATCCAGCACCCATTCAAGTTCCAAATCAGTCAATTATGCTAGACCCATATTAAGCTTATAAACACCCTCGCTAAACCCATCCCACCCACTAATTTTACACATTTGATCCATAACTTTTATCACCTATTTTTAACCACCACCCTCTATTTAGAACCCTACAAAGCCCATACCTATCCTATAATGATCCTGATTCATTTTCAATCACGTCTATTCTAAGCCAAACTTCAAAACATACCAACCATGAACTTGTACCACCATCTACGCTTTACATCCTTAAGCCACTTCCGTCTCAATAAACCATCACTTGGATTTAAAATAGGAATATATAAAACCCAAGCTAAACCCGCTCCTATCAAAAAATATATCAAGGCTAATATAAACCAACCACCAGGGATGTCTAACCTGATGATATATATTTTAAAATAACCAATTAAATTTCAAGCGCGATCCAAATCTACTGATACCTTTATCGATACTGGGTGCAACTATGTGAAACCTGCTTCCAATCCTCATATCTATAAAGCCCAACTTCCAGTTAAATATACACCTCCAAGTTTCAATACACGGATTTCTTTTCAAAATCAAGAAGACTATATAATCTCTCTCCTGTCTACATAATATGCAGGATAAACTATATATAAGTTCCAGTTACCCATCACCTTGAAACAACAAGCGCGTACTGGTCAGCAGACTGTCAAAAGCAAACAAATTATTCACATTGTTCATGATTAGTTTTCTTTTAGACAGTCTGCCTAAATCTGACCTCAAGTCTCTTGCTTGGAATGCGCTTTTTAAAAGATTTATTTATTTATTAATTAATTCAAATAAACAAATATTTAGCTGCAGAAAATAAATTTTATCAGATATGGTTTGGTAAAAGGAAAGGTGTGCCAGGCAGGCTGCCAAAAGAGCAAAGCTGTTCTACACTCAGCTTCACTCTTTTACGGCAGCCCGCTGGTATGTATTTCCATCTTACTGCTGATAATTAGCTTTGTTTGAAGGTCAAGGTAATTTTGTATTTTATATTTTTGCAGTTTTTTAGCCATGGTTATAAAATCTTAGCACAAATTCGTTATTATAAATCTATGAGTGGTGGGCAGGGTACCAAAGGATAACAGTTGTTCTACAATCAGCTTTTTTATAGCTGCTTACTGGTATTTTTCTGTTATCCTAGCAGAAGTCTTGATTAGTTCAGCAAAAAATCTAATTTTGTTCATTATTCTAGTTTTCTAAGATTATTAGTGGTACACAAAGTTATACTTTTTATTATAAAAAATGATAATTGTTTTGTTTGTGCATCTTTCCTTGGAGAAATATAAGGAGATGCTATGCAACTATCTCTATTATTCTATCAGTAAGGTCTTATTTTATAATTTTTTACTTTTATTATGAATTTTACTTTTAACATATAAGCGATGGGAGATTGAATAATTCTTGCATTATCTTGAAACTAAAATACTTTTGAAATAATTTTTTATTTTCAATAACAATTTTTGACTTCCAAAGGACAAATCAATACCTTTACTTTAAATTTTAAGCATTTGATATAAACAGATATGTCTCTCTGTCTTAGCTGATGTAGTCTATAGTCAAACCATATAATATTCTTTTTAAACTTATTTGTGTATGTTTACTTTAGTTTGTCATATAATTTGTGTCTTGAAATGTTTATCTTTTGTATTGTATATCAAAAATTATTTTTTATGCCATTAGATGCCACTTATCAGTTTATAATTTTTACTTTTTGGTAGTATCTGAGTTAGTTGTGGACATTTTCTAAAACATTTTAATATTTTTTCATTTGCCTGGGTTTAATTTCTAGCATATTTATTTTTTAATCTAAACCAAAAAAACTCAGGAATAAAAGCCATTTTAAATACATTTTTTCTTTAGTGATGTCTTAATTCTTTAGGGTATTAACTTTTGATAAGTAAACAACAAAGTAGCTTTGAAGATAGAGATCTTTATAATAATAAGGCAAATGCAATCAAAATAAATGCATCTACAATAAAACACTCTTTTTAAGTAACTAGTTGGTTTTTGACACTTTAAAGTTAAAAAATATTTTTGCAATTATGTCAGTTGGATCTAAAAACTAAAAAGAGTTTCCAAAAACTTTCTTTCAGCTCTATAAATAAATAATCTAAGCATAGGACTTGCTTAAACCATTTAACAATTCCTGAATAATAACATTATGTAGTTTTTGGCAGTAAAACTTTGCAAATGACAAAAAGTAAAATTTTAAAGCAAATAAGTCAAATATAATAAAACACAAAATAATTAAGATGGATAATAGTTGATTTTAAATCAAGTAAAATGTTTCATTTTAATATTTACTTAAAGAAAAACATCTTTTTAAGTGAAATTTGGATCAAAAATGATTAAAAAAAGTGGATATCATACTGATTCTAGAAATACTCACCATACACAAATTCTCCAAAAAAAACTTACCCAAACCCAAGATCATATTAAATCTAAAATCTTGAGGTTTAAATTTAGGTTAGTAAAACTCAAATTTGAAAAAAACTTACCCTAATCAAGAGCAACTTCAGGATGAAAACTAATATTAGGCTGTTGGCACAAAGTTCTCACCAAACCCCAAGATCTGCTGCAGTAAAAACTAGGAATTTTTAAAAAAAATGTTAGTAATTATCAAAATGACTTACCAAACCAAGATCTGCTTCAGGGCAAAAGCCTGGTTTTTAAATCTACTTTGGAATGTTAGTAAAAATAAAACTTACCAACCCCAAGATCTGCTGCAGACTAAGCCTATCTAAAAAGCTTTGAAAGTTAGTGGTTTATTTTTGAAAATAGTTACCTGAAATGCAGCTTGGTCAAAAAATATTAGTGATTCAAAACATTACCTACCATTTTCATGATTAACCTCAGGGCAAAAATCTGGATTTTCTTAATCTAGGTTAGTAAATTTGATGAAAAAATAACTTACCCACCCCAAGATCTGCTTTGGACCAAGTCCATCTAAATTGGAAAGAAAGTTAGTAATTTTTAATGAAAAGCTTACCTGATTTGCAGCTCTAATTTGTTTTTTTTAAAAAATTTACTAACTTTTTAAATCAAAGTTAGCTTTGACCTTTTAAAATATGCTTACCTTGAATATTCCTGATGTACTATGATTAAACAGTTAGTATTATGTATATATTTTTAAGCTTACCTTTAGTTTTAAGTGAATCTATAGATTTTGAATTAAAAAAGTTAGTATTGTGTTTAGTGAAGGCTTACCTGGATGCTTGGGTGATCATCCTACTCTTCTAAGCCAATCAAACTCAAGATTTTAAGCTTTTAAGAAGCTTAATTTATTTTTAAACTAATGATCTAACCTTCATATGAATTTTTGCAGGACTACTTTACATCTTAAAATAGAATTTTATATAAAAAACTTTACAAAGGCTTCACCTCAAAGCCTCTGAAGTCCACCCCAGAAGTGTTCCCCATCATGCCGGACTATCACTCATCCGGAAGCCTATCAGTGGCTTAGTGGCTCCGCTGACAGCTCCGCCGGCCACAGGGCAGCCTGACAGGCTGCTGACCAAAAGCTTAAAACTGTGACTCCCAAGGTTGAATAAGAATGCTTTGAATACCCACAGGAGAAAATTTAGTGGTTGATTATTATATCTAAGCATCCTTCCTTACCTCAAATAAAAGCCAGGACAACTTAACCCAAGCCACGTAGCAGGAAAGGGTTGTTTTCACAGGTTCCAACTATCCTGCTCTACACAACCAGTGTTACACCAGATCTTACAGTCTAACCCCAGAGCCGTGCAGCAATAAATCTTCACTGACCTGCGTAAACAAGATGTTCCAAGCTCATCAAAGACCATCAGACAAACTCTTTCAAGGCCTAGGTAGCAACCTGAGTACCATATCAAACAATACAAAAAGTCCCAATACAAGAGAGAGTCTGTAACCTTTAGCCCAAAAGCAACATCTCCAAAGATACCTCAATCCAGCCCCTCAAGGTCCAGGTTGAACTAATCTTGACACTGGCAAAGGTAAATAAACCTTGTCCCCAACCCTCTACAAACCTAAACTCTGGATCCCATACAAAATATTAAACAAGCCCAGCATGGCCAGGTAAACTTGGCCTGCTTTTTCAAGAGTGGAATTGTCTGAATGATCACTGAAGTTTCCCCAGCTGTAAGGGTTGAAACCCCGTCCATCTGTTGCAAGCAAACCAGCTATCATCAGTGTCTGGAGTTGGGGGACTCATCAGGCCAATCAGGGACAGAGATGGGATATTTAATAAGGTTATCTTCATCAAGTATGACAATTATTATTAACCCATTTAAAACCTCTGTGTGTCAGGATTGTCAATTCTTTTCCCCTGGAAACCCGGGCCAAAGAGTAGGATTCAAACCCTGACCCTGGATTCCTGCAGGCCGCCGGTCCCATGGACCAAGGGCCTGCCCGCCCGCGTTTTCCTGAGACTGAGTCCCACAAGCTGAAGCCCCTGCTAAGTCCCAAAGTCAGAATAACAGCGCAGGTTTGACTATAGCAATGCCCAAGGAGGAGCTTCTCAAATTGCCTAATGAAAGCAGAGAAATTTCCTCTGTGAACTTCATGAACTTGAAGTCCTATTGGGTAACCAATCAGATTCAATTGCCAAAGAAAAACATGGGTTTTAGGCCTGGCCCCGTGATCACAGCCCAAAATCAAGAAAATTGAGTGACCAATTTGACATTCCAATCAATGAGAGAACACCCAACCAAGGTGCCATTTCACCGCTCCTGCACCCAGGCCTCCTGGCCACCTGCCCACATTTTCCCCAATATTTTAATGAAGCCCTTATGGAAAATACTAAGTTTGGAAGCGGGATGCTATATATGCCTATAGATTCTGCTCTCAAACCTTATTGCCATTTTTTAATAAAGGTTATGTTATTTTGGCTTACCCAGCTACTGCCTTATTTTGTATTTACCATCTATCAATTCAGTACAAGATCTCACAGTCTTTCTTCCCCTCTGCCCGCAGATTTCTGTCCTCCAGGGTTCCCTTTGGCCCCGTCCACTTCACAGATTATTCTTTGAAGCCTGAATATAAGGACTACACCCCAGAGAAAATACTTGAACTAGATTCTTTGGCCCACATATAATCTGCAGTTAGATATAACTATCATGGCTTGTGGATATTATCAACATCCAATTTGTTTAGAGGAAAATTCAACTACCTTCCCGCCTACAACCTCTGCATGGAACTGCCTGTGAACCCCAAGCCTATGCTGCCTCCTCACTCAACCTCCCAACTGAACACACAGAAAAGCTATTTGGGATTGTGTACATCACCCTCACAGGGGTGATTGACACCATAATCCCGGCTGCCAACCCATGGTCCTGGTTGGAGAAGTTCTTCTCCTACCTTTTTAAGTTAGCTTCTATCTTGTGATGGGCTTTACCTGCAAAAAACCTGACCCAAATTACCCCCAAAAACAACAGGCTGGCCACCCAAGACTGGATCCCTGACACTGTGTCACCAAGGGGTAGCACACATGGCATCAAGCAGGCCAGGGATTTGAAGTGCTGTATGTACAGATAGAGGGACCATGTCTAAACCATTCTCACTCCTTATAATGAAGTATAAGGTTCCATAAAAGCAGCAGCACTAAATTAGGTCATGGGATTAGACCCAACATGGGATGACTGATGTACCCCCTTTTTATAATGAATCTGTATCCAACAGAGGTATCTATTCTGATTGTAATACAGCCCTACACCATTTTCTCTGATAACTATGTGTCTTGAATACCGCCATTCACCATGTTTTGATTTTGCCTTCAATAGGTTATTTTGAGGACAAATCTCTTGCTTTTGCCTTTGCCTCTCAAAATGCATCTGTATCCAAATTAGTAAATACAATTGTTTGGTTTCCTGATTCTTTGCAGCTTTCTTGCCCCACTCATGCTGGTAGCAAGTGATCCCACCGTCCATGTACTGTTTTGTGGTAAAGCTACACAGTATATATTCCCAATCTTTATACCCAATAAAATTTAATTTCTATTCACATTTTTATCTTTGTGTTTCCCAGTACTTTGGCGCCTCTCTCTAGCCACAACTAGTAGAGATTATTCATTCAGGGACACAAGGTAATTTTACAGCCTTCTCTGCCATATAACTGAGACTTATTACAAATCCAATTCTAAGGTTATAATTCCCTGCTGTGTACCTGTTCTGCGCCTCAGAACACAACAAAAATGATGCTCACTACAGGGGCTGTAAGCCCCTTGGCTATATCTTTTGCACCTACGTTTTCAGGTCCTTTGCCTCCTCCTATACAAGAGCTGACTTCACCTGAAATCACCAGTCCTCTTATTGAGGAAGACATCACAGACCCATTTATTGTCCCTACTGTGCTGAACCTAGGGAATGGTCCCTGCCTAGTGGCCTACCCTTTGGGTACCCTGACTTGGAACAAGTCATGGCGGTAGCCCTTGGGTTAGCCCAGGATGGAGCCATCCCTTGCCTCCAGATACATTTCAGTCAAGCAGAATACTACAAATTAATTGTGGCTCTGAAATTTCCACAACATCTCCTCTCAGCAACTGGTTTTGCTGAACACTCATTGTCCTCCTTTGTACAACCCGCCTTAGCCCATCATTAAATGGTATTAGGGCTCCAATTCCAAGAGATTTCATTGCTGCAAGCTGCCGTCACTCATCACTGGGATCAGTTTGCTGCCTATCAACAGTGGATCTACTCCCTGTTCTCTTTGGTGTCAGACAATCAGCGCAACTATGTCACTTCCCAAGTTTGCTTGGTCAATTTCAGTGAAAGAATGCACCAGCTAATCCCCAAATACATCAGGGAGCGTCTACATGAGTTTCCCCGGTTAGAAAAGCCCTAGCAAACCCAAGTAGATTCCACCCTAAATGCCTATATCACCAACTTCAAAAGACTGATGCAACAGATCAATGGGTTCAGTGCTTACTCATTTGATCAACTACAACAAGTAGCAGACCTTGCTGCTAAAGGCCTTTGCAAGCTTGGTGAAGAATTTGATCATGAACGGGTTGCTACTGCTGCTGCCATTACTGAGCTCCAAACTCAAGCAAACAAATTGTCTACGCCCAAGCCAGATGTTCTGCCTTCCCCCATATGTCAATTTGATGGACAGAGAACAGGGGCTATGGGATGTCATTCAAGAGCTGCAAGCATCTACCTGTAGTTGAGATTTCCCTACTAAAGCACCTCAGCCAGATCCCCAGGTGCTTGCTTTGACAGCTCACGTTGCTGAGTTACAACAAGAGTTTGCTGCCTTATGTGAAATGATGGCAACTGCTGCTAGTCCAACTGGGGTTGTTGATAAAGATAGCTGCTGCCCTTGCCTGTCAGGAGCCCCCTGTATTCACTGTGCTAGAGAGTTGATAGCTCTAGCTAATGAGGTGAACCACTTGAATCAGTACCACTATGAAATTGATAAATACATGCAAGAAATGAGTGAATTAATTGATTCAGTGAATGACAGGTTTGCCACATGCCTCTCTGTGGGTCCTTCTCTTACCTCCTTACTGGCTGAGCTTTCCACAGTAGTAACAACACAGGGTCAACGCCTAAACGTCACTGAGCAACATACTATCTTAGCTAATAATACAGGTGCCTGCTCTGCTGAGAACTTGACTACTCTTGAAGAGAGTGTTTGTCAGCTGTGGGCCAGACAGCCCCCTCCAAATCTGAAGCAGAATTCTCCCTGCGGATAAGTGTACTTGATAGCAACAATGGTGGTCCAACTCCCAGAACACACTTCAAACCTACCTTTAAGCAAGTCTTTGACCCCAAAACTTCTACCATTTCAGCTTTCATAACTATGTAAAAACTGCCATGAGGAGAGACTCTGATGAGGTTATGAAGGAACAAATTCTAACCTGCCTGCACCCGACCTGTCTGGAGGTAGTAGTGCCCAAGTTGCCCACCATTGAGACTTGGGAAGATATGAAGCAGCTTCTGATTGACAAATTTGGTGGTGACCTTAGTTTGGAAGTAAAGAAGGACACTTTTATGAACATTGCTTTCAAGCCTAAAGAGACCCTAGCTTAATTTGAAGATAGATTCTACATGGAGGGACAGCAACTGATTACAAACCGCCAGTTGACCACACATGAAGTGTACATGGCTTTTGCTCAAGCCCACAAGGTTAACCAGCTCCTGTGTCTTCACTTCAAGGCCCATAAAGCCATGTTTTCTTCCATGAAGAGCAGAAAGACACTGTTGCAGGATATGCACCTTACTCATTCTGGGGCGTTTGTGCGGGATAATTGTGCCGCCTCTACTACTGGTTTGTCTTCACGTGGCCCGCGTATCCTCACCATGAACTCGCAGAATCCTCCTCAACGCCAGTATTGCCATAACTGTGGACAGATAGGTCACCATTCCCAAGTCTGCACAAATCCTCAAGTTGAAGGATCTGATCCCAAAGAGCAGGCAGGAAAAGAACAGTTAACCTAGAGGTGGAGACGCTCTTGGTTGACAATTCTTCCCAGTCTTCTTCAACCCCCCTCCATTGCTGACACTGAGCCTGATGACACTGAGGCTCCTCCCATTCTGCTGCTGTTCCACAACATCTCTGAAAACTCTGACATGGATGATTTGGATGTTGATGATACCAACGCCTATGGGTATTCAGTTCTTGCTGTCCCCAAAACCATTGTGGTCCCTTATAAGTTACACTCTGGGAAAACTACAACAACTGCCAAGACTTTGTCTGAAGCCAAAGAGGTTGTATCTTTCCCATACCTCAACCAAGCTAAGAGGTCTCCTGTGCTTGTAGAGTTTTCTGAGGAAGCTGCTGAGCTTGCCAACACTGTATTCAAAAAAATTTGGTCTCACTTCCTCTCCAGACTGTCTATATGGAGTTTACAGGCTTGAGATGCAAGATATAAAAGTGGGACAAAGAACTAGCAGAAGCCCAGGACATCCTAGCCGTCCTCCCACCCTTTGGCTGTACTACCACTTATGTGGAGATATCCATACAAAAGGTGAAAATCAAGGCCACCTTGGACACTGGATCCCCTTTTAATGTTGTCTCCTTGAAGCTCTTCAAGTGGCTAAACAACTTGCCTGTGACTGTACAACAGTCACCATTGAGTATTTAGCCAAATAAATGCTCCGAAATATAAAGTTATCTCTGTTTTTCTGATTATTGCATGAAGATAGGTTGGATTGGAAGTCTTAAGGCCAAGATTCCTGAAAACTGGATATCTAGGTTCAATAAAAGAAAAGAAGGCAAGATTGGCCAAGTCAATCTGGGAGACTGGATGTCTCAAAAACAGTTTAATTAATCGGGAAGATTACGTAATAAAACACAGGAATATAATTAATGAGGGTTTAATTATATTGGTTAAATTGCCTTGACTGTGTCAAGAAGTTTGGTTAAGGTCAACCATAAATAAACCCCCAAATTTTGGGTTAAAAGCACTGCGTCAGCAAATTCATTGGGTTAGAAGTGCCATTGCGCCGCCTAATTGATTTGAGAAGTGCCAAGGAACTACCTAGCAAATTTTTTATAGGCGCTGAGGAGCTGGGGCGCCGCCTGGGGAAATTTTTGGGCGCCGCGGTGGCACCTGGTTCAAGTTTTGAAGCATTTTAATGGGTTTTAAAGGCAAAAACCCATTAATTCAAAGATAACTGAATAAAGGCAAGGATGCCTAGGAATTCAGGTTTAATCAGATAGTTCCCAGTTGTAACATTGATAGCTGAGTTTTGGGATGTTTAATCCATAGGGTTTTGGCGCCAGGAGCTGGGGAAGCTCCATGCCAAATTAGTACATTGGGTTGAATGGAGTCAGGTGACTTCTGCCCATTGTAGGTCAATTCTCATAGGTTGAGAATTGTTGGTGATCTTTCAGGTAAAGATCTATGTTGGATGACTTGAATGTCATAGGCCACGTGACGCAAATCATTGGTTGATTCAGGAACCAGAGGGGTTTTCAGCCAAATATGCCCCAAATGGTATATAAGCAAAAACAGCTAAACTTTAATAAAGATATATTGTCAATTTTGAGCTTTCTCCTCAACTACCTTTTCAATTATTATGTCTTCTTTGTTTAATTTTGAAAAGGCTAAATTTGGAGTACTTCACGTGGAAACTGCTGCTGCCAGGAAAGAGGTTCCTAAAAGTTTGTTGGAGGAAGCTTGGGAAAGCTTGGAGGTCACCAAGACTGTGCCTGAGGAGTCCTTGGTGGAAGTAAAGGCTGCGTTTGAAGAGTTATACTACAATTACTTTGCAAAAGAAGAGACTCCTGCCCAAGGAAACCAAATATATGTGTGGAATTCCTGGAACCTGTTAGTAGGATGGTACAAAATATTACAGCAAGTGAAAGCAAAGGCAAATTGTGAAATTGAGGCTTTAAGGGCAAGAGAGGAAAAGAGCGTTGAGATCATGGCCTGTTGGCGGGATGATAACAAAGTGTTTTCCCATAAAATTGCCTCCCTGGAGACAAAGCTCCTCAAAGCTTTGTCAAAGGAAGGTAATGGCAATAAGAGTCAAGGGCAGGATAATGGTGGGATGGACTGATTGGACCTGGATCCGTCACATTGCCCCTGACCTAACTATCATCAGTTGTATGGTACAGCTGGGCTATTCATGACTTGTGCTATAGGGGCTTATTCTGCTTTTCCCATGCAGTTTGGCAAGCTACTCTTAGCCGCGCCTGCCATTGTCTTGAAAAATGAGAGTTATGATCTCCTAGTTGGTACTCAGTTGTTTAGGGAATAGAATGGGATCATCAACTTGAAGGATGGCTACCTCTCTATCTTAGAGTACAAAGGCTCTCTGATATTTGAAGAGCCTGTTAAAGTTCCCAAAAACGCCTCAAGACGTGTGCCTTAGAATATCCCACTGGTGTTTTTACTCTAAAATACTGTACCCATTCATCCAACATGAAGTGTACTCCTATGGCTTGCCCTGCGTCTGAGGTAGTCCTCTCCTGGCCACTTCTGCTGTAACCATTCCCTCTGGATCTCAAGTTATCCTAGACTCCCAAATATCATATGAGTTACCTGAGCATATGTTCCTAGAGTTATACTCTCTTCACTTGCTAGGCTGCAACAAACCCTACCTCTTCCTGGGAATCTTGGATGTCTCTCATAAAGACCCTGTTCAATTGCTGGTTGCCAAATTAACTGCTCTCCACATACATGTGTCTAGAGGGCAGGTTGTTGGCTATGGTATGTTGCTGAATATGCCTGATGTCCTATCACTACATCCCTTTGGTACATTCCAAGACTTTAACTTACCAGAGGACAAACCCCAAGTCCTATCCTTGTTCACTGTGCAAGATTTTCTGCAGCTATCCCTGGTTCAACAAAAGGAGGTGCTTGATTTTCTAGATCAGTTTCAGATATCTTTGCTAAAGATAGCACTGATTATGATCTAGTCAAAGGAGTTATCATAAAGTTGATACTGGTGATGCTCCCCCTTTTTGCTAAACCTTACCGCCATAGTTGAGTAGAAGACGCTCAGGTGTCTAAGGAACTCAAACAAATATTAGACGCTGGGTTACTTGCTCCTTCCCAAAGTCAATGGGCCTCCCCTCTGCTCATACTGAAGAAGAAAGATGGAGGTCATTGTATTGTGATTGTAAGGGATTCCATCCCTAACACAAATTGGAAACCAGACTTAAATTGTTTTAAAATAATTGACAAACAAGAAGTTGCATTTTTTAATGCTAATTCAGAAAACAAAGTAGAAACTAATCCATTAATTTACTCAATGCAAAAATACATTTGAAATTGATAAATGAATGTGTATTAACCAATTCCAAATGTGATATCAAAAGCATGCATAAAAACAGAAACCAACACATGAATTCTACTTCAATTTTGAATTCCCAGGCTTCAGATGATGATAACAACAACAGGAACACTGATTCAGCATATAAAATTGGCTCCAGTCAATATAAAACAACCAATCAAGTTGAAATTAAATGTGGAAATCATCCAAATCAGATATGTGGGGACCTGGGAGGCCAATCAAAGACAACAAACCAACCAAGCCAGATAATTACCTCACATCCAACCCCAGAAATCATTCCCAACCATAGTGAAGTACAATACTGCAATGTAATGCTCCAACCTGCCTCTTCTTGCATTGCAGGCTGCAGCCTGCTGCAGCTCTGCAAGGCAATATTTCTCATATCACTCTTGCAGGACCACCTGGTAACCACAATGTTCCCTTGATCACTTGAGCTCAGTATTTAAACTGGCAAACTCTTCCCTTCCAAATTGCTCTAACAATTCTTTTATTCCTATCAATCAATAAATCTATATTTTTAATTCTAAAACACTTGATTAGTAGATTCTAAAGGTTCCCCCCCAACAGCATGAAGTTCATCTTCCTTGTATAGACTTTTTGTGTGTTAATCAGTTATGGGCAAGAAAATTTAAACTTCAAAAACCCTGAACCAACTCCTACTGACAAATCTGAAGACTCAATTTGGTGTTGTTTTGGTCCACATTGACAACATACCCCTTACATTGAAACAGCTTGATTCCCACCTATCATCCACCCCAAGGCCCCCTGGTTGGTCTTGAGGTACACTAGTGTCTATTATCTTTCCAATCACTTCACTCCCTTCTTGGGAAGATTCCGCCTATTTGGTCACCTTCTACACATGTTAATAATAGGGATTCCAGTAGGTTCCACTCTGATTAAATTCAACTTGGGAGCTCTACTTCATTCAATTGGAGAAAGACTTCCCAATGAGTGGATCCCTGACAGTGATGGACTATAGAAAATTGAACTCCTTAACCAAAAAGGATTATTATCCCCTGCCATGTATTGATGATGCTCTCTGCCACTTTGAAGTCTCTAAGTTCTTCTCTGCTATGAATCTAGCATCATGGTACTGACAAGTTGATCTCTCTCTGAATGATAGACTAAAATCTGCACTTATCACCTCAGAGGGACTGTTTGTGTCACGGTAAGTTCCATAATGCAAGGGATTGTTCAGTCAAGTAGAAAAGCTCAGAAAGCCAGAAAGCCTTTGATAAAACTGACTGATTTAACGGACTTGAATCAAACGGTCAATCAAAATGGGTTACGGCTGCTCCAGTCTGCCAGCCAAAGCCAAGTCCTCCTTGCAAACTGATGTTGATAAATCAAGGTAATTTGAGGGTTACCAGGTACGAGCTTGTTAATCAGCATGGGCATCAGAAATTGGTCACCCAAGGGTTCTTTGCAACCTGGACCAGATAATCACTTGACAATGTGGAAGAAATAGGAGCCCAGGATCCAGGTGGTATTGCTTAGTCAATTTTTGATATATATTGAATAATTTTCACTGTTTCACCTCTAAGAGTTGAGTCCTCTCAAAAATTTACTCAATAAAAATCATATATCACTTGATCTAATTTACAATTTTAAAATGTATCCTGTAGTTGGATTGTTGCGCTACATTCTCTACAATCTGATTATAAGCCAGATCATTACTGAAAGATGGGGCCCTGCAGTTGGAACTTCTTTGTTGGCACCTCCCAATGTTAATTCCATGCCTGCCAATCTTGGAGTTATCCCCCCAGTCTTTGAAACTGAAAAATTGTGTTGCATCTTGATGTCCTGAATTTTATTCTGAAGATACTCTGATGCTTTCACAGGCTATTTATCTTGGGCTATTTTGATTAGGATTAATTGTTTTACCTAATCCTAGTATCTCAACTGGAAATCTTATAAAACAATGTCTGAAGCCATGTTGGTGGTTAATCATTAATTCTATGTGGATTTGGGTGGTAATTCCCCACCACTTAGAAATAGCTTCATACTATCCCGTGATTTCCATCACAGTTTGAGCCTACATGTATGCCACAAGGACACTGCAATGCCCCAACTACATTCCAACAAGCCATTGGTTCTATCCTCTGTGATTTGAAGCTCTCATGTGTCTTAGTGTAGTTGGATGATATAACAGTCTTCAGCGCTACCTTTACAGATCATCTGGCTTGCCTTAAAAAAGTGTTAGTAAAGATTCAAGAGGCTGGCCTCAAACCAAAACCTTTTAAATGTGCTTTCTTGAAGGAAAGCCTTAAATTCTTGGGCCATGAGGTACCCAGACAGGAATTTACCCAATGACCAAAAAATTTGAGGCCATTGACAAAATTCTTTCACCCACTAGCCTTCAAGAAGTACAAGTCTTTCTGGGCATGATGGGTTAATACATACAGTTCATCCCTGAATTTGCCAACACTAGCAAAATTTTAGTCCAGCTGTTATGTAATGTCCCTTTTGAATGGACTGCTAGTCAGAAACAAGCCTTTGAGACCCTTAAACAAAAGCTCAAAGAGGCTCCCATCCTAGTGTATCCTGACTATTATATAGAGTTCATCCTATACACTGATGCTAGCAACCTAGCTATTGGGGCCATTCTGGCTCAACTAAATGATGAGGGTGTGGATCACCCTGTAGCTTATACTTCTTGTGTCCTAAATAAGCACAAGAAGAATTACAGTGTCACAGAAAAAGAGTGCCTCCCTGTGTTGCATTCTGTAAGAAGTTCTGCCATTATATATATGGCACCCATTTCACAGTGGTCACCAACAATGCCTCACTTAAGTGGTTAAAACAGCTTAAGGAACCAGAAGGATGACTAGCTAGATGGGCTCTCCGCCTGCAAGGCTACAAATTTACTGTGCTACACTGTCCTGGGATTCAACACCAAAACACTGATGGATTGTCCAGAATGCCCATCCTTGCTCTACACCCTGCTGTAGCTGATCAACTTTATGAGTTAATTGGATATCCTTCCTCTTGGGAGAACAAGACAGAAGAAGTTTAAATTGACATGTACAAACTATCCAAAGACACACTCATTTTAAATAACCAGATTTTCAAGAAAGTACGAGACCAATACCTAACTTATGTACGGCCTAGTCTTTACCTTTTGTTGGTGCTTTAAGCTCATAAGGAGACGGGACATGGAGGTATTGCCAAGAACTACAACTGGCTCGAGAAAAACTATTTCTGGGAAATTCTTTGCCTGCTGATTCCAGATGTTATTACTATTTGTCAAAATTATCAGCTCCAGCAACCTCAAGCTGCCTCTCATGAGTTCAAGCTATTTCCCCTTCAACACACATTTCACACTGTCAGTATTGACGCTGTAGGGCCTTTCCCCCGCTCCAGCTCTGGTTGCCGCTTTATCCTGATTGCTGTTGATCATTTCAGCAAATGGGTGAAAGCTTGCCCTACTAAGGACATCACTTCCTAGACAACTGCTGCCTTTCTGTTAAAAGACATATTCTTCTGCCACAGCTGCCCTCAAGTGTTATTTTCTGACAATGGGACTAACTTCAACACCAAGTTGGTAATCTTTGTTGTTGAAGCCTTGGTGTCTCACCAGTCTTTCTTTGCCCCTATAATCCTTCTACTAATGGGGCGGTTGAGTGTGTAACTTTGACTCTGGTTTCTATAATGAGGAAACTCACTTATTCTGACGCTGCTGCGATGAAACCCATCACCAGTTGGTTGCTCAAATCCTGATTGTTGTTGAGTTACTTCCTGATTGTAAAAGATCCTGATTGTCTTTCAAATGAAGCAGTCATTCCAGATGCTCAACAAACCAATTAGCTTCTGGATTGAAATTTGCAACAACTAGGTGTTAATTTGTCACTTGATTAGTTAATCAACTATGGTTATCAACCAACCTCCCCAACCTTGAGCCTTTGGTAACTCCCTTGTGCCACCGGGGAAATTCTCACCTCCCCCTTATTGCTGTGTTGATCCCCAGCTGTTCAACATTAATTTCCCCCTTCTTCTACCCCATGCAATGACCAACTTGCCTTGATTTATCAAGTAAGTTGTAGTATATAAACCCCTCTTCTTTTCTCAATAAAGATATACATTTATACCCCCTTATTTTAGCTACACCATCAAATATTCTTTGAGTGTATAATTTGAGGATTGCAAAGGCTAGTCTTCTCTCCTCAACTATACTGCCATTTAGCCCAACTAGAGGTTGCTACTTATGGATTCACTTTAGACTATTTGTTGCTGCCACTACCCCAAACCATTTGTTGTTCTCCTGGTCCAATTGCCTTTTTACTACAAAATACCTGTCTGGTTTACAACTGGTACAGTACTCAGTTAATTGACCAACACCTAGATCTGTCTCCCATCCCACCGTCTATTCCCTAGTCTATCAACCAACCAACTATCCTCACTTACAGTAGCAAGAGAACCACATCTGCCAACTGGGATCTATACTTAACCGCTGCTCTCTTTTCTCATTGCCTTAGCAAACATTGTGTAACTGTGTATTCCCCCTATGCTATGTTTTACGGGCAGGAGGACACCACCCTGTTGCTCCTGGGGGCCCCTACTCTCCTCTGATAAGGCAATGAATACTGATGATCATATCAAAGATCTAGTCAACCACATCATTTATATACAAGCTACTTCTTACACTTCTGCATATAAGACCAAGATGCTTGAGCTCTCTTCTGACAATGCTGGACACTCTCCTCTGCCTGAGTTCAAAATTGTTGACCACATTCTCTACTATCAGCATAAATTAGGAGGACACACTCACAAGCTAGATAAATTGTGGGTTGGACCTCTAGAAGTGGCCTTCAAGCAAGGGTAAGAGTACACTGTGAAACTCCTCTCTAGTGGTCGTCCATTTGCCTGAGTGCATGCCAAGTTCCTCTGCAAGTACTACCCCCTAAGGCCAATCAAGAGGGGACAATGTCATGAATGCTGCCATTCACCATGCTTAAATTTTTCCTTTGGTGGGTCATTTTGAGGAAATAATTCTTGCTTTTGCTTTCTCCCCTTGAAGTGAGTCTGATTACAAACTAGATTTTCAATTGTTTAGTTTCCTGATTCTGCACAACTCACTAGCCTCACTCATGCTTGTGTCTAGTAATCCTATTATCCTAGTAATGTTTTGTGGTATCACCAAACAATATATAAGTCAATTCTTTATCACCAATAAAATTTAAGTTCTATTCACATTTTTGTCTTTGTGTCTCCAAGTACTTTGGTGCCTCTCTAGCCACATCTAGTAGATATTACTCAATAAGAGCCACAAGGCAATTGCATAGCCTTCCATACCATTTTAACCAAGACTTAGTACAAATCCAATCCTAAGATTAGGATTCTCTGTTGTGTATCTAATCATGTGTTGGAAATTGCACCAACAATGCTATTTTTATATGGTCTTTGAATAGTGATATGTGCAAATATTTGGTTGGTTTTGCTTTCAACTTTGGGAATTCCTTGTCCTGCATAAATGGATATAATCCAAAATCCACCCATTCCAAAATATAATACATACCCTTGTCTGATCCTGATATGACCTCACCCCAATGTGACCCACTCAACCACTCTGTCTACCTAATGAGTGATCATTAACCCTTGTCTACTATTTAAGTAGAATCAGTTCTTCTAATAAAGAAAAGTTTATCCACATTTGCGTTGTCTTTGATATTCTTCAAGCCTTTTCCTTTCTTTTTTGCCAAAAGGACTTGTACATCTTGTATTCCAGGAAATTAAGGTACATGCCCTTAATTTTGCCCTGGAGACTACCCAAGGATAGCTTTGAACCTCAAATCTTTCATTATAAAGACTTTCTGCTGTGTCCTCCTGGATGTTGTCCCCAGGAGCCAAACATGACAAAATGGTGCTCACTACAGGGGCTGCAAGCCCCTTGGTTACCCTGATCCTTGTGCATTCTCTGGTTCTTCTCCCTTTGTTTCTAAAGTACCCAAACAACCTAAAATTTCTAGTCCTCCTCTAGAAGAAGACATCACTGATGCTCCCTCAACTCCCATGGTACTGGTGCTGTCTCCCAGGCCTGTGTGGGCCCCCTTCCAGATTTCTCTCTCAAATACAAGCAAGCTTGTGCTGCTTCCTGCTCTCTCCTCCACTCAGGCACTGTGGTGATGCACACTATCCCTGGTCTCTGTACCAGGTACGCTTCCAATGAACTGTATTCCTTCCTTTTGGACTTTGGTCTCCCACCCCCCTCGTGTTGATGGAGTCTATGGATACTATTGGTGTGTTAGTTAATCAGTATATCCAACCCGCCCTGGTTCACCATCAACTTGCATTAGGATCCCAGAACCAGCTTCTAAATGCTGTAGCCACCGCTGTCTCAAACAACCATGCTGAAAATATGGCATATCAAGAATAGTCCCATAGTCTCTTTGCATGTATTTTGGATAACCAGCGTGACTTGCTAGCCTCCCAGAAATACTTAGCCTCATCAATGAATTCCCTTTACTCCTTGCTTCCTGGGTATATTAAGGATCAACTGTGCAAATTGGATGAGCATCATTCAACGTGGCGTGGTCAAACCAAGGCCGCTCTTCTAAAGCATTGTCAGGATTTTGAGACTCTGGTTACTGAACTCAACCATTTTGGGAGCATATTAATTCTCAGCTCAATCTGGTTGGGACTCATGTTGATACCTGGTGCTGCCACCTGCAATATTAATACAAACTGGATAAGGCTGCATTAGGCAACACTCTGTATTAAGTACAAAATTATGTGGATGATAGAGTAGCGTCCATTGAGGTGACACCTCCTGCTCCTCCTGATGAGGTCCTGTCTGACTTTGAATCCCAGGTATGGGAAGCCATAGCTGAGCTCAAAGCTACTACTCAACGACAATCTTCTTTTCAGAGCCCTCTTTCATTAGAGCCTATGCCTGACCCTCACATCACCTTGCTAACTGACCAAGTAGCTACCTTGCAAGAAGAAATGGAGTATTTGAGACAACACCTACTTAATCCTGATTATTTGTCCTCTTATTCTGAAGGTGAAGAGGAAGCTGAGGTCACTAGTACTCCCGCTCATGACAATCATGGTTGTTGCCCTGGCTTGGAAGGTCAACCCCAGGTCAACTATGCTCTTGCCTTGGATCATCTAGCAGAAGTAACAAATGATGTTGCTGATAGGCAGGACACACTGGAACAAGAGGTACAAAACCTCTCTTAATTGACCAAGACAATGAATGGACAGGTTATCCCTTTGGCTTCTCAGACCACTTTCCTGATCACCTGCCTTAATGAGGTTGCCAACACCCTATTAGTGCAACAGATTAAGATTGATGAATTTGGAGCTGCTGCCTCTACCACTAGAGATATCAGTGAGCAAAACAGCTCTACTTTGGATACCCTAGAGGAGAGACTTCAACTTCTCTGGGAACAGACAACCTGCTTCTGAATCTGAGTTTGAGGACAATCCCCACATTAACGTCCTCAACCCAGGTGACAAAAGCCAATCCATCTCATCATCCATTGACCCCAATTATAAGGCTTCACTCAAACAGATATTCAATCCTAAAGCCTCTACCATTTCTGCCTTTCTGACAATTTACGAGACTGCAATGTGTAGGGCCACCAATGAACTTAAGAAGGAGCATATTCTTACCTATCTGCATCCCACGTGCCAAGAAGTTATGGTCCCCAAACTCCCTTCTATTATTACTTGGGAGGAAATGAAGCGCCTTTTAATTGAGGAAATTGGAGGAGATCTCAGCTTGGAAGAAAAGAAGGATGCATTTATGAACATTACCTTTAAGCCTAAGAAGACCCTGACTGAATTTGCTAATTGTTTGTATATTGAAGGACAACAGTTGATCACCAGTTTTCAGTTAACTCCCTGGGAAGCTTACACAGCATGTTCAAACGCTTTAAAGGTGAACCAACTCCTGTGTCTGCACTTTAAGGCCCAAAAAGCTTCCCTTACCTCAATGAAGAGTATCAAGAACCTCTTGTAAGACCTGCATTTGACCCAAAGGGGTACTGTGGTGCGCAAAAATAAGGCCAACAATGTGAGAACCACCTCCTGTACTCTGCGCATTATGATCCTAGGCTCAAGTGGGCAGTCTAAGAGACAAGGATGTTATAACTATAGTCAAATAAAACACCACTCATGTACCTGCACCAACCCTCAGGTAAAGGGTTGCAACCCAAAGGAGCAGGTGGGAAAAGAGAGGTCAGCTTAGAGGCAGAGACGCTATCTGCTGACTAATCTCCCCTGTCTCCTCACAATCCTCCTTCTGAGAAGGAATCTCCCCCTTTGGCTGGCCCAAATATCCTACACCTGTTCCACAATCTCTCCAGTGATTCTGAACCTGAAGATTCTGACTGTGATGAGTCTGATGGTTATGGCTACTCTGTGTTGGCAGTCCCAGAAACAGTGTCCTTCCCTTACAAGCTGTGTTCTGGGAAAACTACAACTACTACTTGTCCAACTTTGAGCAAAGCTAAGGCCATAGTGGCTTGTCCTTACTTAGCACATGCCCATTGTCTCCCTGTCTTGATAGATTCCTCTGAAGAGGCTGCTGAGCTAGCAGAAGCTCTCTTTCAGAATGTGACTATATCTCTCCCCTTGAAGACTGTGTATAAGGAAATTCCTGCCTTAAAATGCATGTTGTCCAAATGGGAGAAAAAATTGGAAGCTGCTCAGGAAGTTCTAGCTTTCTTACTCCCCTTTGGGAAAGATACTACCTGTGTGGAAGTATCAATCCAAAAGGTTAAAATCAAGACCATCCTGAATACAGGCTCTCCAGTCAATGTGGTATTGCCCAGGATAATGAAGAAGCTTAAGCTGGCCCCTGACCTCAACTATAATCAGTCATATGGTACCGCTGGCATGGCCCAAACCCTAGACATTAGTGCCTATTCCGCCCTGCCAATGAGATTTGGGAAGCTTCTTATTGTGTCCCCTGCTGTTGTCCTAAAAAAGCTGCAATCTCCTGGTTAGTACACAATTCCTGCAAGAGTACAATGGATCTTGAACCTTTGAGATGGGTACCTATTGCTCTTAGGGTATGAGATCCCTCTAATCTTTGAAGAACCCCCACGTCTCCTGGGTAAACACCTTAAAATTTTTGTGCTTGAGTATCCTACAGGTATCTTCTCACTCAAGTACAGGACTCATTCTTCCTATATGTGTTCCCCTCCTCCTTCCTGTTCTGCAGAGAAAGGTGTGCCTCTTCTTGCCCCTGCAGCTATCACCATCTCTCCTGGCCCACAAGTGATTATAGACTCCCAGATATCTTACAAACTACCCAAAAAAATCATTTCTGGAGCTATATTCCCCTGATTCCTTAAGCCGTAGAGAGCCTCAGTTATGCCCTGAGATTTTGGACCATACTAATAAAGAGCCTGTGCAGCTTTTGTTGGCTAACCTGACTGCCCTGCCTATGCAGGTGACCAGGGGCCAGGTTTTTGGGCATAGTTGCATATTAGGTTCAGAGCAAGTGGCGTCCCTCTACCCCTTTGGAATGTTTAGTGATTTCTAATTGCCTGAAGGAGACCCTCAGGTTCTCTCCCTGTTTACTGCTGCAGACTTCCCACAACTGTCACCCATTCAACAAAATGATGTTCTGGAACTACCAGATCAGTTTAAGGATATCTTTGCCTCTGGGTCTACCAACTATGGTCTAGCTAAGGGGGTTATCCACCAGATAGATACAGGTGATGCCCCACCCTTTTGTGCCAAACCTCACCACCACAGCAGAGTAGAAGATGCCCAGGTCTCTAAGGAGATTAAGCATCTTTTAGATGATTAGCTCCTAGCTCCCTCTCAGAGCCCTTGGGCCTCCTCATTATTGATCCTAAAGAAGAAGGATTGAGGCCATCACATTGTGATGGATTACTGCCGCCTAAACTTGCTAACCAAAAAGGACTCTTATCCTTTGCCCAGAATTGATGATGCTCTCAGATGATTAAGAGAATCAAAGTTTTTCTCTGCTACAGATCTAGCATCAAGATACTGACAAGTTGACTTGTCTCCAAAGATATAAAGAAAGCTGCGCTTATCAACTCAGAAGGTCTTTACAAACCCACTTGAATGCCCCAAGGGCTCTGTAATGCCCCGGCTACGTTTCAACAAGCTATGGACTCCATCCTACAAGATCTGAAACTCTCCTGTGTCCTTGTATAACTTGACAATATTACTGGGTTCAGCTTCACTTTTAAAAATAATTTAGACTACCTCAAAGCTTTCTTCATCAAAATTTGGGAGGCAGGCTTAAAACTCAAACCCTCTAAATGCTCATTCTTCAAGGAACAACTTGAATTCTTGGGCCATGAGGTCACCCAAACCAGAATAAACCCTATGAATAATAAGGTGGAAGCTATTGACAAGATGCAGCCCCCCCACAAACCTACAAGAGGTCCAAGTTTTTCTTGGTATGATGAGGTACTATTTACAATTCATCCCTGATTTTGCTGAACTAAGCAAACCCCTTGTACAGCTCCTTTGCAACGTACCCTTTGAGTGGACTGACGGTCAGCAACAGTTGCTTGTAGCGCTGAAGGCCAAACTTTAAGAGGCTCCCATTCTAGTCTACTCTGATTACGGTAAAGAGTTTATCTTAAACACCAATATTAGTGGAGTAGCTGTGGGTGCCATCTTAGCCCAGCTTGACAATGAAGACATTGTCCAACCTGTGGCCTATTATTCATGAGTTCTCAAAAAGTACAAGAAGAACTATAATGTCATTGAAAAAGAATGCCTAGCTGTTATTCATGCAGTAAAACAGTTCCAGCACTACATTTATGGGACTCACTTTACAGTAGTCACAGATCACTCATCCCTTAAGTGGCTGAAGCAATTAATGGAGCCCAAAGGTTGACTAGCCTGTTGGGCCTTACACCTGCAAGGATACAATTTCACTGTAGTACATTGTCCTGGTGTGCAACACCAGAATGCTGATGGTTTTTTGAGGATGTCTATACTAGCTATCCATCCTGCTGACGCTAATTGTCTATACAAGTTAATAGGGTATCCTGACAACTGGACCACTGAACCAGAAGAAATTTTTCTGGCACTGCAAGTCCTATCAAAGGATACTGTGATTCAAGATAGACAACTCTTCAAGAAAGTCAACAACACTTATCTACCCTACGTCTGTCCTAGAATGAGGGTTGCCATCATCTTCCAAGCCCACATTGACACAGGACACAGAGGCATAGCAAAAACTCATGAATGGCTGTGCAAGAACTTCTATTGTGAGAATATGCGCCTCCTAATCCCTGGTGTCCTTGCCTCCTGCCATTCTTGTCAGCTCCAACAAATCCAACCTTGTCAACATCAGTTTAAGCTCATACCCCCTAAACATGCCTTCCACACTGTGAGTATTGATGCTGTTGGGTCTCTCCCTTGTTCTAGGTCTGGGTGTTGATTCATCTTGGTAGCCGTAGATCATTTTAGTAAATGGGTTGAAGCCAGAGCAACCAAGGATATAACTTCTAAGACCACTGCTAATTTCTTGCTGCAAGATATCTTCTACTAACATGGCTGCCCTCAAGTCCTGCTTTCTGACAATGGGACTAGCTTTAACGCCTGCCTCATAACGTCTATTGTAGAAGCTATGGGCACACATCACTTCTCTGCACT
This sequence comes from Entomophthora muscae, assembly GCA_014839935.2. NCBI lineage: Eukaryota > Fungi > Entomophthoromycota > Entomophthoromycetes > Entomophthorales > Entomophthoraceae > Entomophthora > Entomophthora muscae. The sequence goes on along the minus strand of QTSX02000080.1, from coordinate 89,156 downwards.
GTATAACCCATCAACCAAAAGGACTGTAGAACAAGCAAATTCCACCCTTATGTCCATCATGAGGAAGCTTACCCTCTCTGATGCTGCTAACTGGGATATGTTCCTCCCTGCAGCTCTCTTTGTGTATAGACTCAGAAGACATGAAGTGACTGGCCAGTCCCCCTTTGCCATGCTGTATGGACAAGAAGCCACTACCCCCTCAATCTTGGGACCCCTGTTAATCAAAGTTGACGCCTCTGTCAATCCTGAAGCTCATGTCAAAGAATTGACTAATTGTATCATCAAAATCCAAGCTATAGCATATTTTACTTCTTACAAAGTCAAAGCTTTAGAACTCTTGCCCTTCAATGCTTCCAGAGCCCCCCTCCCTGAGTACCAAGTAGGTGACCTAGTCCTCTACTGTCAAAATTGTACTGGAGGTTGTGCCCATAATCTAGAGTCCCTCTGGGTCAGGCCTTGTGAAGTCACTTACAAGAAGGGTGTCAAGTATACTTTGAAGCTGCTGTCCTCTGGCCGCCCCTTTGCTTGAGTTCACACCAATTTCCTCCGCAAATATCAACTCCCTGTGTCCAATCTTGAGGGAGGGAGATGTTGGAAATTGCGCCATTAATGCTATTTCTATATGGCCTTTGAATAATGATATGTGCAAAGATTTGGTCAGTTTTGCTCTCAATTTTGGGAATTCCTTGTCTTGCGTAAATGGGTCTAATCTAATCTCCACTCATTCAAGAATATCATACCTATCCTTGACTGATCCTGGTATGACCTCATCCCAATGTGACCCCCTCTGCCACTCTGTCTACCTAATGAGTGATCACCAACCCTTGTCTACTATTTAAATAGAATCATTCCTAATAAAGACAAGTTTATCCACATTTGTGTTGGCTTTGATATTCTTCAAGCTTTTTCCTTTCCTTTTTGCCAAAAGGACTTTCAAACCTTGTATTTCAGGAAATTAAGGTATGTGCCCTTAATTTCGCCCTGAAGGCTAACCCAAGTCTAGCTTTAACCCTCAAATCTTTTGCTATAAAGATTTCCTGCTGTGTCCTCCTGGATGTTGTTCCTAGGAGCCAAACACAACACCACGCCTCAGAACAAGACAGGCCTTTTTTAAAGCAAGAGCACACTTTGAAGGTGTTTGAGGTTCTCTCTAAGGATTACTATATAGCAAAGCATATAGAGTTCAATTCTTTCTTGGACTACTTTTAGCCCCAGTGAATTGAGAATATTGTCACTCAGAGCCAAGGCAAGGCCATAACCAAGGCCATAACCAAGGCCAAATAGAATGTGTACTAGGTTGCCATCAATGAAGAACTGAAAACAACTTCAGCTCTTAAGGCTTACTATAGGTACCTCAAGTCCAAATTTGGGTGGAGCCCAAATTAAAGCAAATTTTCAGGGGCCTAAAGCCCTGGACAATCAGCTGGCCATCCTAGAGGAAAAACCCCCACAGCTTGGGAACCCCTGCCAAATACCTCCCAGAGCCAGAAAACCCGCCTTTTGACTAACAAATGGCCCAGGATTTAAGAGGCACACAAGCCTCAAATCCCTGGCATCAAGCCTGCTAACAAATCTGGGCCATCTATCTATCGGGAAATGGCACATTGGGAGCGCAATTGTTCAATTGCGCAGTCAGGCGCTCAATCACTTGTAGGTTTTATAAATAACTGTGGCACCTTGGCATGCTGCAGTTCAGAAAAGGTTCATGTTATACCAACCAATGAGCACCCATCCCCTGGTCTAAGTACACAAATTCCAGAGAAAATTGTAAGTTTAACTGAAGTTGATGCCATCAGTTCCCTGGTGGCACTAAAAGCCTCAAAATCACCAGTAAGTATAAATAGTGAGGAGGAGGAGCCCTCCTCACTGTTGACATATTAAATAAAGCAAGTTTATGCCCAGAAATCATTATCATATTGCAGGAACTGTTTATTTTTTCTCCAATTTAATTATTTTTTTGCATCTATTTGTGATTTTACTACACAATACAATCTTGCCTACCCACATCCCCCGGTTATACTCCTGCTACCTCTGTCTGTCCTCCCCACGCCCTTGACGTGGAGTATTACCGCCCTCATCACCTGGATCTTCCACCTAAAATGAAGGAGATTACTTTTGTTCCCCCCTACCCAATGCGCCTCCTGCCCAGGACTTCAGCAAGTTAGGGTTTATCTACATCACAGTATTGGGGCTGGCCAACCAGGTTGTGCCCCATACTGGAAGTTGGCGCCCCTTTGCTACTGTTGTCAACTATCTGGTCCATATTGTGCCTATTGTGTACTTGGCTTTCTAGGCCTGGCCTGCCTCCCCTACAGGAGCCCAGCTGGACTCTGGTATGGGCCATGTCAGTATATAAACCATATCAGAACTAGTAACCCTAGGCCTCTATTTCTCTTTGACTATAGGGGTATCTTGTATGCTTTTTTTACCTCAGCTTACTACCTAATACAGTATATGACCAAGAAACATGAAAAAACAAGAACCAAGAAGAAATTGTTGCCAAGCCATCTCAGGTTCAGACTGTGACCATCTCCACCTCAAACCAAAATACTGCTACCCCCACAACCTTTCCTGACCTTCCAAAAATGGACTTGGCTGGCTTCAGAAAAGGAATTATCATGATAAACACCCTGTTCCATGACTACCCCAAAAGCTTAAGAGACAACGCTCATAAGGCTATGATGGTGGCCGTCCAACTGAAGGATGATGCCAGAGAAACCTTCTTGACCAGCCTTGAGAAAGAACCAGACCTCATACTCTCCTATAACCAATTTCTTGAGAGAATGAACTCTACAACCACCCCTGCTGGAGCCAAGATCCAAAACTACATGGGACTCATCTGCCTGAACCAAGGAAGGGACAACCTGGAGAATTACATACAGCAATTACTACGCCTGGCTGAGGAAGCCAAAATTCCTAATGACATATCAGGCCTGCATTTCAGAAACGGTCTGAACCCACACCATGCCAGCCTAATGAGACACCATGAATGCAATCTCCCCAAAGACAAGCTCCTGGCTATTGCCTGAGGCATGGACTTCAGCCAATCACTAGGATACCATGCCAGGCAACCCCAGAGCAACCAGACCCCTGGTGCAAGTAGGCCCTGGTTGAACATGACCCCTGAAGATTATCAACACCATGTCAGAAGTAGACTATGATTCTATTGCCACCAGAGTGGCCACTTATTCAAGGATTGCACTAGCCACTCCAACGGAACCCAAGGAGCCACCATTTCAGCAATAAATAATGCTTCCCAGTCTTATCCTATCATTGATACTACCTTATGTTACCATGATCATGAGGTGAACACTGTAACCATCCTAGACAGTGGGGCAACCCTCAATTACATGGAACGTAGTCTAGCTGAGAAACTGGGTGTACTAATCCAGGGAAACTCTAGACTGGTAAACTTGAGTATCAAGACAGCAGGCCTGTCCCACAAATGCAAAGAGTCTGTCTCCCTGAAGCTAAAAGGTAAACTCCTCCCCACCAGATTCCACGTCATTGAGAAGCTTCCCAAACCTGTAGTGATAGGTTTTGAATGGTGGGTCAACCACCAAGTTAACTTGGATTATAAGAACTGCCAGGTGACTGTCACCCATGAGAGCAAAACCTTAGAGGTTTCCTGCTTGAAACCTCAGTAGACCCCCAAGCTAAATAAAATCACCATGGAATCCTGCAAAGCCAAGATCCCAAAATGTTTGAAGCCTTGGGAGTCTGTCTTCTCAGAAAAAGAAGCCACCGCCTTGCCTAAACACAGCCAGTTTGACCATGCTATCTACCTCCTCCGTGAAACACAACCTAAGCATGGACCATTCTACAGTTGTAACATGAAGAAACAAGCTGCCTTAAGAGAGTACTTGGACAAGATGTTGAAGAAGAGATACATACGTGTCTCTAAATCCCCTTGTTCATCCCCTTACTGTTTGTTAAAAAGAAGGGCGGCAACCTATGTCCTTGTGTCAATTACCAGGACCTAAATCACATCACTGTAAAGAAGCAATACCCTGTACCTAATGCCAAAGACCTCTCAGACCAACTTTCAGGAGCCAACATCTTCTTGAAGGTTGATTTTAGGGATGCCTTTAACTAGATCAGGATCAGGCCTGGCAATAAATGGAAGACCTCTTTCAAGACTAGACAAGGCCTCTAAAAATACTTGGTTATGCCATTTGGGTTGTGCAACACACCCAGCACCTTTCAAACCACAATGGACATGGTCTTGGGAGGACTCAATGATCAGTGTTGCATAGCCTACTTAGATGACATCCTCATCTACAGTTGCACCCCCAAAGAACATGTCAAACACCTTCAAACTGTCCTACAACGCTTCAAGGAACACATATTCTTTGTTAAACTCCAGAAATGTGAGTTCTTCTAAGAGGAAGTAGAGTTCTTGTGCTACAATGTATTGAAAGAAGGTTTTGCAATGACACCTGAAAAAATAGAGGCCATGACGTCATGGCCTGAACCTAAGAACTTCAAGGAGGTCAGAAGCTTCCTGGGCCTGGAAAACTTCTGCTGTAAATTTGTCCAAATTTTTTCTTCAATCTTCTTGCCCTTGACCCGCCTCAACTCTGAGAAACACCCCTTTGTGTGGGATGACGCTGCCAAATCTGCCTTTGTGTTGCTAAAAAATGCCTTTGTTTCCGCCCCCGTCTTGGCAATGCCAGTTTAAAATAAGCTCTTCATTGAGGGAACAGACGTCTCTGACTTTGCATTGGGGGTGTTGCTTCAGGAGGGGCATGATAGTAAGCTTCACCCTGTAGCTTACTACTTGAGGAAGTTCACTTTGCCTGAGTTGAACTACCCCATCTACAATAAAGAGATTCTTGCTATCATCCAGTCCTTGAAACATTGGAGAAGATACTTGTGTGACGCCAGTCACCCAGTGAGAATCATGACCAACCACAAAAACCTGACATACTTCTTTAAACTGCAACAACTGAATCAGTGTCAAGCTAGATGGGCCCTATTCCTAGTAGATTACAACTTATTAATCAGCTATAAACCTGACAAGATCAACATTGTACCTGATTCCCTAAGCCAAAGAGCAGACCTTTTCCCTAGCGCCAAAGAGATTGAAGAATTCAACACTAAATCCTTTCTGTCACCAAACATGATTGAGCCAATGCTCCTATTCCTGGGACTAGCCAGTAGAAGAGAGGAAATTCAACTAGCTCAGACTGTAGACCAGCACTGCATCTCCATCATAGAAGACCTAAAGAAAGATATCAACCGTTAATACTACCAAACAGGGTACTCCTTACATGGAAACACCCTGTAGCTACATGGACGCACCTACGTACCAGAAGGTCCACTGCGCTTAGAGATACTGAAGGAATATCACAACTCCCCCATGTCAGTACATCCCAGGCATACAAAGACTCTTAAAGGGATCCAGAGAACCTTCCTGTGGCCCAGGATGAAGCCAGAAATTGAAGGATACCTCAGTGGCTGTGAGACATGTGGACATATCAAGCCTAAGCAAGGAAAGTCAGAAGGATTATTACAGCCCCTTCAGATTGCAGAAGGCCCTTGGAAGTCAGTATTCATGGACTATATTGTGGAGCTACCTAATTCAAAAGGATTCAATGTCATCCTTGTAATTGTTGATTATTTCACCAAAATGGCTCACTTCATTCCAATAACAACCAAAGTAACTGCAAAAAAAACTGACACCCTATTCTGAAACCAAGTATTTCTGAACCACAGACTCCCAAAAAAAGTGGTCTCAGACAGAGGACCACAATTTACCTCTAAGTTTTGGCCCAAATCCTAAAGGACTTGGGATTAAAAAGGTCATTGTCTTCTGTATATCACCCCCAGAGCAACAGTCAGACCAAAAGATTAAACCAAGTCCTCAAACAATACCTACAATGCTACATTGACTCAGAACAGAACAATTGGGTAACACGCCTACCAATGGCTCAGTTTGCGTACAACAACCAAGACCACAGCTCCCCCGGTATGTCCCCCTTCAAAGCCAACTACAGATTCAACTCCACATGGGATGCCATGTTGATGTAATTGTCTGATATTGAATATTCAATGTGTAATTGAATTCACTATCACAACGTTTAAAGGCATTCCTAAAAGCTGATATCAAGAGGAATCTATTTGTGCCATTATTGAACCACTGTTACATGTTCTAATATACCTTCAAAATGCTATATTCCTCTTGTAGCATACTTGATCCTCTCATTCAAGAATTGATGAGTATAAATTACCTTTCCTTTTCTCTTAACCCTTATCCATCATTCTCCTTATTGTGCTTCAATAAATCTTATGGTTCTTCACTCCTGTACTTGTCTTATGAATTATCTTGTCTTCTCTCTTTCTGTATCTTCTTTGATGAATTATAAGATAATTGGCGTAGTTAATGGTTTGAAGTTCTGGTGGCTCATGGAATCTTATTTCCATACTTCATTCCTGACACCAGCTGTTTAGAGAAGATAAAAAATATATATCTGCAAATTTTCACATGTTTTCTTAATTTTTTTATTAATATGTTTTTAAAGTCAATTTGTACTTTTGAAAAGTGGAAAGCAAGAATTGTGGTGGGGGAATTGATATAATGTAGCCTGGCGTCATATGTAATTTCCACTTATTTTTTCCTATTCATTGTGTGCATCAAATCAATTAGGTGATATGAAACTTGGTGGAATTTGAAGTGTCATAAATTGAAATGGTGTAATCACCCCTGTCTATATTAAAATTACTATTAAAATATTTTATTAAGAAAACCCTTATCAACATATCCATGTATATTAAAGCTATAAGTTACATATAACAAACCTGTTTTTTTACCCAGCAAGGACAATCACTAGAAGGACTATTATAGTGGTGTCTTTTTAGGTTGTTCTTATTATAAGTGTCTTATATTAATACTACAGGAACATCTTCTGGCACTATACAACAGGCTTTATTTTAGTTTGGGTATAAGCTTATTTTAGTTAAAGATAAATAGTGTGATTAAAAATGAAGTAAAGTCAAGATGGCATAAACATGCCCCACAATAAGTGATTTCATATGTAAATAAAGTTAGCAAAATAAGATTTAATTAATCTGACTTGAAGTGACAGAATTAAGATGGCGTAAATTTGATATGCCACATTATAAAGATATATGTAAATTTTAACTATTATATTGTTTATTTTACTTTTTTGTGATTCAAAATCACTAATGCAAAAAATGCCATCTCAAATTAAATTTGAGATGGCGTAAATCAAAGTGCTGTTTTTGAGATGGTGTGTCCTACCATTTCAATGAAGTCAGTAATGGCTAGTTTACACTAACAACCTTATGACATTCCCCCCACTAAACTAGACATTGCAGCGGTGCAATACATCATCTAGAAAATTCCATTTAGAAAGACGCCATCTAGAAAAAATTCTAGATGGTGTTGGGATTTACATCAGCAAAATTAAAAAATAAAAAAATTAGAAAATTTATTAATAGTTATTTTTTACATATTAGTTTCTAATACAGCATCTAGAAAAACAGCATCTAGAAAACACTATTGCAAATTAAAATAAAAAAGTTTTATCCAAATAAGATTTTTTGAGCATAAAAACACTTAATAAATACCCAAAAATATGCCATCTAGAAATACAGCATCTAGAAAGACAGAATCTGGAATCAAATAATAAATTATACTTTTATGTGATAAATCTAAGCCTTTTTCTTATTAACTGGGAATAAATTATGATAATAATTTATGACCACATATAATAAATCAACCCAAATTAACGCCACTTTGATTGTACTATCTCCCTGTAACACAGCCATTAAAAACCACTTTTAATACTGGCTTATTCCTTATCATAGAAGGATATGTAATATTTGGGTTTTAACTTTAAAATGTTTCATTTATGATTTTATATATGCAAGGGTAGTGTCTCTATTAACTAGAACTGCTAAAATCAGGTTAAGGACAGCGTAACTAAGACCTCATCATCACTTGAAGGTTGGCACAATCAATTTCCATGCATGGTTAATGTCATGGCCGGGGGCCAACATGTACCAAGGCATCAAAGGAGAGCTTAATCCATCCGGATAACAGGTAACAAGGGCCCAGTAGAGGAATGGATCTGAACAGGTTAGGTAAAGCAATCCAACAACTAAAGGGCAGTAGGCACCAAGGTTGGGAATGACAACTTTGGCCAGACTGAGGTGGTCAGGATGACCATTCCAGCTCTACTGTGGTTGTAGGGCTGAGGGATGGGGGGAGCAGGAGAGTTTTAGGGAATGCCAGCCATTCCAGGATCTGGACCTGGCTGATAGTCCATAGGTGTAGGTCTAGGGTGGTACTCTAGTCTTTGGGTTTGACTTCTACTCAAGTGGTGTATAAATTGAATTCCTAATAAAGCAAACAAAACTGAAAGATTCATTCACTTTATTTGACGTTGTCTGCACTTGAATTAAGTGGGAGAAAGTGGTTTTTATACCACTCATCTGGTCTACCTTGTAATGTTCTTTTTCTTAATCTCTGAGGGCTCTTAGGGTCCCAACTCTTTGGCACCGGCATCTGAGAAGTAGTGGGAAGGGGCTTGGGAAGTGTGGGTTGGAATTTGGGTGACTTGGTCTGGGCAGGGGAATTCTGTTGGCTGGTGGATAATTAGTTGGTATTTTTAGTCTTGATTTTCCCTTGGTCATTGACTGCAAGAATTTCTGAATCTTGCAGCTCAATTGAGGTGCTGTTCACAACCAATTTATTGGTTGTGTTGACAGCAGCTCCAGTAGCTGCAAGATTATCAATTAATACATCAGTGCAGCTGGGGTAATTGGAGGTGGCAGGAACAGTGGGAGGTTTAGCTGCAGTAGCAGCAGCAGCAGAAATATGAAATTTATCAGATCTGCTGGTTGCATTCTGCAGCAGATCTGATTCAGCACAACATTGGGTGCACCCAGCCCAATTATAGCATTGGGGCTGGGTGCCCCAATGCTGTTGGGAGCCGCGAGCTCCCCCAGGCCAGCATTAAAGCTGGCCCCAGGACAGGACCTGGCTTTGGGTTTCTTCAAACTGTCCAAATAGGCCAGGGCAGTTTGAAGCGGCCCTCACCCACCCTGGTGGGTGGCTGGTGGTTTAAATCCCCCAGCGGACTTTCTCAGCCACCCTCGCTTTTGCTTGGCAGCCAAGCGTGGGGGTTTGAACCCCATTCTGGGCTTTGGGTTGGCCCTGACAGTTAAGGTAAAGAAGGCCAGATTCATTGTGATTATCAACAAGCTGAATATCCAGCATAGCCATGGGCACCATCTTTACCCCCAGGACATCAAAAGCAAAGCTGTTGTATTAAAGTGTGCAGACCAGCAGGTCAAGTTTGCAAGTGTTACTAAGGAGGGTTTGACCTATTGCACCAGAAAAGGCCCCTTATCCATCTCAAAGGCGTTGCCAAGGCTCTTGGGGCTAAAAACTGATCCACTTTCTTCACCAATAAATTCTTTCCTTTTAAATATTTGATTCTTACAATATTTTTAGTACAGTAGGTTTAAAAGCTATGGCGACAACCAAAAATACCTCATATTTAAACAAAAATGGTTTCAAATTTAAACAAAATCCAAGTTGCGCAAGATTCAGCATTCAAATAATTTAAATATTGTTGGTTAATAAATGAAATGTCAAACCAAAAACAAAATTTCACTTGCCCATTATACAAAATTATATCAAACATCAAGCGGCATTGTTTAAACCACAAACAAAATGAAATGATACAACAAGTTAGATGAATGGATGCCATCCTGGAGTATATTATAATCCAATCAGGATTCATATGAGGCACTGACAGAAGGACTAAAATGAAACAAAATTTGGGCAATCTAAAAGCAAGATTCAACAAGCATGAAACAAAATGAAGTCACATAAGATGTGTAGTGTGAGCAGCCTAAAATAAAAATATAACAGTTTGACAGCCAATCAAGAGCTATCTAATTTAGGAACAGAGGCATTTTATTCATTTTCATGGCTCCTGATTTGTATGAAATGGATTTGAGAACCTTCCAAATATGGACTCAAGATTACAATAAAAATAAATCATTAAATTTTAAAATTTCTACTTTTAGTGATTTTATCCTAGGTTTTTTAGAATGGTTTTTAACAACACCCTTTTTAACAGCACCAGCAGCCAAGCCAGCTTCAATGGAGGCAAGGCTCAGAACGTGAAGTCACCCGTTTATACTCAAGCCTTTGAGGCAGGTAACAAGGAAGCCGACCTGTACTTGACCCCTTACTCATATGGCTTTGGCTTATTCAGTAGTCACTTAGTGCCTAACTCTGCCCCTGCTCTTGTACCCACCCCCGCACAAGCTGCCTGCCAACTAACCAATCAGGATGGCAACCTCAATCCAGAACAACTTCTTGCCACCACCCAACCTGCCCCACCTCAGCCAATCAGGCTTCATCTCCTGCGGCCCAGCGCCCCAAGCAACAAATCATCACTGCCCAAATTCTTCAGGAAATTGTGGCATTGAATCTACAGGATCTGTCCTGGGAACAGATTGCCGCTCAGTTGCAATTTACCTGAGCCACCATAATGCAAGAGTTTAACAACCTAATGAACAAGGGGAATCTGATTGGGACAGCCAAGAAGCCCAAGAAGGCCCCCAAGTCCCAAATCACAGAAGCCTACCCAATCATGCTTGACCTCCTCCAGCGGGAACCCAAGCTTCCCTTGACCCAGGTCTGTAAGCAACTTGTGCACCACAGCATTTGGGTGTCTGAGCGCATGGTGCAGCTCTGGATGCATGAAAAGGTGGCTTCAATACGGGCTCTTACCAATGTTGCCGGCAACCAATGGGATGGCGCTGAAGATTCCCCATATGATCAGGCCATCAATCAACCCTGGTCCAATGCTTGAAAAGTCTATCAGATGACGTCATGTTTGTCTTGTATTATAAGCTATCAATAGCTTTCAACAATTTTGGCATGCAAGGAAGAGCCGCCACCCAAAAAGGAAGGAAGAAGGTCAAGAAGGGGACTTTCATTGGTGTATTTCTGGCTGTTTCAGCCAAGGGTTTTGTCTACTATTGGACAAACCCAGATTTCACCAATGGCTACAAGTACAGCCACAAACTTGGTGGATTACTCAACTCCTGGGATGGTTCAAATTCAAAGCATCAGGATTTCTTGCGCCACCAGATGGAGGGTAGCTCCACCGCCCTCAAGGCCATCCAGGAACGCAGGCACCAGGCCTCTGTGTATCCAGCAGGTCATGCTGAAATCAATCTGGCTGATGTTTTGTTCTTTAATATTGGAGACACAGTCCAGGAGCGCCGCCCTCAGGCTTTCAACAACCTAAATCTTGGGGTCCATGACCACAATTCTCTCTTTGGTCACCAAATGGTGACTGACTTGTTTTCCTAAATTGTCTTCCACGTGAACATGGGCAACCAATCACGTAAAGATAAGTGCTCTCATCACGTGCCACTGCCACCTAACAGCTCATCCAGCCAATGACAGATGAGGAATACTAACAACAGTATATGGTGGCCATCACACAAAATCCTCCTACCCCTGCCACCACCACCCCTCATCTTCCAGACCCACCCATCTTATCCCAGACCCCCCAGGCCAGCACCGCCTCTACGTCTTCCTCTCTGCGCTACTCTGCCTCCTAGGCATCACTCTTCCCTGCCCCACTAAACCCCATGTTGCCAAACATTTTCTATTTATACTATCTTTGTTTTGAATTTCAATTGTTCATGTTCTCTTTGTTTATAGTTGGTTATATTCTTTATGTTCAGCTTATTTCTATAAAATCATATATTTACTATGCCATTTATCTAGATCCAGAACACAGTTATTTTTAGTACCCAAACACAACCCCTTGTTAATATTTTCACAAGGGGCAGTGCAAAGCGCCAAAAATAATATGGCAATTAAGGAAACAATGCCAACACAAAGCAAACAACACGTATTGAGATGAGCGTAAAACATATACACAATGGGTTTAAAGATGGGATAATTAGTAAATGAGAAAAAAAAAGAATAAACAAAGAGGCAACATTATCAAAATAATACAGAATTCATTGGGCAAAAGCTATAAAAGCATATGAAAAGGTTAGTAAAAAATCAATGAGAGAATTAGAGAAGCTTTTAAAGGATCTCAACTTGGCAATTGCAAAATTAAAGACATTGACCACAAGGTCAAAGCAAGAGTTAAGTCTGCTGTCCTTGAAAGAGACAAAATAGACAAGGTGTCTGCAAAGGCCCTTATGACTAAAATACCAGACACCCCTGAGAAGACAATTGAGCGCTTACTAAATATTCAGAAGACGGTGGTCAAGGGACTCCAGCTTAAGGTGTACAATCTTTCTGTGCCGTCTGTCTGGGTTGAGGACCCTGAAATGTATGCACATCTCAAGCCAGCCAAGCAGGCCAGGAAAGAGGACACAGAATTGCCTGCTCAACTTCTTGCACCAAGAATGGCTAAGCATACCAAAGTGGCCAGCAAAGAGAAATCACAAGAAGGTAACCTAAAAAATAAAATTAATAAAATTTTCAAAATACTTACCTTTTTTCTTAGAAAACTTAGACGGCAAACTCCACCAAGTCCTGGTCCCCTTAGTCCTGGCCATTTTTTATGCAAATTATGCCACTCATGTGGCCAAGAAGTTATATCTGTCCCCCCTGTCTTGCAGGAGCTTAAAGACAGGATTCACAGATCCTTTAGAATGTTGCAGGAGGCATTGGCTGAGCTTACACATTCTGAGGGGGCATCTGAGTGGGCAGTTACTGCCTACAAGGATGCCCAACTGGTCCGACTGGACCCGGTGGTTCTCAGTAGAGTTTACTGTGTAAACTTCATTGAGCTTGTTTGGGATGTCCTGGCAACGCTCCCATTCAATAATATACCAGAGATAGGCCAGGAACATGTGGCTGCTTGCTTCTTCTTCCTGGTGGAGCACACAATATCTTACCTGTTGGAGAACTTTGGGCGCACAGTGGGTAAATTGGCTGTTGCAGATGCAGCAGCCTACAAGAAAACCAAAATCCTCCTGATGGACTTTGAGCTGGCCTGGAGCGCCAATGAGACAGGGCTCCCTGAAGCCATGGTGCTGTACTTTGCAAAAACCAAGCATGAGAAAAAGATAAGCATAGTATACAACAAACTTTGTGAGTTTACAGAACCCTTTTCTGAGCAAAGGATTCACTTGGTGGTTTACCTCGGCTATCTTTTCTTCTTTGGGATGAGCACCAGCATAGAAGATCTAGACAGGGTCCTTCTGGGAATTGACAAGGCCCGGCTTGCACTTGACAGGAAGAAGGTCCCCCCTGGATATGACTTGGTGGATCATGTAATTCAAGACGCCCTGGTCCTGGAAGGGATTTACGGGTTTGCAGCCCTGCCTGAAAAGATGCTCCTCAGTTTGCACCTTACCCTACTCCCCTTCACCATCAGGAGGGAGTTTTTTAATAAGGGTGTACCCACCATCCACGGTGTAGCGGCGGAGGTTGTGCGCCACCTCCATTGCCAGGTGGGTACATACTGAAGGACTCACTATAGGCGCACATAATAAAAAATATGGTTCCAATAAATTTTATTACAATTTATATTATTTTTATTATAATAAGTTTCTATAATTTTTATTTTAGGAAACAAGTTTTGCAAAATATATTGCAGAAACAGTTTTCATAAAAGCATAAAATTATACGTTAATAAAATAAATTCTAACTTGTACATTTTACATTTAATTTTTTAAAACTATTTTTATATTAGTTGACAAGAGTGATATAAATATATTTGCGTAATCCAGTATCAAGTGTTTGGGATAACCTCAGATGGCATAATAAAAAAATATAATATAAAATAAATAAATTACTTACCCATTGATGGTCTTGCCAAATGTGATTATGGGCTTAGAAGCTTCTAAATTTAAAATGTTAATTAATAAATCTTAAATAGTAGATTAGAGAATATAAAAAAGTTGGACACACTAAGTCTTTAATTAATTGGCTTTTTAGCCAGGCACACAGGGATGAAAAAATCAGCGTGGCCATAGATTTTGGCCACAGTCTCAGCTGGGAGGATGTGGATCCCCGCCTGGAGCAAATCAAACAGGTCCTTGGTCCCAGTTGGGATTCCTTGCTTGACAACTTGCTTGAGCCACCCAAAGACTTCCTTGATGGGATTTAGGAAGGGCAAATAGGCAGGGAGGAAGAGAAGGCGCAAATTTGACGTGGCCAATTGCTGGGGGCCCACTCCAATGCTAGTGTCAATTGATGGAAATTCCTCAAGAATATCTGCCACTTTATGGAGACCAATATTGTCCAGCACAATTATGTTGATAAAGCCCAGGCTTGTGCGCCTCAGGTGCTTCTGGACCAATCAGAGAAATTATAGGAAGGTCTGGTTATTGTGAGATCCTAATATCATTTGGTACAGCTTGACCTCCTTTGGACCAAGGAGAGCCACCATTGAATAGGCTGTGGCGCAGATGGCAGCAAGCCAAGCCATCCCATCATTTGAGCATTTGGGGACATACCCATACCCATTGCACATTGACAAGGCAAATGCTGATTTGTCAATGTAGTAGAATTTGATTTTCCCCTTGGCTTTGAGGGCAGTGTACGCCTCTGCGTATTTTTCTGGGTCTCAAAATTGGCTGGGCTATTACAATTGTATGGGGATACCCCAAGCTTTTTCCAGGAAAAGAACATTCCCTTGAACAGATGGTAGTAAAAGGAAATTGAGGCCCCAACCCCAAAAGTAGATTTGAACATGGCCTGTATATTTGCCAGTTCAAGATGGCAGTCCCGGGTTATTCACTGGTGGATTGCTCATTTGTGCTCCTTAGTGAGCATGGTAGAAACATGCAAGGATTTCTCCGCAGCAAGGACTCAACAGTATTGATGAATATGTTGAATGTCTTTAAGGCGTACTTGGGATTCACCCCAACAAGGGCCTCAGCTGCCTTGTAATCACCCAATTCACGCATTAGCTTAAGCAGGATGATGCGTTTGATGTCAGGGATGCACTTCTGGGCAGTCCTTTTAGCAGTGGGGATTGACTCGTTGGCACTGGGCACAACACAGGGCATGAGTACCTTGGTGTAGAAGGCTGCAACTTTTTGAGCACTAACTGCCCCTCTGTAGTTCTGTAGAACTCAGGCTCCTTGTCCTCTTCCTGGTTGCCATTACTAAAGTAGGGCTTGTAGCTAGTATCAAGTACAGGCTTCACCTTCTCCAGCATGGCTGGCAGGAATAACTCTTGCCAGTACACAACGTCAAGCACATACAGAGTAAATTCTACCTCCTTATTTCTAACCAGTTTTGTGGTGATAACCTTGGTGGGCTTCTAGGTCAGCTTAGAGACCCAAGGGTTGATGCTCTGCACCCTAGCAGCTTGTGCTCCTTGAACCAGCTGTGTCAGTGCAGCGTTATTATCAAACTCTTCTCTCCCGCCTCCTTCCTGAGTAGGCATTTGTGTTGCACTAACTCTGTTCTTTGACCCGCGGGGGCAACCACAACCGCGGCATACAATGGGTGCAATGGTACTCTGTTGCTGTGTTCCTTCCATTTTAAAATTTAATAAAATATTAAATAAAGTTCAATTAAGTTAATCCCTAATTTAAATTTTTTCTTTAATCTGAATATGGATATTTAATTAATATCTCCCCCAATATCCCAATTATAGATTTTTTGTTTCTTAATTAGTTGTTTTTGGGTTTACAACACCCATTTTAGAATACTCAAAAAAATCCACCCATTTTCTCAGATTTTACTGCCAAATTCAAACACCCAACACAATATTTTTAAAATTTGTGTTTCAGATTGTGTGCCCTATTTTAGATACCTTGGTATCATTCTTGATTACAATCCATTGCACACAACATTTGAGTGATTTTGTTTACATAGTGAGTTGCTATTGTGTTTCATTTTTGGATTGAGTTTTGACACACTGCACTTTGGAGTATTTTGTCACCAATTCACATAGTAAATATATGTACACCAAAAGTCAACTCACACCATTTTGTTTGTGAATCCATGTATTTTGGATTATATTTTGAATGGTTTTGCTTTACGTGTGAGCACTTTTTTGCTGTGTTGACCCATTTTGCCCATTAACACCACAAAACCATGTTAACAGAGTGTATATTTTAACCTGATAGTTGTATTTTGTTTAAATCTGAAACCATTTTGTTTAAATCTGAGGTATTTTTGGTTGTTGTCATAGCTTTTAAATCTACTGTATACATATTTAATATAGGGTCAAAAATTAATACAGAAACATCACATTTTTGGGGTGTATTGACTTTTGAGCTTTGTGTACTATAGTTAATACTAGCTAACCCCACATTATAATTGCAGATTTGGAATCTTTAGATTATTTTGAGTCAAATGATATGTTTTTCTTATTTTTTTTTGAATTTTTTTGGGCTTTTATGAATTTTTAAGTTATCCTTTGCAGTTTAGCCAGAAATTTGACTTATGTTTCTAGATGGCAGCTTTCTAGATGGTGTTTTAGAACACATTTTCTAGATGGCATCTTTCTAGGTAGTGTTTTCTAGATTTCATCTTTCTAGATAGTGTATCCCACCATTACAGCTGTGTAGCTTTCTCTCTTTATCAGAGTTAACCATCCAAAACAAGTAAAAAAACCAGAAGTAAAGTATACTGATCAGCCACAATGGAGAGCAACTACTTTAAACGCTAGAACTAAAGGAGTGAGCCCCAAGAAGCCAACATTCCTGTCACCCATCTTAGAATCCAAAGAGAAGTTTAACTTAGACAAACTGCTAAGCAGAGAAATTGAGATAGTTCTTCTAAGTTCCTCCTGTGGTAGTGAATACCAGCCAGGCACACCTTCAAATACAGTCATGCTTGTTGTGTTCTGAGGTGCGGCACAGATACACAGCAGGGAATCCTAACCTTATGATTGGATTTGTACTAAGTCTTGGTTTTGATGGCAGGGAAGGCCATGTGATTACTTTGTTGCCCTGATTGAATAATATCTACTAGACATGACTAGAGAGGCGCCAAAGTACTGGGAGACACAAAGACAAAACCGTGAATAAAACTTAATTTTTATTGGCAAATGAGGAAAAGAATATATAGTGATTGACAATACCACAAAACACTACCAGGACGGTAGGATCACTTGCCATAAGAATGAGTGGGGCAAGTGAGTTGCGCAGAATCAGGAAACTGAACAATTGAATTTCCTAATTTGGAGTCAAACTCATTTCAAGAGGCAAAAAAAAGAGAGAGATTCATCTTCAAAATAATCCATCAAAGGCAAAATTCAAACATGGTGAATGGTAGCATTCACAACAATGCCCCCCTCTAGATTGGCATTAGGGGGTAGTATTTGCGGAGGAACTTGGCATGCACTCAGGATAACAGAAAACTACTGGAGAGGAGTTTCACAGTGTATTCTGACCCTTGTTTGAAGGTCACTTCTAGAGGTCCAATCCACAAGGTATCTAGCTTGTGAGCGCGTCCTCCTACTCTATGCTAATAGTAGAGAATATGGTCCCCAATGTTGAACTCAGGCAAAGGAGGGCATCCAGCATTGTCAGAAGAGAGCTCAAGCATCTTGGTCTTATATGCAGAAGTGTAAGCAGTAGCTTGTATATAAATGATGTGGTTGACTAGATCTTTGATATGATCATCAGGATTCATTGCCTTATCAGAGGAGAGTAGGGGCCCCCAGGAGCAACAGGGTGGTGTCCTCCTGCCCGTAAAACATAGCATAGGGGGAATACACAGTTACACAATGTTTGCTAAGGCAATAAGAAAAGAGAGCAGCAGTTAAGTATAGATCCCAGTTGGCAGCTGTGGTGCTCTTGCTACTGTAAGTGAAGATAGTTGGTTGGTTGATGGACTAGGGAATAGACGGTGGGATGGGAGACAGATCTAGGTGTTGGTCAATTAACTGAGTACTGTACCAGTTGTAAACCAGACAGGTATTTTTTAGTACAAAGACAATTGGACCAGGAGAACAACAAATGGTTTGGAGTAGTGGCGGCAACAACTAATCTAAAGTAAATCCTCAAGTAGCAACCTCTAGTTGGGCTAAATGGCAGTATAGTTGAGGAGAGAAGACTAGCCTTTGCAATCCTCAAATTATACACTCAAAGAATATTTGATGGTGTAGCTAACTAAGGGGGTATAAACATATATCTTTATTGAGAAAAGAAGAGGGGTTTATATACTACAACTTACTTGATAAATCAAGGCAAGTTGGTCATTGCATGGGGTAGAAGAAGGGGGAAATGAATGTTGAACAGCTGGGGATCAACACAGCAATAAGGGGAAGGTGAGAATTTCCCCGGTGGCACAAGGGAGTTACCAAAGGCTCAAGGTTGGGGAGGTTGGTTGATAACCATAGTTGGTTAACTAATAAAGTAAAAATTAACGCCTAGTTGTTGCAAATTTCAATCCAGAAGCTAATTGGTGTGTTGAGCATCTGGAATGACTGCTTCATTTGAAAGACAATCAGGATCTTTTACAATCAGGATTTGAGCAACTAACTGGTGATGGGTTTCACCACAGCAGTGTCAGAATAATTGAGTTTCCTCATTATAGAAACCAGAGTCAAGTTTACACGCTCAACCACCCCATTAGTAGAAGGATTATAGGGGCAGAGAAAGACTGGTGAGAACCCAAGGCTTCAACAACAAAGATTACCAACTTGGTGTTGAAGTTAGTCCCATTGTCAGAAAACAACACTTGAGGGCAGCTGTGGCGGAAGAATATGTCTTTTAACAGAAAGGCAGCAGTTGTCTTGAAAGTGATGTCCTTAGTAGGGCAAGCTTCCATCCATTTGCTGAAAGTATAAACAGCAATCAGGATAAAGCTGCAACGGGAGCTGGAGCAGGGGAGAGGCCCTACAGCGTCAATACTGACAGTGTGAAATGTGTGTTGAAGGGGAAATAGCTTGAACTCATGAGAGGCAGCTTGAGGTTACTGGAGCTGACAATTTTGACAAATAATAATGACATCTGGAATCAGCAGGCAAAGGGTTTCCCAGAAATAGTTTTTCTGGAGCCAGTTGTAGTTCTTGGCAATGCCTCTATGTCCCATCTCCTCTTGATCTTGAAGCACCAACAAAAGGTAAAGACTAGGCCGTACATAAGGTAGGTATTGGTCTTGTACTTTCTTGAAAATCTGGTTATTTAAAATGAGTATGTCTTTGGATAGTTTGGAAATGTCAATTTGAACTTCTTCTGTCTTGCTCTCCCAAGAGGAAGGATATCCAATTAACTCATAAAGTTGATCAGCTACAGCAGGGTGTAGAGCAAGGATGGGCAATCTGAAAAATCCACCAGTGTTTTGGTGTTGGATCCCGGGACAGTGTAGTACTTTGAGTTGTAGCCTTGCAGGCAGAGGGCCCATCTAGCTAGTTATCCCTCTGGTTCTTTAAGCTGTTGTAGCCACTTAAGAAAAGCGTGATCAGTGATCACAGTGAAATGGGTGCCATACACATAATGGCAGACTGTTTGACTTCATGCAACATAGCAAGGCACTCTTTTTCTGTGACACTGTAATTTTTCTTATGCTTATTTAGGACACAAGAATTATAAGCTACAGTGTGATCCACACCCTCATCATTTAGTTGAGCCAGAATGGCCCCAATAGCTAGGTTGCTAGCATCAGTGTATAGGATGAACTCCTTATCATAGTCAGGATACACTAGGATGAGAGCCTCTTTGAGTTTTTGTTTAAGGGTCTCAAAGGCTTGTTTCTGACTAGCAGTCCCTTCAAAAGGGACATTACATAACAGCTGGACCAAAGGTTTGCTAGTGTTGGCAAAGTCAGGGATGAACTGTCTGTAGTAACCCATCATGCCCAGAAAGACTTGTACTTCTTGAAGGTTGGTGGGTGAAAGAATTTTGTCAAAGGCCTCAAATTTCTTGGTCATTGGGTAAATCCCTGTCTGGGTACCTCATGGCCCAAGAATTTAAGGCTTTCCTTTAAGAAAGCATACTTAGATGGTTTTGGTTCAAGGCCAGCCTCTTGAATCTTTACAACACTTCTTTAAGGAGAGCCAGATGATCTGTAAAGGTAGTGCTGAAGACTTTTATATCATCCAAGTACACTAGGACACATGAGCGCTTCAAATCACAGAGGATGGAACCAATGGCTTGTTGGAAGGTAGTTAGGGCATTGCAGAGTCCTTGCAGCATACATGTAGGCTCAAACTGTGATAGAAATCACGGGATAGTATGAAGCTATTTATAAGTGGTGGGGGATTACCACCCAAATCCACCTAGAATTAATGATTAACCACCAACATGGCTTCAGACATTGTTTTATAAGATTTCCAGTTGAGATACTAGGATTAAGTAAAACAATTAATCCTAACAAAAGTAGCCCAAGATAAATGGCCTGAGACAGCAATAACGTATCTTCAGAATAAAATTCTGGTCATTGGGAGGCAACACAATTTTAAGTTTCCAGAATGTTGGGAGGGGCTTCAAGATTGGCTGGCGCAAAATTAACATTAGGCGTACCAACAACAAAGTTTCTACTGCGGGGCCCCATCTTCCAGAAATGATTTGGTTTAGAATTAGATTGTACGGAATATATTGTAGCAACCCAGCCACAGAATGCATTTTGAAAATGTAAATTAGAACTAGGGATAAATGATATTTATTAGGAAATTTTTGGGAGGACTCAACTCTTAGAGGTAAACAGTGAAAATTTTTCAATATATATCAAAAATTGACTAAGCAATAACCCCGGGATCCTGGGTTCCTGTTCCTTCCACATTTTCAAGTGATCTGCTGGTCCAGGTTGCAAAGAACCCTTGGGTGATCAATTTCTGATGCCCATGCTGATTAACAAGCTTGTACCTGGTAACCCTCAAATTACCTTGATTTACCAACATCAGTTTGCAAGGAGGACTCAGCTTTGGCTGGCAGACTGGAGCAGCTGTAACCCATTTTGATTGACTGTTTGATTTAAATCTGTTAATTTGGTCAATTTTGATAAAGGTTTTCTGGCTTTTTGAGCCTTCCTTCTTGGGTGGGTAATTCCTGGCATGATAGAACCTACCGTGATACTGGAGGCCTTGGTCACAGCCTTGCTGGTAGATCTGGACGGCCCTGTCAGGGTACTACGTCCCAGGGAAAGGGCTGTTAGCCTCAGCTGCCAAGTTGCTCTGCTGGGTAGAGGGTAAAGCCCACCATAGGAGGGGTGCTAACCTGATGAGATAAGATGCTGATCAGACTATTAGAGCCCAGGGTCCAGCAGCTGGAACCACAGTGTCAACTAATCCAGCCTAGGTGGTATAGGAAATGCCTGCATATTGGGTGGCTGTAGGAGGAGTCAGACCTGAGATCAGGTTTAGGTGGTCAGGTTTGGGTTTCAGGGGTGCTTCTGTATCTGTCTGGTAGGCAGTCAAATAGTTGTGTTCCACACAGGGTTTGGAAGCTGGTTACTGGCACCAGGTATCCTTATGAAAGGCTGTTTGTGGGGTTATCTGTTGGGCCAGGTGGTCTGGGCAGGGGGTCACCTTTACAGTGAACTCCCTGTACTCTGGGTTAAGTGGATAGTCAGAAAAATTCAGTGGCTCAATAGGTGCTCCTGGCGGACAATAAAATGTGGGCCAGGTTTTGTGAGCTTCCTCAGGAAAGCGGGCTGTCAGCACAAGGTTCTCTGTTAGAACAGTGGCAAAATGGAAAGCAACCAAGACAAAATAAGGAATAGATTGGTAGAACCAAGGTCCCCTAATCTTTCTTATTTCAGAATGGCAATACCAATTGTCAAGACTTCATGGAGTTTAAATACCGTTTCAAATGCTAAGTTCAGAATCTAGCCCATCACCTGGTTGCTAAGTTGTTCAGCTTCTTCTGGCCCAAGAGCTCTGGCCCCATCCTGGAACTTTTGGCCCAAGATTTCTTCTTCTGGAATGACTTCCATCTGTCAGTCCAACAATAATAACCTCATGGCCTCATAATTGCCACTGATGTTCCTGTCATTCTGGACCAAGTTACCCTCAGAAACCCCAAGCCAGGTCAACTCTGGTCCCATGGTCCAAACGTCTTCAGGAGTCACTTCAAGGTCATCAGAGGCCTGGAGATCACCTGGCCCAGCAGCCTGGACTTCTAACCTATCATCTGAGTTCCCTTGGGTCTTCAACTTATCAAGCTGAGAAGTTAATCTCTCCCAGATGACCCATAAGTCAATTTAGGAGTGATGACATGCTGATTCAGTGCTTCTAGCCATCTAGACTGGCCCGGATCAATCACTGCCCTATGACGTCCCTCCATACTTTGTAGATCTGTGGCCTGGCAGACCTGAAAGTTTCCCTGGCTGACCAGGTTCAAATTTCAGCTGGTCCCAGCTCTTTCATTGGCTAGCTGCAAAAAACACCGGCAGCTGGCCCAAGGGTCCGCAGGATCCTCACAACCATCAGAATCAGGTCCCAAGTCCAATTCTCCTAATTGGAGTTTTACGCTCATTTTAGGAGAACTGTCATTCATGAAAGGCCCCCAGGGGTGGAGTGAGATCAAATCTGGGTGCCCAGAGACCCGCTTTTAAAGAAATAGGTGGGATAGCTTTAATAAGGAGAATTATAGATGTGTATATAGGATTTTAGAGAATCAGAGAAAGATATATCATAAAGGGTTGGCGTTTCCTACCACGGAGGAATGAGTCTCTTTCTTGTAGCACGGGCATGCAGAGCTTTGGGGTTGAATGGAAGCGCATAGTTGAGAGGCTGTAACTGAGATGCCCTAGCTCAAAAACACAGTGATTCCGTATACCTTTATTTTTAAAACATGTGATTGTTGCAACATCTTTGATTACCTCCTCTAAGGGGGTAATTCCCCAGCCAATCCCCCAACCAATTGTCAAATTGGTGGCACTCTTATCAACCACCTATCTAAAATGGGGATATATCCTTTTGATTCCATAATGGAGCAATACCAGGACAAGCCCCACACCTGCTGTGGTATACATAGACAATATGTGGCTTCCCATGATACAGTAGATGTCAAACCTGTTGAGATAAGTGTATATTATTCAGTTTATAACGCATAAACTCAGTCTAAAAACAAAATCAAAGTGGATCCATAATAATTACAATTTAATATAAATTCCTTGATTTCCAATTCTGTTTTTAGACTGGGTTCATGGGTTCTAAACTGAATAATATACACTTACTCAACAGGGTTGACAACCAAAGTACTAAATAATCCTCTATATTCATATCAAATAAAGCATCATTCTCAACTTAACTTTCCCCTCTCTTTTGTTCAAATACTTACAAGAAGCATATACTTGACAAAATCCATGGTGGGGCTACCACAGCTGGGCTAAATGGTAAAGCTTGGTGATAAAAATAGCTTATACAACTGGGGTCCCTCCATAACTTGCTGCCTAGAGGATATCAATAAGTACATGTATGCAAAGCTTCATAGGCTCCCTTATATTTTTTAATATATGGCTTTTGGTGGGGAAATGTCCTTTTGAAAGTGGAAAGCTTGGATCATGGTTGGGGAATCGTATAGAGTAGTATGGTGCCATATGCAATCCCCCAGCTTTCCCCTATCTGTTTTGTACACAAGATTGATTGGGTGATATAGAGCCCAGGGAAATTCAAAAGCAATTAGGTTGAGATGGTGTAGCTATTGATATATAATTGGGATTTGCTTGTATTTTTTATTGTGAAGATCTCCTTTAATGTGTCACTGTATATATAAGGCATAAGATACATATAGCAAATGTAGATTTATTTACTACAGTGATAATCAATAGTAAGACTGCCTTTGTGGTGTTGTTTTAAGTTGCTCTTACTAGGATTGTCTTGGATTAAGACTATGAGAACATCTTGTTGTTGTATGCAAAAGGCTTTGATTAGTGCTGGTACAAGCCTTTTTAATTAGGTGATAAATGGTGCAAATCAAGATGGCATAAAGATGCCCCACAGTAAGAGATTTCATATGCAAATGAAGTTTGCGGGGTAGATTTTAATTAATTTGGAATGGT
Organism: Entomophthora muscae; assembly: GCA_014839935.2. Taxonomy (NCBI): domain Eukaryota; kingdom Fungi; phylum Entomophthoromycota; class Entomophthoromycetes; order Entomophthorales; family Entomophthoraceae; genus Entomophthora; species Entomophthora muscae. Next base: position 65,215 of record QTSX02000080.1, on the reverse strand, counting down.
AAAATTGAGATGCTGTAATATAAATTTATAAGTGAATCTTAACTATTTAATTGTTTGCTTTGTTTTTTAACAATTCAATAATCCTGGCGCAAAAATGGAATGTTGAAATAAATTTGAGATGGAATTATCAAGATGGCGTAGTCTTTAAAGATATTTATAAAAGGCATAACTAGAGGAGAAAACTTTTGAAAAGTGAATAGAAAGCAGTGGTTTTTAGCCAAGAAGTACAAATAGAACAGCTGGAAGCAAACAAATTATAAGTTTAAAATTGGTGTTAGTATGGATACCTTGCCTCCAGGAAAAGCAAGTGATGGCTAATTTGAGATCAAGGGATGTATTTTTTATTGTTTCCCTTACGCTCATAGCTGTTATAGGGTGTTTGGCTATCCATGCTTAGATAGCTTGAAGTCTGGTTTATTTAGCCCGGGGAGTAAACACTACATCAACATCAATCAGGCGGGCAAGACCGGCTCCGTTGATGGTTGGGGCGCTGGCACTGGCGTTGGGCCCCAGGGTGAAGGTGTACTTTTGCAGGAGCATGGCCACGACAACCTTGTGCTCGAGCTGAGCAAAGTTTGTGCCGATACACTTGCGTGAACCTGAGCCAAACGCCATCCAATTCTGTGCTGGTATGGCGTGTGGATCTATAAAGCGATCGGGATTGAATATATTGGGTTCGGGATAGATGGTTGGATCGTGGTGGATGGCCCAGGAGTGGACAATGACGGTGCTTCCTTTTGGGATGACGGTACCATTGCCAAGCGGGTAGTCTTTGCGACAGTAACGACGCAGTTGATACACGGTGGTGATGATGCGCATGCTCTCCTTGATGATGCAGCTGATGTAGTCCATTGACCTTGTCATTTCAAGAGTAGGGCATATGACTTGTTTGCTGTCACCAACAATGGCAAGGACTTCTTGGCGTGCGCGGTCTTGGATGTCTTGGTGTTTGCTGAGATAGTAGATGATGGATGTAAGAGTGTTTGCGGTGGTGTCATGGCCAGCAAGGAAAAAGACATACACGTCATTCAACACTTCCTCGTCACTTAGGCAGCTGTCTTGGGAAAGGGTTTCTTTGATCATCAAACTCAGCAGGTCATCAGCTTGAAATCCATCGACAATCTTCTTCTTTCGGTCAGCAATGACTTGCTTTAGGAAAGCACGGAATTCATCCTTCATTTGATGGCCCCGTTGGCGCGACGGCACCCACTTCTCCAGCACAGGGAACATGAAGTAGATGGGTTCAAATATCATTTTGTTTAGGTTGTTGTATATCTTTAGATAGTGGTTCTGTTCGCCATCCTTGAGTGCTCTAAAGTCGTAGCCAAACACGCCTTTGCCAAGGGTGTCAAGAGCAAGGCGCTGGAGTTGGTCGTGGATAAGGATGGGCTCCACTTTGTCAAGGTTTGAAAACAGATCCTGCATGGCGTCGCCAAACAGACATGGCTGCCACTGCTTCTTGAAAGCAGGGGCTGCTACTTTGCGGTGGCGACGCCAGTCACTGTCGTCACTGAAGATGATGTTGGATTCTCCAAACAGCTTCCTTGCCAGAAGCATGGTGAGCTGCTCATCTCCGCCTGCAGGGAACTTAGAAAAGACATTGGAACTAGCCAGGATATTCCTGCCAAGCTTAGCATCACAAACCATCACATCCCAAAGCCCACGCATCCAAACCCGCGCCATACCATTGTTGTCCAGCTGAGGCCGTACCAGGCGATCAAACTGCTGGTCAAAGGACTCCCCCTAACAAGCGACAAGATCAACTTGACAATCGACACTTTAGGAACTGCTTGGAGTCCTTTGGGAACTAAAAACAACTTGTATACCTTGTAAGTTACAACAAAGACCACACAAAAATACAAAACAAACTCCATCCTTAACACATGCACACAATGCCTGTTTAAATACCTACGCCTATTCCACCCATTCTAGCGTGTCTTTAAAATGTACTCATTGCTCCAAAAGGTTACCCCACTCCATTAAATCCTAAACTTCTGTAAATCACCTGCCATCAAAGCTACCTCTCACAAAGACATGATCCTAATTAATTCCAAACATATCCTTCTTTCAAATCCAATAACATTCCAGATCCAAATCATCCACTTTCAATAAAAACATAATCCAATCCCTTTCCCGCGGCTAACCATACCCAAGAAGCTATTTTAATCCAAACCCACTACCCAAAATAAACCAGGTCAGTGCCACTATAGGTTACAGACATACCCGCCTTCCAGAAGGACCTTCCAGAAAGATAATGTGCCGGTTCAGAACAAGTAGCAAAAGGTACCTCTCTGGGCTGGGGATCGGTTTTGCACACACCGCCAAATTCCATTCCCAGGGCATGGATCCTACACGATGCTTAAGCTGGCGGAAATCCCCTTTGTAGTAAAGTTTCCTAATTCAATTAGGAGATAACAAATAACCCCTCAGCACAACCAATCAGATCTCCCGGGTGCCCATTTCAATCTCCACAAAACAAAGATATCCAATCAACTATATTTTTAAACCAAGCATACCTTTTATTAACGGCTTAATAAAAGTCAACACAATTTACCCGCCACCCCTTACATATGGGATGCTGCTCAGGTGACCAGATGATTCAACCCGACATCTGCTAAAAAGCCACCAGCCAGCCCTCCCGGGATTCACTGCCTATCGGGACCAGCTGTCCAAATCCCCAACCCAAACATCTAGCTTACCTCAACAGATCTAATCCACCAACCCCCATTCTCGGTGAGTAGGGTTGGGGCAGACTAAACCCATAATTCTCCCAACATTCCAACCCAGCACATTTTAAACGGGTTAAAAGGTGCACTATAAAGAATCCGCATTCGTGACGATGCCAGGCAAACCCCAAGTTTTGTCCTAAGGTGATCCACCTACCCCCATCTGTTAGCTCACACTACTTAGCCTGCCCCTGCTGTGATCCATCTTCACATCATTAACCCAAATGGATCCATACCTTGAGCTCATGGTATGTATGCCCATATCAAGTGCATCTTGGCCAGCACCAGAAGCAAGCATATCAACAACACCTGGACCTACCAAGGAAATAGGAAGAGAATGGGCAAAGAATATTTTTACTGGTGATGAGGAGCAACTTTAGGGGAAGCTTCAAATATGGAATTAAGAAGGGGAGGAGTATATTTTATTGGATAATACTTTAGGCTTATATAGCTTGCGCCGTGGCATTGATATAGCCAGAATAAAGATAGGAAAGGTCATGTGCAGGATGGGTTTGAGTCACTGGATACTTGGACAAGGCATGTAGTATTGGTTTGTTGCCTTTCTCAGCATGTAGGCCAGTATATTGGATTGGCATCAAACAAGGCAATGACTGGATGTTAAGTGTGTTGGTGGTTGCCAGAATACCCATACATCCAGCTCCTTGACACCCCCCTAAGGGGTTACTCTGGCACATCCAGAGGGGACTTTGTCTTGATGGCTGCCACCTGATGTTCCTGGAGTTATTTTCTAGTGGGTACTAGCCGCGTCAAGTGTTCCCCTTTGCTGAGGCAAAGGCAGGATCTGTGGTATTTCTTGATGACTGGATCTTTGGCGCCTTGGAACTTAACTAGACAGGTATTTCTGTCTGGGCGGTATCTGATCACTCTTCCTGGTCCTCTGTGTACTGAATCCAACTTCTTTCTCTCCCTGCTAGGACCCAGACAGGGGAGTTGATAGGAAGTGGTTCCTCTGCAGAGGTTACCTTTTTTTGCTTTTAGCCTTTTGGTTTCTGCTATTTTTAGCTTTGAGGGGTATGTGTTGTAGAGCAGGTGCTTGTTCTACTGTGGGAGGTTGTTGTGATCTGAGGCGCGGCACAGAGTCACAACGGGAAATCCTAACCTTAGGATTGGATCTGAACTAAGTCTTGGTTAGAATGGCAGGGAAGGATATGCAATTGCCCTGCGGCCTGGATTGAATCATATCTGCTAGCGTGGCTAGAGAGGCGCCAAAGTACGTGGAGACAAAAAGACAAAAATGTGAATAGAGCTTAACTTTTATTGGGTATAAAGATTGGGATTATATACTGTGTAGCTTTACCACAAAACAGTAAATGGACGGTAGGATCACATGCCACAAGCATGAGTGAGGCAAGTGAGTTGGCAGAATCAGGAAACCAAACAATTGTATTTCCCAACTTGGAGCCAGCCTCATTTCAAAGGGCAAAAGCAAAAGAGAGGGATCTGTCCCCAAAATAACCCAACAAAGGCAAAATCAAAACAAGGGGAATGGCAGAATTCCCAAAATTGCCCCCCTCTAGATTGGCCTTAGGGGGTAGTACTTGCGGAGGAATCTGGCGTGCACACAAGCAAACAGTTAACCACTAGAGAGGAGTTTCACAGTATACTCTGACCCTTGGTTAGATGTCACTTCCAAGGGCCTAATCCACAATGAGTCTAGCTTATGAGCGCGTCCTCCTACTCTGTGCTGATTGTACAGAACATGGTCCCCAATGTTGAACTCAGGAAGGGGGATTTGCTCAGCATTGCCAGGAGAGAGCTCAAGCATCTTAGTATTATATGTGGACGTGTAGGCAGAAGTTTGAATATCAATGATTCAATTGACTACATCTTTGATATGCTTGTCAGGGTTCAGGGCCTTATCAGAGGAGAGTAGGGGGCTTCCAAGAGCAACAGAGTGGTGGCTTCACAACCATACAACATAGCATAAGAGAAGCCCAGTGACACAATGTTTGCTAAGGCAATAAGCAAATGGAGCAGCAGATAAGTATAGATCCCAATTGGCAGCGTCATAATAAGTGAGGTTTCTCATGATAGAAACCAGAGTTGAGTTTAGGCGCTCAACAGCCCCATTGGTAGAAGGATTATAGGGGGCAGAAAAAGACTGGCGAGACCCCAAGGCTTGAACAACAGAGGTGACAAACTTGGCATTGAAGTTAGTCCCACTCTCAGATAACAACACTTGAGGGCAACCGTGGCAAAAGAATACATCTTGCAGCAGAAAGGCAGTGGTTGTCTTGGCAGTGATGTCTTTGGTAGGGCAAGCTTCTACCCGTTTGCTAAAATGATCAACAGCAATTAGGATAAAGCAGCAACCAGGGCGGGAGCAAGGGAGAGGTCCTACAGCGTCAATACTGAAAGTGTGAAATGTGTGTTGAGGGGGACTAGCTTGAACTTGTGGGCGGCAGCTCAAGGCTATTAGAGCTGGCAATCATGGCAACTAGTGATGACATCTGGGATCAGCAGGCAAAGATTTTCCCAGAAGTAGCTCTTCTAGAGTCAGGCATAAGTCTTGGCAACAACTCCATGCCCAGTCTCCTTATGAGCTTGAAGTACCACTGAAAGGCATAGACTAGGCCTTACATAAGGCAAGTAGTGGCCTATTAATTTCTTGAAAAGCTGATTTTCACAAACAAGCATGCCTTTGGATAATATAGAAAGGGCAACTTGGACTTCTTCTGTCTTGTTCTCCCACAAAGAATGAATCCAATTAGTTTGTATAACCAGTCAGCCTCAGCAGGGTGGAGAGCAAGGATAGGCATTCAGATGTTGAATCCCAGGGCGGGCAGCACAGTGAAGTTGTATCCTTGCAGGCGGAGAGCCCATCTAGAAAGTTGTCCTTTGGGCTCCTTAAGTTGTTGTGGCCATTTGAGTGAAGTGTGGCCAGTAACCACAGTGAAAAGGGTGCCATACACATAATGGGGAACTTCTTGACAGCATGCAACACAGCAAGGCTCTCTTTCTCTGTTACACTGTAATTCTTCTAATGCTTATTCAGGACACAAGAGGTATAAGCTACAGGGTGATCCACACCCCTGTCATCCAGTTGAGCCAAGATAGCCCCAATAGCAAGGTTACTAGCATCAGTGTACAAGATGTTTTCCTTATTGTAATTGGGGTACAATAGGATGGGAGCCTCTTTGAGTTTCTGTTTAAGGGTCTCAAAGGCTTGAAATGTGCTTCTAGGGTTGTGCCACCATTGTTGCTATCAAGTACATTCATTTATGGGAAGAATCCTGCTTTGGATTCAGTGGGGGGCTGTCTGACCCACAGCTGGCAAACTCTTTCCTCAAGGGTAGTCAAGGTTTTAGCAGTGTGGGTGCCCGTATTATTGGCCAGGGTAATCTGCCACTCAGTAACATCCAGGCGCTGACCCTGTGCAGTTACTACTGAGGACAGTTCAGCCAGTCAATATATAAGGGACAGACCCACCAAAAGGAAAAGGGCAAACCTGTTGTTCATGAAATCAATTAACTCACTCATTTCTTGTACGCCTTTATCAAGCTCAAAGTGGTCTTGTTTCAAATGATCCACCTTGTTAGCTAGAGCTATTAACTCTCTAGCACAGTGAATGCAGGGGTCTCAACAAGCCAGGGAAACAGCCATCTTCACCAGCAACCCCAGTTAGACTAACGGCAGACACCAATACCTCAAACAAGGTAGCAACCTCTTGTTGTAAGTCAGAAACCTGAGTTGTCAGAGCAAGCACTTGAGGATCAGGCTGAGGGTCTTTGGTAGGGCAATCCTGGCTGCAGGTGGACGCTCTTAACTCTTGAATGGCGTCCCATAGTCTCTGTTCCCTATCCACTAACTCATCAGATGGAGGAAAGGCAGGGCATCTGGTTTGGAGGTAGACAGTTAATTTACTTAAGTCTGGAGTTTGGCAATGGTAGCGGCCCTTTCTTGATGAAACTCCTTGCCAAGTTCACAGAGGCCTGTTGCAGCATGGACTGCTACTTACTGCAATTGGTCAAAGGAGTAAGCACTGAACTTGTTGAGTTGCTTCACAAGTTGTTCAAAGTCCAAGAGATAGGTGTTTAGAGTGGAATCTACTTGGGTGCGCCAGGGCTGTTCCAACTAGTGAATTTCATGTAGACGCTCTCTGACATACTCAGGGATGAACTGGCGCATTTGTTTGATGGAATTGCTCAAGCAGGATTGCGTAGGTGACAGAGTTGCGCTGATTGTCAGATGCTAAGAAACAGGGAGTGAATCCACTGCTGGTAGGCCGCAAACTGATCCCAGTGATGAGTGACGGCGGCTTGTAGAGAAGAAATCTCCTGAACATGGAGCCCTAAAACCATTTGATGATGGACTAAGACGGGTTGTACAAAGGATGACAATAAGTGTTTGGCAGAGCCAGCTGCTGAGAGGAGATGCTGTGAAAAATTGTGGGACTATAATCAATTTGTAGTACTCTTCTTGGCTGAACTGAAGCTTGAGGCAAGGAATGGCTCTATCACGGGCTATCCCAAGGGCTACTGCCATGACTTGTTCTAAGTCTTGGGTACCCAAAGGGTAGGCACTAGGCAGGGATCACTCCTGAGGTTCAGCACAGTAGAGACAATATGCATGTTGGCTTGTCTTCCTCAATAGGAGGACTGGTGATTTCAGGCAAAGTTGGCTCTTGTATGGGAGGAGGCAAAGGTCCTGAAAACGTTGTTGCAAAATGGATAACCAAGGGGCTTACAGCCCCTGTAGTGAGCACCATTTTTGTTGTGATCTGAGGCGCGGCACAGAGTCACAACAGGAAATCCTAACCTTAGAATTGGATTTGTACTAAGTATCAGTTTGAATGGCAGGAAAGGCTATAAAATTACCTTGTGGCCCTGATTAAATAATATCTACTAGATGTGGCTAGATAGGTGCTAAAGCACTTGAAGACACAAAGATAAAAATGTGAATATAACTTAATTTTTATTGGTGAATAAGAAAAATAATATATAGTGGTTGACAATACCACCAAACAGTACATGGACGGTAGGATCACTTGCCACAAGCATGAGAAGGGCAATTGAGTTGCGCAGAATCAGGAAACCAAACAATTGTATTTCAAATTTGGAGCCAGCCTCATTTTGAAGGGAAAAAGTAAAAGAGAGGGATTTGTCCTCAAAATAACCCAACAAAGGCAAAATTGAAACATGGTGAATGGCAGCAATCACAACCTAGGTCTTCCTGGGGAATCTTCACATACAGTTGGTCATTGCAGGTGAGTATCTCTGGTTTGTATCTGTTTGCTAGTTCAAACAGTGAATAGCCTGTGCCTTGGTTGGTGTGTACTTGCAATACTAATAATACATGTTTCTCATATTGTGGCCATGTGTCTTTGACTTTGTCATCCATTATTTTCTTGAGGGTTCTGATGAAGCTGCTGTTTGGGTGTTCAACTCTGCTGTTGGCCTGTAGCCTGTAGGGCAAGGTTGTAGAGTGTTTTTGTTTTTGAATTTTAAATTGCTGTTTACTACGTGACCTGATAGCTCTGTGGCTCCATTTGTTATGATGTAGTCAGGAGCTCCATAGTCAGCTATTATTGCCTTGTCAATAAGGCAGTTGATTTTTTCTGATTTGTGGTCTTTGGTTGCCCAGAAGATAGGCCAGAATGTAGCAAAGATGATGTCTATAATTAAGGAGCCTTGTTTTTCTTTGGCTTTGGGAAAGATCCTATTACATTAGGCCCCAATTCTTAAACAGCTCAGGGTCTGGTACTGGATAAACTGTTGGCTGGGGAGCCTTGGTGCTGGCATATTTTTAACACACTGCTTTTTTTCAAAACGTCAGCTATGTCTTGTTTAAGATTGGTCCAACTTAATATATCTTTTAGATTGAATTATATTTTGTTAGCCTTTGTATGTTCTAGTAGGCGGTAATGTCTTAGTATAGTGTTGAATCTTTGTGCAAGTGGGATGTAGGGAATGATCATCTTTAATGATGCAGTAAACTGTTCTATTTGATATGTGGAAATACTTTTCATTCCTTACTAATGTGTCATGGGTTAGTTGATGTGTGGAGGGTTATTTCCCTTTTTTCTTATACTCAGTGTTATATAGTTTGGGCCAGTCAAGGTCCAGGTGATCAGGACAATCCTCTCTTGGCTGACATAGACTAGAGAGAGCATCAGTTGTGACCAGCTTTGCCCCTTTTTATATTGAATGTCCAAATTGAGCTGCTCCAGCAGGGGCATCCATTTGGCTTGTTTCCGTGTGATTGTGTTCTGAGTTTTGAAATATATTAAGGATTTATGGTCAGTAAGTACTCAGATGTTTAAATGTCCTTCTAGATACATCTCTGTTTCTTGCATGTGTGGTATATTGCTAGCAATTCCTTGTTGTTTATTAGGTACCTCTGCTCAGTGTTGGTTAGTTTTCTACTTTTGTAACATAATGGCAGGAAGTCTTGCTGCCCTTGATGGCAGATGCATATGACTGTGCCAATGGCGGTGTCACTGGTATCTGACTTGAGCTTGTAGCACCAGTTGTGATTAAGTTATTGCAAGATTGGTGCTTTGATCAGAGCTTATTTAAGTAACTGGAAATCTTTTTCACATTCTGGTGTCCAGATGAAATTCTTTTTGGCATTACCTTTGGTTAGGTCATTGATTGGTGTGGTTATTTTTCTGCAGTATATGATGTATTTCCTTAGGTAAGCTACCATTCCAAGAAGGAATCTTACTTTTTTGATGGAGGTGGGGCGTTGTATGTTGGTTATGGCTTTAATTTTATCTGGATCTGCTTTGATTTCACTGCCAGAGACAATGTGACCCAAGAACAGGAGTTCATTTTTCATAAATTGATACTTGCTAGGCTTTTCATAGAGTTTGTGCTTTTCAAGTCAATTGAGTGTCTTGCAGACATGTGTGAGGTGTTACTCTTTGGTTTTTGAGAATATGATGATATTGTCATGGTAGTGTAATATATTTGAGAGGCCGTTTAGCACTTGGTTCATCATAGTGACAAACGTTGCCTGAGCGTTGGTCATCACAAAATTTATTACCATATATTCAAAAGATCCAAATTGCGTCTGAAATGAAGTTTTTGGTATGTCTTTTTCTTTTACTTCAACTTGGTTGTAACCTGAGGCGAGGTCAATTTTGGAGAAAAATTTGGCTCTGGAGAGTCTTGCAAACAGATCTTCTATGAGTGGAAGGGGACATTTTTTTAGTGTGATTTCATTGAGAGCTCTGTAGTCTGTTACTAGATAGATTGAGCCGCTTTTTTTCTTCAGAAAAAACACTGCTGCCCCCACAGGGATTCTGATGGGCAGATAAAGCCTTTAGCTAAGTTGTCCTCAATATGTTCTTTGAGGATTTGGGTCTCTATGGGGGAGAGTCTGTAGAGGGTTTCAGGTTTGGGCATGGACTTGTATAGATCAATACCATGCTTGACCTCCTGTTTGGGGGTAGCTCTTTTAGCTCTTCTTTAGAAACATGAGTGTTTCCTTTAGGAGTCCTGCAAGCTCTGTAAATTGAATTTTGACTGTTTGCCTGTTATTGAATTTAGTGTATCTCATTATGTGAAGTGTACTGTCTTTGGTTAGATGTTCCAAGTTTTTCTGGTTTGTGATTTTGAAAAATACTGTGTATCTCAGAATGAGATTGTTAGGTTCTTTGAGGATGTTCAAATTGTCTCCATTGCATTTGATGGACATGGTCTTTGTTTTCCAACATATGCTGGGGTTCACTCAGGTGAACCAGTCCATGCCTGCTACAATGTCTTAGTTTATTTTGTTCATGAGAATTCCTTTGATGGACATTTGTATGCCTTGGAGGTCAATTCTGAAGGGAGTTGTTTTGCCTTTGAGTAGAAACTTTGATTTGTCTACCATTCTGGCGTATTTGAAGTTGGATTTAGCAACTGGTATTTTATATTTGGTTAAAAATGGGTTGCTTACCATGGTGTGTTGTACACCAGAGTCAAATAAAATTTTGTGTGTATGTGATTTATAAGTGTATGGGTAGACAAAAAGCTATTGTAACTGTGCTGTTTTAGCAGAGTTACACAGGAAAAATATTTAAAAGATAAATAATAATTTTTATTGAGAGATAATGATTATATGGTTCATGTGAATCAAGAATAGTAGGAACAAGAATGGTGATCACACAGATGGATGGAAGAAGGGGGTGGCTTGATCCTGATAATGAGTCAAGTGCCAAATCAAGGTATCCATTGTGAAGGATCATCATCTGTTCATGTTGTTGGATTTGGTAATTTGAGTTGACTTCCTAGTCTGGCTTTGGGTGTCCGGATAATTGGATTGCAGGTCACAAACCCGCTTGGTTGGAACTTGCTGGTGGGTCAAGCCTGCAGTTTTGACCCCCCCGGCTGAAGGTCAGCCTCCTCTGGGGGCAGGTTGCCAGGGAGGTTGTCAGGAGCCCGGGCGCCATATTGAATCAGTTGTTGTTTGGTGGCAGGAAAGGCAGTTTCTTGTTGTTTCTGTCTTGCTTTGCAGGGTTGTAGGAAATCATGATGTAAGGTCTTGTCTTGCTTGCATTTTCCTAAGCCCTTGCACAAGGTAAGTGTTATTGTTGTTTACCTTTAGAATGATTGCTGGCCCTACTTTATTGGGTTGTAGTTTGCTCTTATCAACATTCATGGCCCAGAATTTATCCCCAAATTCATGTCTATTGTGGATGGGAACAAAAGTCTTTTGTAAGTGTTCCTTTTCTTTGGCTGCTTGTTTGCTGTTGGCCTCTACTACTTGAGGATCCAATCAAGGGGGACTTTACTTGGAATTTCCAGCTTAGGTCCTGTCAATGCTTGAATGATACTTAGCTGTGTGCTGTGTACCAGTTCAAACAGGCTTTTTCTGGTGGATTTGTTCACTTGGGTTTGGCACACAAGTAATGCAATTGGTAGCTGCTTATACCAGTCTTCAGGTCTCCCTGCAGTGAGTTTGGCTAGGGCTTTCACAAGGCTATTAAGCCACTCTACAAGTCCATTGGCCTATGGATGGTATGATGTTGTGACAGTGTGTTTGACCCCATTCTTGGTGAGGTACACATTGGTGTCTTGGGAGGTCAATTCTCTTGCCTCCGTTAGTTATCAGGAGTTCTGGCTTTCCAAACCTGCTGATTATTTCCTTGCCAATAAATTGTCAGACGTTGTTGCCGGTGTGTGCCTTCACCACTTGGGCTACTGGCCACCTTGTTGCAAAATCAATGACTGTGATGATGTATTTTTTGTCATTGTGCTTTCCTGGCATGGGGCCCACAATGTCAAGAGCCCATACTTTGAATGGTAGTTGGGTTTGAATGGGGAGTTAAGACTTAGGCAGGGTTTCTCTTTTGGCAAATTTTTTGCAGACCTTGCACTGTTCTAACACTTCCTGGACATTGTGGTATAAGGTTGGCCACCAGGCTTTATGCTTTAGGAATTTGTATAGATTTTGGCTCTTAGTATGTCCAAGATCTCTGTGGTAGCAAAGAATGGTGTTGACTTGCTGATGTGTGGGGATGTAGGGAATGGTTGTACCATCCATCATTTTTCTGTGAGGAGTCCCATATACGTCTGCAAAGAGGCGTTCATTCTTGATGACTGTTTCTTTGATGATTTTGGTTGTGCCTGCAGGGAATCCTTCATCTTTTGTACGTAGCACTAAGAGAGGCCAGTCTGGGTTGAGCCCATTCTCTCCTCTTGAAGTACAGACATACAGGCAGGACAGGGTGTCTGACATTGCAAGCTTGTCCCTGGGCTTATATTAGATGAGCATGTTAAACCTTTCTAGTATTTCCATCCACTGCTCTTGGAAGCATGACAGGTTTGCATGTGTCTTGAAATAGATGAGCAACTTGTGATTGGTTAATGCTGTGAATTCTTCCTGCTGTTCCAGGTAACAGCGCCATTTGAATAGGCAGTGTACAATGGCCAGTAGTTCTTTGTCGTGGATTGGGTATTGACACTTGCCATCTGTCAGTTTGCGCAACTTGTAGGCTACGGGAAGGAAGCCACTGTCACTATTCTTAATTTGTAGTACTCCCCCAATGGATGCATCTGAAGCGTCAGTTTCCATCTGGTACTCTCCGTCCTGTTTGGGATATTGTAAGATGGGAGCTATTGTGAGCTTTTCTTTGAGACGTCTAAAACAAAGGTCACGTTGGGGGGTCCATACAAACTTGGTTTTGGCACCTGTTATGGAAGCTAAGGGGGCGGTCAAGGCGCCACAGTTGGGTATGAAGCGTTGTACATAGGCCACCATTCCCAAGAAGGTGTGTAGTTCTGACCTGTCCTTAGGAGGTGGCATCCTACAGATGGCTTTTATCTTTTGACTGTTGGGATTGATGCTGTCTTTTAAACTATATGTCCCAAGAAGAGTGGTTGCTCCCAGAAAAACTGGCATTTGGAGGGCTTGGCCAACAGTTTGTGCCGTGCCAAGGTTGCAAAGACTTCCTCCAGGTCTTTGTGGTGCTGTTCCACCGAGGGGCTGTAGACAATAATATTGTCCAAGTAAACTAGGGCATGTTTACATATGTGTGGTGCAAACACTTTGTTAATGAAAGTTACAAAGGTAGACCGGGCATTGGTCATGCCAAAGTTGAGTACCACACATTTGTAGGAACTATACTTAGTGTGGAAGGCTGTTTTGGGGATGTCTTCCTCCTTGATACAAATCTGATTGTAGCCTGAAGTTATATCAATCTTGGAGAGACAGTGGCTCCTCCCAAGGTGTCAAAGAGGTTGTCAATCAGTGGCAGTGGGTAACAATTCTTAATGGTGACCTCGTTTAGGGCGAGGTAGTCTGTGGCCAGGTGTAAGGTACCGTCCTTTTTAGCCACAAAGAATACGGCGGCCCCAAAGAGAGACTGTGAGGGGCAGATAAGTCCTTTTTCCAGTGCCTCCTTGAGATAGGCGCACAGGGCGTTGTCCTTGTTTGGGGTCAGTTGATAGATGGGACGTGCCTTGGGTACAGCCCCCTTGAGTTGAATAGAGTATTGGATGTGTTTCTCAGGGGGTAGCCCAGGTAACGCTTCCTTGAAGATTTCTGGGTAACAGGCCACAATGTTGCAATCTTGCAGCATGGAGGTGTCCTGGTGGTCCTTGAAGTGTATGATTTCATACTGGCTGGAGTCCCAGTCAATTGCTTTCAGGTTTTCCTTCTTGTCTAAAGTCTCTGTGATGTGTACAAAGATATGGTTGCAATGGAGTTGATCTACAGAGTCTGGGTAGATCTGGTGGTTGACACCTTCACGCTAGATGGTCAACACGGAGGTTGCCCAGTCCACATGGGGTTGTTTTTCTGTAACCAGTCTATTCCCAGTACAATATCAAACTTAGGAAAGTCAATGACAGGACCTTGGATGGTGGAGTGGAGGTTCTCAAGCATGAAAGAGAAGGGGGCAGTTTCCTTTATCATGGCAATGTGGTGTTCATCAGCCAGGACCACGTTTTTAATCTGCAAAGGATTAGTGGCCAGCTTGAATTTATCAGTAAAGCTGTTGTTGACTAAGGTTTGATCTGCACCCAAGTCCAGGAGTGCTAAGCCTGTGTAACTAAGAAAGCGGAAAGGGTAAGACATCAATTTATTGGGATGTCTGGCAATGGTGTAAAGTACCAGGTCTTCCAAGGGTACTTGGATCATTGGACATTGGTCCAAATCCTTGGGTTGGCATTCATTGTTGAGCAAGTCAGGAGTTGCGTGGAGAGCTTGGCTTGCTTAGTGCTCTCCCTGGGCTTTTCCCTCATCTTGGTTGCCTTGGGTGGCAGTGACATGGAAATGGGTACAATTTGACTGGCTGTTATTTCTATTCCCATTCCCGTTCCCATTTGAACCCATGGCTTTGTGGTTGTTGTTGTTGCTGTTGCCTCCAGGAGGTGGTTGAGAGGAGTGCACACTTGAATGGGAGTCCTTGGGCCTTTCTTGTTTCCCAGTCTGTGCCTTGTGTAGAGCGTTGGATGTTTGTTCTGCTTTTTCTGCTTCACGGTACAGGCTTTGCAGGTTGGTTACCTGGTCCAGGTTCACATGTCTCATCACGTGCAACTTGAGGGCGTTGTAGTACATGAGGTGTGTTGCTGGGGTGCCAAAGGCCAGTTTGGATGGGGCACATAGACAGAGATCCTTGTAGGCGCAGGTGAGTTCTTTAACAGTGCCTGTCTGGGTCAGATTCTTTACTTGGCATATGATCATGAGCGCCATATCCTTAAGTACAAATCTTGACAAAAAGTCCTGTTTGAAGGTGTCCCAGTTCTTGTCAGTGTGCTCTTTGTGTCACTTGTCACACAAGGTGCCAGCGTCATGGGTCAGGCAAATGGAAATCTCTGCAATCCAAAAATTGCTGTGGGCATTCCATCTGAGCCAGCTTGCTTTGGGCAGACTGAATCCATGCGGCTGCATTGTTGTCATTGGCCCTGGTAAAGGGCTCTAGGGCGGCGCTGCAAAGTCTTTGTACAACATAGGCAGGTGTGGTGGTTTTGCCAGCTGGTTGTGGCATCAAGGAGGGTGTCTTAAAGAACCCTCATGCAGACATGGCGTTGAAGGCAGGTAGCGGGATCACTTTATTTTGGTAGAGAACAAAGCCATCAGGTATCTCAGTACCAGGAGTATACAGAGTCTAGTTGGGCAGGAGGCCAGAAATAATTCTGTCAAGGATTTTTTAGCTGCAGTGTGTGCAGGCAACAGGCGGAATTTTTCAAAATAAGGTAGGATAGAGAGCCTACCTGTGCTAAAAATGTTGTAACTGTGCTGTTTTAGCAGAGTTACACAGGGAAAATATTTAGGAGATAGATAATAATCTTTATTGAGAGATAATGATTATATAGTTCATGTGAATCAAGGATAGTAGGAAAAAGATTGGCAATCACATGGCTGGATGGAAGAAGGGGGTGGCTTGATCCTGATAATGAGTCAAGCGCCAAATTGAGGTATACACTGTGAAGGATCATCATCTGTTCATGTTGTTGGATTTGGTAATTTGAGTTGACTTCCTAGTCTGGCTTTGGGTGTCTGGATAATTGGATTACAGGTCACAAACTCGCTTGGTTGGAACTTGCTGGTGGGTCAAGCCTGCAGTTTCAACAACGCTATGAGCAATCTTTAATTTTTACATTCATAAAAATGGAGGATTGCAGGACATGTGAGATGCAGGCAGCAAAGTTTGTGCCTTGGTACAATTTCTTGTCAGTTTGGGGGGAAACAGGGGCACTTAACCTGTTCCCCCTCCTCTTTTCCCTTTTCCTCTGTTTTGAGACCTTTGAAGTCAGAAAATGTAAGGTCTGATTCTTAGCAGGTTGCTGTTTCAGCATTGTTCACTTTGGTGGTGTCCTCCTTCTTGGGAAAGGAGCAATTTGTGCTCTGACTGCAATTGTCATTGTTTCAATTGGGGTTGCCATTGCTATAATTGATGTTTTGGCTTTTGTTGCCATTAGGATTTTCTCTGCCATTGCTGTTGGAGGAGTGGTTGCTGTTGAGTGACAAATATTCCATGTTTGCGCCTTTTTTTCTGCGCTTGGCTTCTGCATTGAGCGCAGACATGGAGGTGTTGACCTTTGGGAAGATGAGGGCAGCAACTGAGGGTTTTGTTATGTTGATGAATTATAATTTTGTTGAACGTTGTCAGCTTATGCTAGGTTTTAGATTCTGCAGTGTATTTGTTCAAATTCATTGGCGTAAGCTGTGATAGTAGTCTTCTGAGGAAGATTGCTGAGCTGTATTACAATGTCTTGGAGGGATTTGGTGACGTGGAAATTGTGAGTGATTTCTACTTTGAACCCTTCCCACTTTTTGAGCTGGTCAAGAGTTTGTGAGCTTACCCAAGTGAAAAACCAGTCAGATGTGGCCTTGTACAGGTGCTTGCTGGCTTTCTGCATCCATTTTTTGGTGACAAGGCTGGCACAGAGTTTAGCAGCTGAGTGGTCTAGCCAGTTGATGACGTTTTCTTTGTTTTTACCAAAGAACATGTCAATACTAATATATTTGGTGTTGATAACTTCATCTGTAATAGGTGGTTGTGTGCTTGTTTGTGGTTTGAGAGAGCAACTGTATTGAATTATCTTGGCACATGCTTTGGTCATGAACAGTCCTTTGAATATGGTGAATCCACTAGGTATATCTTTGTTGATATTGTGGGCACTGAATTACGTCTTCCAGGTATACTGAGATGTGGCCTGGCTGGGTACGTGAGCAAATGTGGGCTGGTTCTGTTCAGTCATTTTATCTTTCATGGGCATGGTCAAAAACTGTAGCTGCTACCATTTATTAGGAGCAACTTTAGGGGAAGCTTCAAATATGGAATTAAGAAGAAGAGGATTATATTTTATTGTATAATACTTTAGACTTATATAGCTTGCGCTGTGGCGGGATATAGTCAAATCAGAGATAAGGAAGGTTGTGCAGGAAAGGTTTGCGTCACTGGATACTTGGAAAAGTCATGTGGTATTGGTTTGTTGCCTTTCTTTGTATGTAGAGCAGTATATTGGATTGACATCAAATAAGGTAAAAACTGGATTTTAAGTGTATTGGCGGTAGCCAGAATACCTGTACATCCAACTCCTTGACACTGGATAATAGATTTGGCTTTTAAGCTAAATATATCACAGCTTGATTGCAATATTGTTCAAGGATCAAGGAATAGGCTTAAGGGTTAGCATGGAGAATTGTCATATAGATGGGTTGAAGAGAGGAGGCTAAACCAAATAAACTCAGTTCTCCTCCCAGGGCAAGGATCTACCAGGACACCCCCAGCAAATCACTAAGATGACAACTTGAGAGTGTCCATAAGGACAAGTAAGGTGGTATCTGGAGGAGAACACATCTACACCCCTGAGAAGCATTCTCAACTATAACCAAGACACCTCTAGGAGAGGATTAACTTCCCTAGGAGAAATCTTAGGGAAGGGTATACCTTCCAGGGGAAAGGCAGAGGTGCCAACACTACTACCAGAGGGGTATCAGCCTAGGAAACATCAGCTGAGACACAGTCTTTATCACTGAGGCAAGGCCTTTAACTAAATCCTCTCCAGTATCCACCAGCTCACAGGCCTGGCCAGGAAAGTTGTCCAGCAATTACAATAGTTGGGCTGGATCCTCTGCCACCAGAAGGGCAGAGGAGAACAGGCGGCCCCACAACTTTGTAGAGGTGGAAAAATCCTAAGCCAGTCAGGGAGCCAAGTCAGAACCACCTGTTCAACTCAGGGGAACATTTTGATTGAATCCTTTGAGATACCTGGGCCGGGCTAGAAAGGAAGCTGGAGAAAGGTTCATGAAACAACCCTAACTATTAAGGCCCAGGGATGTTCAGTAGGGATATTGGCTTGCCAGGGGCCAATCTCAAAGCAGTAGCCACAGGGAGACCACTGCACCCAGAAACAGGTTTGATGGCAAACCTTTTTGTAAAGCTTAATGTGTTAAGTTTTGATCAACCCTTGTACAGATGCTGGCTTCAACTTGTGGAATGGAGCTAAAAGGGAAGGCCACTTGGGTGAAAGCTGGCCCAGTGTGCAACTAACCACCTCAGGGGATCAGGAAAGGGAGCCTTACAACAGGGATAGAGACCAAAGGTAAGGGGAAGTAAAAGTTTACTAAGGCTTTGCAGTTGCAACCTACAGGGAGCATGGAGATACTGGGAAGCCCTTCAAACCTTTAAGTAATAAAGATAACCAAGCAGGGGCCCTGAGAGGGTCTGTGTACCAGCTAAGGGAATTCCTTTGGCCATGGACCCATCAGAGGTAGGGGCAGACCTTATTAATTGCCTGGTAGAGCTTCAACCCTGCACCAGGGAAGTTGGATAATTTACAGCATCTACAAGGTAGCCATCTATTGATTAGTGATGTTTAAGTAGGTTAGCAGGGGGAGTAACCTAGATTCTCAACATGCTGAGGCAACAATGTGGGGACATGTGGTTGGTTGCAACAGATCAGCTTCAAAAGTGGGCCAGCCCAGACCAGCCCAGGCTAACAAGAAGTCCAAACTGATCAATGTCTCTTCCCCAGTTGGGAGGGGAGATAAGGGGTTGAGGCGGGAGCTTTTGAGGAGTAGGCCAAGATAGATCTCCCATCAATTGTGTGGGCCAAGTTGTCAGGGATCTAGTCTTGTGCAGCCGGCCTGTTGTTTTCAGGGGTGGCTTGGGCCAGGATTTTGAGGATAAAGCCCACCACAAGATAGGAGCTAACTTAAAAAGGTAAGAGAAGGACTTCCCCACCCAGGACCACGGGCCAGCGGCCAGGATTATAGTGTCAATCACCCCTGTGATGGTGATGTAGACAATCCCAAACAGCTTGCCAGTGTGGTCAGTTGGGAGGTTAAATGAGTATGCAAGCATAAGCTTGGGGGTCACAGGCAGTTCCATGCAGAGGTTGTAGGCAGGAAGATAGTTGAACTTCCCTCTAAACAATTTCAGTGTTAAGAATATCCACAGGCCTTGACAGTTGTATCTAACTGCAGATTGTATGTGGGCCAAAGGATCTAGCTTGAGTATCTTTTCTTGGGTGTAGTCCTTATATTCAAGTTTTAAAGGGTAATCTGTGAAGTAGACACAACCAAAGGGAGCACTTGGAGAAAGGAATCTGCAGGCAGAGGAACAGGAGATCTTCTACTGATTTGATAGATGGCAAATACAAAATAAGGTAGAAGCTGTGTAATTTAAAATGACATAACCTCTATTAAAAAAGTGGTAATAAGTTTGGAGCGCAAGTTCCTTTAGTCTATACAGCACCCCACTCCAAAACTTAATATTTTTCATGGGGGTTGTGGTGAAACATATCATCAGTCAGTTGCTTAAATTAGGATCACAACATGTACTTCTTGATTGTTTTAGGATCTTGATCTCCCTTCCAATAGAGTAGTTGTTCTTGTCAATTATGATCTAAGCTAGGTGATAGATCATCACCTCCAGTCTGACTGGCTGCCGGATTGTTCCTCTACTTGGCCATTGGATTGACTCCACCAACTTGCTTCCAGATTGAGGCTTCCCTAACTGGACGTTAACTTCCTCATTTAATATAATTAACCAACTGCTGTTACAACAGACCAGCTTCTCCATACCTTAGCCTCCGCAACCCTCTTGTGCCTTTGGGGCTGTTCCTATCCTCCCTCAATTATTGTGTCAATCCCCAATGGTTTGACATTTATTTCCCCCTCTCAACCCCCAGCAATGACCAACTTACCTTGAGTTATCAAGTAAGTTGAAGTATATAAACCCCTCTCCCTTATCTTCAATAAAATATATATCTGTTACCCCACCCCTTATTTTTAGCTACACCATCAATAACTTCTTTGAGTGTATAATTTAAGGACCACAAAGGCCAGTCTCCTCACACCAACTAACTGCCAACTGAAGTTTGACTCTAAGTCACTTGTTGAGGATTCACTTTCAAGTAGTCACTGTTGCTGCTACTCCAAACCCTTTGTTGTTCCACGGTTCAAACGCTTTTGTACTACCAACTACCTGTCTGGTTTCTGACTTGGAAATTACTAAGGCCACTGACCAACCCCTTTAACTATCCCCCATCACCTTAGTAAGAGTACCACATCTTGGTGCTCACTACAGGGGCTTTTAGCCGATTCTCTTTTCTCCCACCTCTTATTAACGCCTATAAAGCCTCTGACAAGGGAAGAACCTACCTAGCATGGTAAACACTAGATCTTCTGGAGCGCCACTTCTCCCTCTAAACAACAACATCCAACAGGTTGGTTGTACTAATAGAACAGGCTCTCCAGCCACTACAACATCAGCACCATCTCAAACAAGCACCTCCAATGTGGGTTCAACTGGTAACATCCACCCCCAAAGGGTAACTCAGTTGTTGGCTGGAAGGAATACTTCCCAACCCTTATCTACTGCGGCCAACAATCCCACTAGACCAAACCAATCTCCCCTTGGGAGTCACACCACAGCTAATTGTGCAAACCAATAGACCAGCACCCCTATCCAAGTGCTGAACAATCCCAACAATTGTCTGAGTCCAGTAGAGCAACTTTGCTCTATGGAAATTCCCACAATTCAACCAACTCCAAGTCCTCCCTTGGGACTTTGAGAACCTCACAGCCGACCCATAAGACAATCAGTACCAACCTTTGAGGCCTTCAACTTCTTGGCCTCAGGAGTCAGTCAAACCCTTGATTGTTGGCCCTTGGTGCCCATCTATCCCGTCTCCAACAGTCCTAGTCTACAGTTGTTTCTGATTGCTACTTCTATTGGCAAGGCCAACACCGACCCATATTTCCCGCTGGATACTTCAGCAGAGACTACCAACACAGAGTGAGACTTACAGGAAATTGAACAAATGATTGAGCACAACAATGGAGCTCTTCCTTGATCAACTATCAACAGTTTGGGTAGATTGACCACTTACACCACAAGGGTTGGCCATCCCAAACTTATGGACACTGTAAATTGACTTAACCAGGTCAATGCCAGCCTCTGAGAGCTCAATAATTGCCATGAAGACCTACAACAGTTGGCGGCTATAAGTTTTGAGCGTCAAGGTGAATGAAATAACATCACCAACCAGCAACTGGAAGAGTCCAACACCTGTGCCCAAGCCACTGCCGTCCATCTAGAAGGGATCACTCAAGAGTTGAACACCTTTGTGGATACTCAGTTCACCCCTCTTTGCAACTTGACTGTTGCCTTGGCTGCCAACTTAGAGTCATCTGTGGTGCATCTTGAAGCTCAAGGAACAACCCTTACCAACCACCATTGTCACATACAAGAATTGATGGAACAGATGAGCCAACTGTCTTGGGCAACCACCGCGCAAAGTGCTGTCCAACGACAGCAAAACACGGCAATCACCCATGTGGATGCTGAAGTCACCAGACAATTCAATGAAAATTGCACTCACATCAAAGAAGTACAACAACAATGTACAGAAGACCTAGCCACTACTACCGCCGCAGTAGTGGAACAGCTCACTTCCTGTAACCAAGGTGTACGTCAGGCACACACGGCCAACCAGGACCTAACAGAGCAAGTAGGTGGGTTTACAGCTCAATTGGCCGACACCACCACTCTACTGAACCATCAGGGACAAGTAGTCAAAAAATTAAGAGTGGCCACAACTACTCTAGAAGAAAGTTTTGACCAATTAGCCATTGGGGATCCAACCACACACAATCTTACCATCATTGATAATATTCTTCACCATGGCCAACCCAACCCTGTTTGCCCTCCTCAGTACACCCCTCCTGACATAGCAACTGGAGCAAATGCTATGCCAATTGGGAGTGCAGGTCCAAGAAGCCATTGCTGCTGATAGAGAAGTCCAGAGAGTCACCAACTCCAGTCCTGCAGCAGACGCCACCAACCTGACTACTCTGATAGTAGTAGCTCTAGTTCAGATTCTGGTTCTGAGGATGATTCTACCATCTCCTCTTCTACGTACCAGGAAGGAGTGCATCATGGCTCTAGTTCAAGCAGAACTAAGCCAAATAGCCTCTTCAAGACTAAGTTCTCAATGAACAGTCACATTGATATCCACATGTGGCTGGACACATTTGAGAAAGCCAATGAAGGATTAGGATCAAGAGAGATGGGTCTAGCCTGTATTTGCATGCTGGACAAAGCAGTATTGGAAGACATCTCTCAACATCTGCCCAGAAACTACAAATATAAGGATGTGAGAAAAGCTCTCCTTGAATTCTTTGACTCAGAAGCAAGGGACAAAATCAACAGGGACAACTTTCTAGTTCTAAAGATTAAGAACTTTGAAGATTTCCCTCGCAAATTTCAATCCATGGTGAGTCAGTTACAGACAAAGAATCTCATCAGCCCCTTTGAATATCCCCCATCACTGTAGTAAGAGTACCACAGGGGTTCATCAGGGCATTGGGAAAGGCGGGCCTAGGGGTTCTGGGTGCTCTGGTTTAAAGACAGCAAAATGGCACCCAGGCCAAGAGTTCTGAAATTGGTCAGAGATCTCAAATTGGCTACTTGATTACGTTGCTCTAGAGTTGTGGTCATGGGGTTGAGCTGCGGGCCTGTGCCTCCTTCTGAGGATAGCTCTTGATTGGCCACCAGTGTAGACTTTAAACTCATAAAGCTAATGGCTGAAATTTTATTGCCTCCATTAGGCGCCTTGATTACTTCTCTATTTGGCATAATGTTTCATTTGGCTTGGCTTGCTTTACCATTTGGACCATCATTATTTGCTTCAGCTTGCAGGGGGTAGACCTAAGTAAAACACAGGCAGGCAGCCCCTTGATCCATAGGGCCAGCGGCCCATGAGGATTCAGGGTCAGGGTTCAAATCCAAATTTTGGGCCCAGGTTTCCAGGGGGATAGAATTGGCAATCCTGATCCCATCCTCTTCTTCCCCTAAAGAGCCCTCCCTTACAGTTTTTCTTATTCAGGTAGTATTGGAAAGCTTCTTGGGCATTAGATAGGTTGCTCAGTGGTTCCAAAGTACTTTCCTCTAGTAGGTTCCTTTTCATTTGATGTAGTAATGGGGTCTTTGGTAGCAGGTTCTGTTGCTATGTATGTATTTGACTTCATATTAATTGGAGCGGCCTGTTTGGATAGGTGAGGAGGCTGTCTTGAGCCATTGGTGGGGAGCAAGTTCCCATCTTTTTTAAACAACAGGGAGAGGTAAAAAACATCATGAATCTTCCAGGAGGGGGTAGGTCCAGTTTAAAGGCAGCCTCTTTAACTAGTTTAGTGATCTTGTGGGGGCCACTTCTTCTGTGAGCTAGCTTCCTACAGGGCACGTGTAGGGGTACATTCTGGGAGTCCAAATATACTTGATCTCTAACTTACAAGGGTTGGCCAGGGGACTGTTTGCAGTTGAAAAAGGCTTTGTATGTTTGCACTGTAAAGTTTAGGTTGGTCAAGCATGTTTTTTGTGTGTTGTGGATCTGTTCAATCCAGGAGCGTCCAGTGGTGTTAGTTTCCTTCTTGCCAATCTTGGGGTCCCAGGTGGGATTAACCCCATAGTTGGCTTTGAACGGGGACATGTCAGTGGAGGCGTGGTCTTTACTGCTGTAAGAAAACTGGACTATGGTGATAATTTTGACCTAATTATCCTAATCAGTGTTTGCATAGCATCAAATATATTGTTTAAGGATTTGGTTCACTCTTTCTGTTTGGCCGTCTGTCTGTGGGTGATAAGAGGTAGATACACAGCACTTGGTTACCAAGTCTTTAAACTATGCCCATTAGTTTTAAGTGAATTGAGTACTCTGTCTGTGATGATTTCCTCAGGTGTTCCATGTTGAGTGAGGATACGGTCATGGAAGTGTTGAGCTGTCTCTGCTGCCGTGCAATGAGTGATGGTTGGTACAAAGTATGTCATCTTGGTGAAGCGGTCTACCATGACCAGGATTGCATTGTATGAGAGGAATGGTGGCAGTTACACATTGTAGTTCATGGAGACATATCTAAAAGGTCCATGGGATGTATTAAAGGGTCTTAGAAGTCCTTCAGGCTTGTTTTTGCAAGTTTTGGTACGTCCACAGGTCTCACATCCCTTCAGGTATGCACTTACTTCTTGGTCCATTTTTGTTCAGATAAAGTTTCTTCTGATGCTCTGGAGGGTCTTGAGTCACCTTGGGTGTCCACCATTTAAAACTTTGATAGTCCCTAAATATGTTGGTCCTGATGCTTCCTTCTGGTACAAAGATCCTGTTATGGAGCATTAATTTTGTTCCTTTCAATGAGTAGCATTTTTGGTAGTGACGCTATCCAGGGATTTAGAGAGGTCAGAGATCATAACTTTGGTAAATTGTTCAGTGTATGGGCCTTTAGTACTTCTGGTTTACTGGCTCCAAAGTTCATTATTCCCAGGTATAAGCCTAGGCTCACTGGGTCTAGAAGGACTTGGGTGTTGTGGTTGTGGGTTTCTATGTGGGTAGGCACCAGATCAGTTCTTCTACTTAGGGCATCTGGTACCACGTTCACCTTTACTGGCTTTTAGTCTATGGTCAGCGTGTAGTCAGCCAGTTCTAAGGCTCATCTTGCTTGCCTCTGGTTCAGTTGTCTTGTTTTGAAGAAGTATACCAAGTTCTTATGGTCTGTCAGTACCTTTACTGGATGTTCAGCACCACATAGGTATCTGCACCTTTGCTTCAATATCTTCATTATAGTTAGCATCTCTTTGTTGTATATTGGTTAGTTTCCTTTAGCAGGCAGCATCTTCTTGGAGTAATATGCTAAAGGATGTAGAATACTATCCCCTCCCTCTTGAAGAAAGACCCCACCCACCGTAAAGTGCACATCTGTCTCAAGCACAAAAGGTTTAGATGGGTCAGGCATGGCAAAGACAAGCGCAGATGTGAAGGCCTTCTTCAGGGTTTCAAACACAAAGCTGCATTAATTGGTCCAAAAAAACTGGACTTTGTCTGAGCAGACCTTGGTCAGTGGCAGAAAAAAGAGGTTTTTTATAAAGTCTCTGCAATAGTTTGCTAACCCCAGAAAGCTTCTGACATCATTCTGACTTGTGGGGATAGGCCAGGAGGTTACAGCGTCCACCTTATCCTGGGTCATTAAAAATCCTCCAGTCTTCACAACATAACCCAGGAATTCCACCTCTGGCTGAAAGAATTCACATTTCTTGAGTGTTGTGTGTAGATTGGCTTGTGAGAGTTTGCTCAGGATTAAGTCCAGGTGGAGTAGGTGCTTTTTGTGTGTCTTACTATAGATGAAGATGTTGTCAAGGTAGGCCACATAAAACTGGTTGAGTTATTTTCCCAGGACTGTATTAATCATGCGCTGGAAGGTGTTGGGGGGCGTTAAATAGTCCAAACAGCATCACCAGGTATTTATAGAGTCCATACCTGGTCTTAAAGGCCGTTTTATACTTGTCACTTTCCTTGATTTGGATTTGATTAAACACGTCTTAGAGGTCAATCTTGGAGTATACCTGAGCGCCTGTCAACACATCAGATAAGTCATCAGCGTTAGGAATGAGATAGCAGTTCTTTTTGATTATATTTTCAACTTTTGATAATTAACACACAGGCGCATAATGCTATCCTTCTTGCCCACAAACAGCATTGTTGACAAGCAAGTGCTCTTGGACACACAGATGAAACCTTTCTTGGACATGTCTTTTATGTGCACTTTCAGTGCCAACTGCTCTTTGTGATTGCAGCTATAGATGGGGCCATGTTTGGGCTTGGTGCTGGGCAAGAGTTTGATGGTGTGGTAATACTTTGTGTGTTCTGGGAGTCAGGGTGCTGCTTCTTTGCTGAAAGTGTGGTTCCATTTTTCTTGAGAAGCAGGTAAGACCCCCACATTGGGTTTGTTGTAACTGTGCTGTTTTAGCAGAGTTAAACTGGGAAAATATATAGAAACTAGATAATAATATTTATTGGGAGATAGTGATTATATAGTTCATGTGAAACAAGGATAGTAGGAAAAAGATTGGTGATCACACGGCTGGATGGAAGAAAGGGGTGGCTTGATCCTGGTAATGAGTCAAGCGCCAAATCAAGGTATCCACCATGAAGGATCATCATCTGTTCATGCTTTTGGATTTGGTAATTTGAGTTGACTTCCTAGTCTGCCTTTGGGTGACCGTATAATTGGATTGCAAGTCACAAACCTGCTTGGGTAGAACCTTGCTGGCGGGTTGAGCCTGCGGTTTTTACACCCCCCGGCTGAAGGTTGGCCTCCTCTGGGGGCAGGTTGTCAGGGAGGTTGTCAGGAGCCCAGGCGCCGTACTGAACCAGTTGTTGTTTGGTGGCAGGCAGGGCAGTTTCTTGTTGTTTCAGTCTTGCTTTTCAGGGGTGTAGGCAATTGTGGTGTAGGGTCTTGTCTTGCTTATGTTTCCCAAGCCCTTGCATGAGGTAAGTGATATTGTTGTTTACCTTCAGAATGATTGCTGGCCCTACTTTTTTGGGTTGTAGTTGGCTCTTGTCAATATTCATGAACTTAACTTTTGTCCCCAACTTCATGTCTAATGCAGATGGGAACAAATGTCTTTTGTAGGTGTTCCTTTTCTTTGGCTGTTTGCTTGCTGTTGGCCTCTACTACTTGAGGCCACACAAGCAAGGGTGACTTTACTTGAAATTTCCAACTTAGGTCCTGTCAATGCTTGAATGATATTTGGCTGGTTGCTGTGTACCTGTTCAAACAGGCTTTTTCTGGTGGATCTGTTCACTTGGGTTTGGCACACAAGTAATGCAGTTGGTAGCTGCTTATACCAGTCTTCAGGTCTCCATGCAGTGAGTTTGGCTAGGGCTTGCACAAGGCTACCATTAAGCCGCTCTACACGCCCATTGGCCTAGGGGTGGTATGGTGTTGTGACGGTGTGTTTGACCCCATTATTGGTGAGGTATATGTTGGTGTCTTCAGAGGTCAATTCTTTGCCTCCATTAGTTATCAGGAGTTCTGGCTTTCCAAACCTGCTGATTATTTCTTTGCCAATAAATTGTTGGACGTTGTTGCCGGTGTGTGCCTTCACTGCTTGGGCTACTGGCCATCTTGTCGCAAAATCAATGGCTGTGATGATGTATTTTTTGTTGTTGTGCATTCCTGGCATGGGGCCCACAACGTCAAGAGCCCATACTTTGAACAGTAGTTGGGTCCAAATGGGGAGTACAGACTTTGGTGGGGTTTTGCTTTTAGCAAACTTTTTGCATACCTTGCACTGTTCTAATACTTCCTGGACATTGCAGTATAAAGTTGCCCACCAGCTTAGTGCTTTAGGAATTTGTATAGATTTTGGCTCTTAGTATGTCCAAGATCTCTGTGGTAGCAAAGAATGGTGTTGACTTGCTGATGTGTGGGGATGTAGGGAATGGTTGTACCATCCATCATTTTTCTGTGAGGAGTCCCATATACGTCTGCAAAGAGGTGTTCATTCTTGATGACCATTTCTTTGGTGATGTTGATTATGCCTGCGGGGAATCATTTGTCTTTTGTACGTAACACTAAGAGAGGCCAGTCTGGGTCAAGCCCATTCTCTCCTCTTGAAGCACAGACATACAGGCGGGACAGGGTGTCTGCCATTGCAAGCTTGGCCCTGGGCTTATATTGGATGAGCATGGTAAACCTTTCTAATATTTCCATCCACCGCGCTTGGCAGCGTGACAGATTTGCTTACGTCTTGAAATAGATGAGCAACTTGTGATCAATTAATGCTTTAAATTCTTCCTACTGTTCTAGGTAACAGCGCCATTTGACTAAACAGTGTACAATGGCCAGCAGTTCCTTGTCGTGGATAAGGTATTGACACTTATCATCTGTCAGTTTGCGCAACTTGTAGGCTACAGGCAGGAAGTCACTGTCACTATTCTTAATTTGTAGTACTCCCCCAATGGATGCATCTGAGGCGTCGGTTTTCATCTGGTACTCTCCGTCCTGTTTGGGATATTGTAAGATGGGAGCTATTGTGAGCTTTTCTTTGAGACGTCTAAAACAAAGGTCATGTTGGGGGGGTCCATACAAACTTAGACTTGGCACCTGTTATGGCAGACAAGGGGGTAGTCAAGACGCCACAGTCAGGTATGAAGCGCCGTAAATAGGCCACCATTCCCAAGAAGAGTGTATTTCTGACTTGTCCTTGGGGGGTGGCATCTTGCAGATAGCCTGTATCTTTTGACTGTTGGGTTTGATGCCATATTTTGAGACTATGTGTCCCAAGAAGGGTAGTTGCTCCTGGAAGAACTGGTATTTGGAGAGTTTGGCCAACAGTTTATGTTGTGCCAAGGTCACAAAGACCTCTTCCATGTCTTTGTGGTGTTGTTTAAAGAGGGGCTGTAGACAATAATATTGTCCAGGTACACTAGTCTTAAAACAGCAGGCTCAACCTGCCAGCAAGGTTTCAACCAAGCAGGTTTGTGACCTGCAATCCAATTACCTGGTTACCTTGAAGCCAGACTAGAAATTCACCTCAAATTACCAAATCCATCAACATGAACAGATTATGATCCTTCACGGTGTATACCTCAATTTGGCGCTTGACTCATTATTTAGGATCAAGCCACCCCCTCTTCCATCCAGTTGTGTGATCACCAATCATGTTCCTACTATCCATCAATTCACAATAGCTATATAATCACTATCTTGCAATGAAGATTATTATCTATCTTCTAAATATGTTTCCCTGTGCAACTCTTCTAAAACATCACAGCTACAACAATAGTGAATATATTGTTCATGTGAATCAAGGATAGTAGGAACAAGATTGGTGATCTAATGGCTGGATGGAAGAAGGGGGTGGCTTGATCCTTGTAATGAGTTAAGCACCAAATCAAGGTATCCACCGTGAAGGATCATCATCTGTTCATGTTATTAAATTGGTAATTCAAGTTGACTTCCTAGTCTGGCTTTGGGTGTCCGGATAATTGGATTGCGGGTCACAAACCCGCTTGGTTGGAACCTTGCTGGCGGTTCAAGCCTGTAGTTTTGACAGGTTCTACTTGTATGGTCATAAATCCTTGGGTGAATCCCTCTGGGTTGGTGCAAAAGGGTACTGTATTAAGGTTTACGTTGTCTCTGAAAGGGATGTTCTGTTCCCAGTAGTTGAGGATGAGGCCATGTCTGTTGGACCAGGAATCTCCCAAGATGAGGGGGTGTGTTAGGCCTTTCAGCAGGATGAGAGACAACAGGTATTTATTGTTCCCTATAACCAGAGGCAGCTCTTGTTTGTATTTGTACTCTTTATCCTTTTTACTATTTCCCATGACAATATGAAGGCAGTTCTTAGATGCAGACAGGCCTAGTTCCTGGGCTAAGTCAGCGTCAATGAAACTCTCATCTGCTCCAGTGTCAATGAGCGCCTTTAGTCTTTGGAGGGTTCCCTTGACATTGACTGATACCAGGATAAACTTGTAAGACTGAGAGGAAGTGTTTATTTGAGCCAAAGAAATGGGGGGCATGGTTTTTCTTAGGGCAGGCTCTGGTCAAATGCCCTGCTTTGTGGAAGTGGAAACATAGTCCTTCTCTATAGTGTCTATGGAGTTCCTCAGGGGTTATCCCTGCTCTGTTGGGTGTTGGGGTTTGGGTCTGGCGGTGCTGGGCTGTACTGGAGTTCTCTTGGTTCATGCAGAGGTCCTTGCACAGGTGACCAGTTCTTTTAAGCCAAGAGTGGGAGGGTGGTGTCTCAGCAGGCCCTTCATTGCTGGGTTCACCCCCTTCCAGAATATTATGGCTGCCAGTTTGTCCTTAAGTTGGGTGCAGGTTTTCAGTTTGAAAAGTTTGTCAATATATGTTTGGATGGTTTGAAAACCTTGTTGGATTTCTAGCAAGGAGTTCAGGGCGAGATATCTAGTGTTGCAATCTTCCCCAGTGGCCATAAGATCTTCCTCAAGAATGGCATAGTACAAGCAGAATTCCACGTCTTCTGCTGTGGCCTTGCCAAACCAGACTAGGGTGTCTCCTTAGAGCATGGAAGCAACTCTGAGTACCTTCTTGGTGTCACTAGAGTAGGGTGGAGTGTTGGCTTTGAAGTGCAGGTGAAGGACTGGCATAGCGCATCAAGCTTCCTTGGGTGTAAGCTGATCCATCTGGGGCATTTCCACCTTTGAGAGGGATTGGTTGACAATCACATTTTGTACTTGAGAAGATGTAATCTTGGCTGTGTCAGTGGCAGTAGTGTCAGGCTTCTTGGGGTCATTCATGTCTACATTATTCCACATAGAAGAGGTCAGGTTTATGATCATCTTATAGGTATAATAAGTGATTATCAATAACAAAAGCATACATGTTGCCCCAAAAAATAACAACATCTTGGGGCTCAGGGTACCAGGTTTAAAGATGATTGCCATAATGTCAGAGATCCAGTCTTGGGCAGCAGCCTATTGTTTTCAGGGGTGGCTTGGGTCAGAATTTTGAGGGTAAAGCCCACCACAAGATAGGAGCTAACTTAAAAAGGTAAGAGAAGGACTTCCCCACCCAGGACCACGGGCCAGCGGCCAGGATTATAGTGTCAATCACCCCTGTGATGGTGATGTAGACAATCCCAAACAGCTTGCCAGTGTGGTCAGTTGGGAGGTTAAATGAGTATGCAAGCATAAGCTTGGGGGTCACAGGCAGTTCCATGCAGAGGTTGTAGGCAGGAAGATAGTTGAACTTCCCTCTAAACAATTTCAGTGTTAAGAATATCCACAGGCCTTGACAGTTGTATCTAACTGCAGATTGTATGTGGGCCAAAGGATCTAGCTTGAGTATCTTTTCTTGGGTGTAGTCCTTATAATCAAGTTTTAAAGGGCAATCTGTGAAGTAGACAGGGCCAAAGGGAGCACCTGGAGGACAGGAATCTGCAGGCAGAGGAACAGGAGGACCAGGATATCTTCTACTGATTTGATAGATGGCAAATAAAAAATAAGGTAGAAGCTGTGTAAGCTAAAATAACATAACCTTTATTAAAAAAGTGGTAATAAGTTTGGAGCTCAGGGTCCTTTAGTCTATACAGCACCCCACTCCCAAACTTAATGTTTTTCATGGGGGTTCATCAGGGCATTGGGAAAGGCCGGCCTAGGGGTTCTGGGTGCTCTGGTTTAAAGGCAGAAAAATTGCACCCAGGCCAGGAGTTCTGAAATTGATCAGAGATTTCAAATTGGCTACTTGGTTATGTTGCTCTAGAGCTGAGGTCATGGGGTTGAGCTGCAGGCCTGTGCCTCCTTCTGAGGATGGCTCTTGATTGGCCACTAGTGTAGACTTTAAGCTCATAAAGCTAATGGCTGAAATTTTATTGCCTCCATTAGGCGCCTTGACTACTTCTTTATTTGGTGTAATGTTTCTTTTGGCTTGGATTGCTTTACCATTTGGACCATCATTATTTGCTTCAGCTTGCAGGGGGTAGACCTAAGTAAAACACAGGCAGGCGGCCCCTTGGTCCATAGGGCCAGCGGCCCATGGGGATTCAAGGTCAAGGTTCCAATCCCACTCTTAGGCCCGGGTTTCCAGGGGGAAAGAATTGACAATCCTGACACAAGTCCCCAACAATTTACGGGTTTAGGGGAGTTATGAGGGGAGTTTGTTGATTTTTTAGGGGAGGTAGAACTATCCAAGGGTAAGAGGAGAGTAAAATTACAGTGAATCATTGTTTTGGAGAAGGGAAGGAAGGGAATTGTTAAGATGTCTTATTGGGGTCTTGGACCCTTTCATGGGCATCCCCTGGCTTAAGGAGTTAGACTGCTGCAGTAGTAGCATCTGTGGGAGGTCCATTATTGGCATTAGATGTCTGATGGTTAAGTAGCTGACTGAAAATGAGACTGAGGTGCTGGAATGATTCTCTTTGCCTGGATATAATCTTTGATACTTCTCAATGGCAGTCTCTTTGATACCACAAAGTTTCACAGGGTGTGTGTTATAGTTATCTGAGCTTAAAAACATATTACAGATATTTTGTTTACCCAAGATAGCCCTTTATAGTCTCTTACTGAGATCAAGGCTTTGTACCTTGGGCAAAAGGAACTGTTGGGAGGCAAGCTTTTTAAAGGCAACTATTTCAGTAGATGATGACTTGGCTTTGAGATGTATACTTTTTAGAGTAGGATTCTGGGTCCCTTCAGGTGGGTTCCCTCTAGAGATTATAATGTGCAATAATTTTTACCAATGGCTATTTCTGGCTTATCTCCCTAAGAATGTTCAATGAGGGAGCAGCTGGCTCCCAGAGTGGCTATGGCTCTGGACACCAGAAAAACCTAATCAACCTAAAGTGGCCAGACTATTTGCCATTCCTGACCCTTTTCAAGGGGTGTACAGAGAATAAAGAACCCTTTAGTATGACTGAAAAAATCAGATAGTAGGAAGCTGTCTTCATATGGTGGGGAATCACCACCCAAATCCACATGGAGTTTATTATTAATGTTGTTTTCTGAGGCGCGGCACAGAGTCACAACGGGAAATCCTAACCTTAGGATTGGATCTGAACTAAGTTTTGGTTAGAATGGCAGGGAAGGATATGCAATTGCCCTGCGGCCTGTTTTGAATCATATCTGCTAGCGTGGCTAGAGAGGCGCCAAAGTACGTGGAGACAAAAAGACAAAATTGTGAATAGAGCTTAACTTTTATTGGGTATAAAGATTGGGATTATATACTGTGTAGATTTACAAAAAAACAGTATATAGACGGTAGGATCACTTTTCACAAGCATGAGTGAGGCTAGTGAGTTGTGCAGAATCAGAAAACTAAACAATTGAATTCTCCAGTTTGGAATCAGACTCATTTCAAGGGGCAAAAGCAAAAGAGAGGGATTTGTCCCCAAAATAACCCAACAAAGGCAAAATAAAAACAGGGTGAATGGTGGCATTCCCAACATTGCCCCCCTCTAGATTGGCCTTAGGGGGTAGTACTTGCGGAGGAATCTGGCGTGCACACAAGCAAACAGTTAACCGCTAGAGAGGAGTTTCACAGTATACTCTGACCCTTGGTTGGATGTCACTTTCAAGGGCCCAATCCACAACAAGTCTAGCTTATGAGTGCGTCCTCCTACTCTGTGCTGATTGTACAGAACGTGGTCCCTAATGTTGAACTCAGGAAGGGGGGTTTGCTCAGCATTGCCAGGAGAGAGCTCAAGCATCTTAGTCTTATATGTGGACGTGTAGGCAGAAGTTTAAATATCAATGATTCAATTGACTACATCTTTGATATGCTTGTCAGGGTTCAGGGCCTTATCAGAGGAGAGTAGGGGGCTTCCAAGAGCAACAGAGTGGTGGCTTCACAACCATACAACATAGCATAAGAGAAGCCCAGTGACACAATGTTTGCTAAGGCAATAAGCAAATGGAGCAGCAGATAAGTATAGATCCCAATTGGCAGCGTCATAATAAGTGAGGTTTCTCATGATAGAAACCAGAGTTGAGTTTAGGCGCTCAACAGCCCCATTGGTAGAAGGATTATAGGGGGCAGAAAAAGACTGGCGAGACCCCAAGGCTTGAACAACAGAGGTGACAAACTTGGCATTGAAGTTAGTCCCATTCTCAGACAACAACACTTGAGGGCAACCGTGGCAAAAGAATACATCTTGCAGCAGAAAGGCAGTGGTTGTCTTGGCAGTGATGTCTTTGGTAGGGCAAGCTTCTACCCGTTTGCTAAAATGATCAACAGCAATTAGGATAAAGCAGCAACCAGGGCGGGAGCAAGGGAGAGGTCCTACAGCGTCAATACTGAAAGTGTGAAATGTGTGTTGAGGGGGACTAGCTTGAACTTGTGGGCGGCAGCTCAAGGCTATTAGAGCTGGCAATTATGGCAACTAGTGATGACATCTGGAATCAGCAGGCAAAGATTTTCCCAGAAGTAGCTCTTCTAGAGTCAGGCATAAGTCTTGGCAACAATTCTATGCCCAGTCTCCTTATGAGCTTGAAGTACCACTGAAAGGCATAGACAAGGCCTTACATAAGGCAAGTAGTGGTCTTGTACTTTCCAGAAAAGCTGATTTTCACAAACAAACATGTCTTTGGATAATCTAGAAAGGGCAACTTGGACTTCTTCTGTCTTGTTCTCCCACAAAGAAGGATATCCAATTAGTTTGTATAACCAGTCAGCCTCAGCAGGGTGGAGAGCAAGGATAGACATTCTGGTGTTGAATCCTGGGGCAATGGAGCACAGTGAAGTCATAACCTTGCTGACATAGGCCCATCTAGCTAGTCATCCTTCTGGCTCCTTAAGCTGTTGTAACCACTTAAGCAAAGAGTGGTCAGTGACAACAGTAAAATGGGTGCTGTACACATAGTGGCAAAACTGCATGACTGCATGCAACACGGCAAGACATTCTTTTTCAGTAACACTTTAATTCTTCTCATGCTTGTTGAGGACACAAGAAGTATAAGCTACTTGGTGATCCACTCCTTCATCATCTAGCTGAGCTATGATGGATCCAATAGCTAAGTTGCTAGCATTAGTGTAAAGTATAAATTCCTTATTATAGTCAGGATACACCAGGATGGGAGCCTCTTTGAGTTTTTTGCTTAAGGGTCTCAAAGGTCTGTTGCTGACTAGCGGTTCATTTGAAAAGGACATTATGTAACAGTTGAAACAAAGGTTTTCTAGTGTTAAAAAAGTCAGGGATGAACTGTATGTAGTAACCAATTGTTCCCAGAAAGACTTGTACCTCTTGTAGGTTGGTGGGCGGAAGCATTTTGTCAATGGTTTTAAATTTCTTGGTCAATGGGCAAATCCCAGTCTGGGTCACCTCATGGCCCAAGAATTCAAGATGTTCCTTTAAGAAAACACACTTTGATGGTTTTATTTTGAGGCCAGACTCTTGGATTTTTATAAAAACTTTCTTAATGTGAGCCAGATGATCTGTAAAGGTAGCGCTGAAGACTGTTAGATCATACAGTCACACTAAGACACATGAAAGCTTCAGGTCACAAAGTATATAGTCCATGGACTGTTGGAAGGTAGACAGGGCATTGCAGAGTCCTTGTGGCATATATTTAGGCTCAAACAGTCCCTCTGAGGTGATAAGTGCAGTTTTTTGCCTATCTTTAGGAGAGAGGTTAACTTGCCAGTACCCAGATGCTAGATTCATAGCAGAGAAGAACTTAGAGCCTCCCGGGCAGCAGAGAGCATCATTAATATACAGCAAGGGGTAGTAATCCTTTTTAACTAGAGTATTAACTGTCAATAATTCATCACAATGTGGTGACCTTATCCCTTCTTCTTCAGTATGAGTAGAGGAGAGGCACATGGACTTTGGGAAGGAGCAACTAACTCAGCGTCTAATAGTTGTTTGAGTTCCTTAAACACCTGAGAGTCTTCTACTCAATTACGGCAGTAAGGCTTAGCGCAAAAGGGGGGAGCATCACAGTATCAATTTTATGAATAACTCCTTTGGATAACCCATAATCAGTGCTATCTTTTTCAAAGATATCCAAAAAATAATCCAACAGGTTAAGGACCTCTTTCTGCTTGACCAGGGACACCTTATGGAAGTCTTGTGCAGTAAACAAAGATAGGGTGTGGGGCTTGTCTTCAGGTAAGTTGAAGTCCTGGAAAGTACCAAGGGGATGTAACAATAGGACATCATGAGCATTCAGCAACTTGTCATAGCCAACAACCTGACCTCTAGACACATGTATGGGCAGCCAGTCAAGTTGGCTACCAGCAATTGAACAGGTCTTTATTGGAGACATCTAGGATTCCAGGACAGAGGTAAGGCTCATTGCAACCTAGCGTGGGAGGGGAGTACAACTCCAGGAATGTACACTCAGGTAGTGTAATACCATAAAACAAGGCATGATGTCCTATTTCAGGCCTACACTATCTGCATAAATGAACCCTATGCATTCATGTACATTATGGTGTTTACATATGTAAGTCCCTCATCATTCACAATAAACAAGACCCTTTGACCACTTTGACTCACTTTTGAAATACATTCCACTTTGCACTTGGCTGAACATTTCTGCTGTTTAGATAGTGTCCTTTAGCCAGGTCCTTCCTCTAGAAGACCCTGCTATTCCTGTTGCAGAGACAAGAGGTGACAGGAAAGTCCCCCTGCTATACTAGCTTCCCTACCAGGCTAGTGTCCCAGGCCCAATCACAAGTGCTATCCCTTCCTTATCCCCTTGTGGACTTAGGAAACCTTGGTGTATACCTGCCGCCTCCCATTCTTCTGATTGAAAAAGTAAGGTCCAGACAGTCCTGTCTGTTTCTCCATAACTTAAGTTATAGAATACCATTATTGCTATGAGTTATCTGTACTGTGTTATGTACTATAGATGCTCTACCAAATATCTTCATAGATATAGATTACTGTATTGCTAAGATAGGGTTGCACTGCAGTAAGTGCCATAACCTATCTGTGTTTGTCGTGAATGCAGCTATTCACAGTATTTTGATTTTGCCTTTGGTGGGCCATTTTGAGGACAAATCTCTTGCTTTTGCTTTTGCTTCTGATACTTGAAATGAGTTTATGACCAATTTAGGAAGTACAATAGTTTGGTTTCCTGATCCCTGCGCAACTCACTTGCCCCAATAATGCTGGTGGCAAGTGATCCTACCGTCCATGTACTGTTTTGTGGTAAAGCTACACAGTATATATTCACAATCTTTATACCCAATAAATCTTAAGTTCTATTCACGTTTTTGTATTTGTGTCTTCTGTACTTCCACGCCTCTCTCTAGCCACAACTAGTAGAGATTATTCTTCCAGTGCCGCAAGGTAAACACAACTGCCTTCCCTGTCATCTAACCAAGACTTAGTACAAATCCAATCCTAAGGTTAGGATATCCTGTTGTGTATCTGTGCCGCGCCTCAGAACACAACAGTGTTCCTTGCCAGAACACATTCTTCTTCCTCTATCCACCACCCTCCTATCAGGTATATGAGACAGACCCCCTATCTGCCTCCTCTCATAAGTGCTACTAGTTAGCACCACCCCCTCTCACAGCCTGCTAAGTTCTTCTGGTAAGGACTCCCCTGAGTTGAACTTAGAGGCCCTGTAGAAAAAAGTACCACAGGTAACTCATACTATATCTGAGAATCCAGGATGGCTTGAAAGCCAGGGGGAATGATCACAGCAGAGGTGACCAGAAGAGGAATCCCTCCAGACGCAGGACAGGCCATAGGAGGGCACTTCATGTTGGAGAGTGGGTTTGGTATTTTAGAGTAAAAACACCTGTGGGATATTTTAACACACACGTCTTAAAGCGCTTTCCGGGAACTTTTACTGGCTCCTCAAAGATCAAAAGGACTTTTACCCCAGAATAGAGAGGTAGCCATCCTTTAAGTAGATGATTCCATTATATTCCCTAAAGAACTGGGTACCAACTAGGAGATTTTAGCTCTCATTTTCCAGGACTACGACAGGAGCAGCTAAGAGTAACTTACTAAACTGCATAGGAAAGTGGAATAGGCCCCTATAGCGCAAGTCATGAAAAGCTCATATGTACTATAATACATTTGGTAGTTAAGGTTGGGGGCGAGTTTAATCTTCTTAACAAGCTTCAAGGAGACAACATTCACATGAGATCCAATATCCAAGACGCCTTGATTTTCACCTTCTGGATGGATATCTCTAAACAAGTAGTAGTACAACCAAAGGGAAGGAAGACAGCCAAGACTTCCTGGGCTTCTACTACTTCTTTTTTTTACTTTTTGATCATGCATCTTAAGCCCAGAAACTCCTTATAGACAGTCTGGAGAGGAAGCAAGACTGAAACATTCTTGAATACAGCGTCAGCTACTTCAGCTGCTTCTTTGAAAGATTTCACAAGTATATGAGACCTCTTAGCTTGAGTGAGGTATAAACAAGCAACAAACTCTTTAGCTTTGGGCAAAGTTTTGGCAGTTGGTGTAGTTTTCCCATATTGTAACTTGTAAGGGACTTCAATGGTCTCAGGAACTGCAAGAACTGAATAACCATGGGCATCAGAATTGTCAATGTCAGAATCACACATGTCAGAATTATCAGATATATCATGGATCAGCAGCAAAATGGGAGGAGCCTCAGTATCAGCGGTCTCAGAGTTTGATATGGATGAAGGAATTATAGGAGACTTGGAAGAATTATCAACTAAGAGTGTCTGTGCCTCTAGGTTGACTGTTCTTTTCCCACATGTTCCTTGGGATCAGACCCTTCACCTTAAGGATAGTACAGACTCCAAAGTGGTGACCTATTTGGCTGCAGTTATGACAACCTTGGTGTCTAGGGGTATTCTGGGAGTTCATGGTGAGGATGTGAGGACCACAGGAAGAAGAACCAGAATTGGAGGCAGATTAATTCTCCTGCGCAACTGCCCCAGAGTGAATAAGGTGCATATCCTGCAACAGTGTCTTTATAATCTTCATGGAGGAAAGCATGTCCTTGTGCACCTTAAAGTGGATATAAAAAATCTTATTAACTTTGAGGGCTTGAGCGCAAGCCATGTAAACTTCATGTGCTTTCAACTATCTGCTAGTTAACAATTGCTGCCCTTCCATGTAGAATCTGTCTTCAAATTCAGCCAGCGTCTGCTTGGTTTTGAAGGCAATGTGCATAAAAGTTTCCCTTTTCACTTTCAGACTAAGGTTGTCACTAAACTCATTGATCAGAAGCTGTTCTATATCCGTCCAAGTCTCAATGGTGGGCAGTTCTGGTACTACCACCTACTAATAGGTTGGGTGCAGGAAGGTTAGAATGTGTTCCTTCTTAACCTCATCAGAGGCTCTATGCATGGCTTTTTTGTAGATGATTAGGAATGCTGTAATGGTGGATGTTTTAGGATCAAAGACTTGTTTAAAAGTAGGCTTGAAGTGTGCTTTAGGAGTTGAGCCACTATTGTTGCTATTGAGTACATTTATAAGCAGGGAGAACTTGGCTTCAGATTCAGAGGGGATCTGTCTAGCCCACAGCTGGTGAAAACTTTCTTCCAAAGTGTCCAAGGTCTCAGAAGCGCAGGAACCCTCATTGTTTGCCAGTTTGGCCTGTTGTTTGGTAACATCTAAGCGCTTGACATGTGTGGTTACCAAAGTAGAAAGCTCAGCCAACTGGGAGGTCAGAAAAGGTCCCACAGAGAAGCAAGGGGCAAACCTCTTTTTTACGAGTCAATTAACTCATTCATTTCTTGAACATCCCTGTCAAGACTGAAGTGATCCTGCTTCAAACGGTCTGTTTTATTAGCTAGAGCAATCAACTCTCTAGCACATTAGATTTGGGGGTTTACCTGGTAGTCCAGGGCAGCAGCCATTGCTGTGGATGACCTCAACTGGGCTAGCAACATTTGCCACAATATTGTGTAGATCAGCAACTTCCTGCTGTAGCTCAGCAACCTGCATCATCAAGGCAAGCACTTAAGGATCTAGCTTTGGAGAGTCTACTGGGCGTTTTTGACTACAATTGGATGCACATAGTTCTTGGATAGTGTCCCATAACTTCTGTTCTCTATCCATCATGTTATCAGATGGGGGAGAAGGAGGGACACTTGGCTTGGGCGTAGACAGCTTATTTATTTGAGTTTGGAGCTTGACAATGATGATAGCTGTAGTAGCCCTTTCTCAATCAAACTCTTCAGTGAGTTTGTGGAGGCCTCTAGTGGCAAGACCTGCCTTTTTGTTATAATTGGTCAAAAGAGTGAGCACTGAATGCATTGAGTTGTTGTATAATTTGTTTAAAATTGGAGATTTAGGTGTTCAGAGTGGAATCTACCTGGGTTTGCCAGGTCTGTTCTAACTGGTAAAACTCATGCAGACGCTCCCTGACATACTCAGGGATAGACTGGCCTATTTACTCTTTAGAAGTAATCAAGCAAGTTTGGGAAGTAACAGAGCTATGTTAGTTATCAAATACCAAGGAAAATAGGAAATAATCAACTGCTGGTAAGCAGCAAACTGATCTCAGTGATTAGTGACAGTGGCTTGCAGAGACAAATTTTCTGGATGTAATGCCCCAGCAAATTTGGTGATGGGCTAAGGCAGGTTGCACAAAGGAGGACAATATGAGTTCAGTGGAGCAAGCCTCTGAGAGGAGATGCTGTAAAAAATTTCAGAGCCACAATCAGCTTGTAGTATTCCACTCAACTGAACTGTAATTGGAGACAAGAGATGGCCCCATCCCAAGCTATCCCAAGGGCTACTGCCATGACTTGTTCTAAGTCAGGGGTACCCATGGGGTAGGCTACTAGACAGGGCCATTTCCAAGGTTTAATATGGTGGGGACAACAGATGGGTCTGTGATGTTTTTCTTGATAGGAGGGCTTGTGATTTCAGGTAAAGTTGGCTCTTGTATAGGAAGAGGCAAGGAACCTGGAAACGTAGTTGCAAAAGGGATAACCAAGGAGATTAAAGCCCCTGTAGTGAGCACCATTTTTGTTGTGGACTGAGGCGCGGCACAGAGTCACAACAGGAAATCCTAACCTTAGGATTGGATTTTTACTAAGTCTCAGTTAGATGACAGGGAAGGCTATGTGATTACCTTGAGGCCCCAAATGAATAATCTCTACTAGTTGTGGTTAGAGAGAGGTACCAAAGTACTTGGAACCACAAAGACAGAAATATGAATATAACTTAATTTTTATCAATAAAAGTGAAATAGGATATATATTTTGTAGCTTTACAACAAAACAGTACATGGATGGTAGGATCACTTGCCACAAGTATGAGTGGGGCAAGTGAGTTGCACATAATCAGGGAACTTAACAATTGAATTCCCTAGTTTGGAATCAGACTCATTTCAAGGGAAAAAGCAAAAGCAAGCAGTTTGTCCTCAAAATAACCCATTGAAGGCAAAATCAAAACATTGTGAATGGCAGCATTCACAACAATTAACCACCACAAAGCTTCAAATACTGTTTGGTAAAATTTTCAAAGTTACACTAGGATCAAGAAAAATGATTAATACTAACCAAAAAAAGTCCTAGATAATTTGCCATAGAGAGAATCAAAGTGTCTTCATAGAATTTAGGACATTGAGAGGAATGCAAGTGTCTCGGCTTCAGATACATCAGGTAAAACTCCAAAATTCTGGAGGCATTGGATTAACATTGGGAGGAGACAACAACAAAGTGCTGACAGTGGGACCCTATCTTCCAGTGATAGCTTGACTGAGAATTAAATTATAGGGGATGAAGCACAGCAGTCCAACTACAGGATGCATGATAAAATAAAGTTAGACCAGGAAAATATTTGATTTATTTGAGTAAAAGCTTTAGGGAGGACTCAACTCTTAAGAGTGTAAAAGTGAAAAAATTTCCATATATACCAAAATTGACTAAGCAATACCATCTGAATCCTTGGCTCCTATTCCATCTGCATTCTCTAGTGAGTACCTGGTCCAGTTTACAAAGAACACTTGTGTGACCAAATTCTGAAAACTGTTCTGATAAATAAGGTTGTATCAAGTGACTCTCAGATTATATCATTTTTCAGGATCATCTTGTAAGGGATAATTGAATACAAATTGCAAACTGGAGCAGTAGGAACCCATTTTTGATCAACTGGGTCATTATTTTAGAGATTAGGCCATTTTCTAATGCACATGCTGCTCAAGTCGCAGCATAACACAGTTCGATTTTGAAAAAGTAACTAATTACACAATTTATATTTAAAACATTAATAACTCAATGAAAAATTAATATTTTTTCACACTGTAAACTATCAAAATAAAGCTAAGAATCTTATCTTTCTATTGGTGTAAA
Organism: Entomophthora muscae; assembly: GCA_014839935.2. Classification (NCBI taxonomy): domain Eukaryota; kingdom Fungi; phylum Entomophthoromycota; class Entomophthoromycetes; order Entomophthorales; family Entomophthoraceae; genus Entomophthora; species Entomophthora muscae. Next base: position 23,540 of record QTSX02000080.1, on the reverse strand, counting down.
AATTTTAATATGTATACTATGCTCAATATTAAAGCAAAAGTAATTTAAAAGAGCATAATCCAGATTTTATTATATGATTATATCTAATGATATAAAGTAGATCACTTCAAAGCTAATAAATACTCTTTTTTGAATACACAGCAGATGTTTTTTATTTGATGAAATTAAAGATAAGATTGAGAGCTTTATTATCGCATTTTATTTTATTTAAAAAGCTCAATTCTCTAGGATTTTATGATAGTTTGAAGTTAGGATGTTTTTATCACTGTTTAGATTGATTTTAAGGTTCAAGTGAGCTTTGAACCTCAAATTGAGCATTCTTTAAATGGAATTCTTTAATATTTTATCATTTAAAAATATGCGGAAGAGTTACAATTAACTGAATACATCATTTTAATTGATTTGCATTGATTACAAAGAGGATATGATGTAATAATAATGCTTAGCTGCTTCACATATATCACTTGTGCATGAAAACTGGGTATTTAATTAATTTCTGCAAACATAAATTCAAGTTCAAACTATAATAAAAGCTATCAAACCATTTTTTTCAGAATGGTGTCATTTAGCTTGGTATATAAGAGCTAAAGTACCACAGAGCTTCTAATCCAAATAACCCAATTCAAAGACCACATTCTGATCATAACTACTCCATCATTAAGGCACACATCAAAGATCTGACCTAATTACAGATTCAAAATACTACCATGTCCTCAGTTAAATTTACTTCTTCCATGCTACCCTTTTTTTCCTTGGGAGCTTCAACAAAAAGAGAGAGAATTGCAATGTTAAAAAAGGCATTCCTCTTTATTGCTGGTAATGATCTTGATAATTTCATCAAGCACTTCCTTACTCAAACTGAATTTGGGAAAGCTCAGTTCCTGCCAACTATTCAAAATCAAAAAGGCAATGAGTTCATTGAAAACTTAAAGGATCTCATGAAATCTTCTCCCCAAAAACATATTCCAGCCTTGCGATCTCTGGTTACTTCCAGTTACTCTTTAAAAGAGCTTAATGATATGGGGTTTAATATAACCAAAAGTGAGTTTGAATACTCAAAAAAAATAAATAAAAATAAAAATGTAAGCTTAAACAAAAAAAGCCAAAAAAATAATAACTATTCATTAAAAAAAGAAATAACTAAAAAAATAATTAAAAAATTGCTGGAAAATTCTTTTGAAACAAGCCAGTTTACAAAAAAAGTGCCTGAAAAAATTTATAAATATATAGAAAAAGAGATGAGTAATTACTCAACTGAAATTAAATACTCTCTACTTAAAACAAAAAAAGAAATATATGAAAATATGAAAATAAAAAATGAAATTTCAGTTTCAATTTCCACTTACTATAAATTAATCCCTAAAAATATAATAAAAAGTAAAAAACAAACCGATATGTGCAATATTTGTAATTTAAAAAATTCACTAGAAAAAAGAAGGAAGAATGTGAAAGTAAAAACTTACCATTACCAGAATCTATAGACAATGACTTAAAGACTATTAATCAGCACCAAGACTTTTATGTTCATCAAAATTGTGAATATAAAAAAGATATTAATGAACTAGATGATGAGTCTTGTGTTGTAGTTATAGATTATAAAGAAAACTTAAAGGTTGGAGGTGGTCCAATTGAGACCAATAATTGTTTTTATTCAAAAAAACCAATCTCATTATTAGGGTTTGCATTAGTTTTTAAAGAAAACAATAAAATTAAATATGAATATCATGATTTTTTGTCTCAAATATTATCACATGATTCTTTATTTTCAGGTGAATGTCTAATAAGTCTTCTTAAATTAGATAGATTTAAAAAAATAAAAAATATAACAGTATGGACAGATAATGGAAATCATTTTAGATCATATGAATTTTTATATTACTTATTTAAAGAGGCACCTAAATATATTAAGGGTTCCATAAAATATAACCGTTTTGTTGAATGCCATGGAAAAAGCATTGTTGATGGTCACTTTGGTGTAATATCAAAAATTTTAAAGGAAAAAGAAAATGTACTTTATATTAACAACATTAATGATCTAAAAAATATTTGTGAGAAAGAAGAAAGAAGAAAAGAATTATACAATTCATCTTTAACTGGTTCAATTGTTTCCCAAAAAGCATTTTTTTATATTTATGAAAGGAAATTTAGGCCTATAAAAAGAGAGCTTGAAGTTAAAAATCTGCGCATTAATCTTTCATATTTGATGAAAGATGGGAAGTTATATACTTCACCTTTAACATTTGAAAGCTTCTCAGAATATTCTGAGATATTTTATCATTTGAAATCACGTGATGATACCAGAGAAACAAAAATATCAGAAGATGCTAGTAGTGTATTGGGGCAAGTTCATGAAGTAGGGCAGCTTACTAGAGGGTGTATTTTAAATAGAGTTATCAGTCTTTCAAAAACAACAACCTTTTTTTCTGAAACAAACTAAGAATATTTATGATGAGCCAAAGATAGGGTAATAGCATTTATAGCTTTGGGGCTGCTATTACTCTCCCATGCAACTCATCATAAATATTTTTGGTTTGTAGTAGCACTTAAGATATTTTCAGTAGTACTATAAGTTGCAATTTTCAATTATAAAATCAATGAATTATTTTTTAAAAAATCACCCAAGCCCAAGATCAATTAAATATTTGGGATTGATTATATTTTACTCTTTCTGAATAATTTGAATATGAATAATGTGATTAAGTTATAAAATAACCAATCTGGCGCCTAGGCATAACAAGAAAAATAATGTCCCAACTGTTTGATTTAAATCCTTCAGATCATTTAATCTGATTAGCAGCTTTCTGGCCTTTTGAAATTTTTGACTCGGGCAAACAATTCCTGGCATTATAGAACCTACCTTGACAAATAGCAAGACTGTGTGATTGTAAGCCCTACATTTAAATTCAGGTTTGATTGTTGTTTGGCTTATTGTGGGATTAAATTGATATAGTTTTTCTTAAATAATTCATATTGTAGAACCTTATCAGAACTTTGAAGATTCCTAGCTTTGGCTGGATATTGAAATGGATGGGATAGATCATATAGAATCAGCCCAAACTGTTCAAGTCCACCAACGTTCCTATTAAGCTGATCATGCTTGTAAAATGGCAGGATTGTCAAAACCAGGAACAAAGCTTCAAATCAGGATCAATCACCACTTGAGGCTAAAACCCATATTGCAAATACAGAATGCAATTTGGATGCATCAGAAGTAAGATAGAAACACTTGAACCAATTAAGAAGCTCTTTTATGGCTAAAACCGGTCAAAAACCAATTTTGATGACTATTTCTGGATGTAAACCACAAATAGAATGTAAAGCTGATCAAAACAAGAGCCAGCAAATTTTTTCATCCCAAACCATAAAACTAGAGATAATTGTGCTATTTGAGGCTAAATTAGGAGAAAACTTACACAAAGCATTTATACAATCTAGGAAATATTTACCTTATTTTTATGGACAGACTAACCCATACAAACCCTGCTCCTGCAACAGGGCCTGGGTCAGCCTGGCCAAGGGGACGCCTCTGAGGGTCATAAATCTGACTCAAAATACAGAATGGTGTCATCAATTCCAAGGAACAGGCCTCCTAAGGTGTTACTGCCAGCTAACCACCCTCACGTCTCAAGCCAGATATGATAGCCTGAATTCCTGCCAGAAGCCACTTGCACAGCCTATCACTAAAGTCATCCAAATCAAGGTTAAAAAACTGTTAGGGTTCATAAAGCTCCAGTTTCTACTTTATCATCATAAGATTCCATATACTGAACCCCAGAGTTTTTGATACTTCTTGGGTACTATTAGTCACATCTGAAGAGCCAGCTCTTTCTTCTATGTATTCCACAATAAACAGTGATATTGCCTTTAGAAGAAAGATACTTTGTTTTCAGAGAGACCTTATCCTGTGCATTGACCCTGCCATAATTTATGCATTGGTGCCTTCCAAGGGTAGGTACTAGTTGTCAGATAGTGAGTGTGAGCCTACCATAAACCACCTGACCAGTGGAATGTCTATTAAGGACAATGTATCCTGATTTGGTATCCAGGGAAGATTATGCCACCAGATTCAGCACCAAGTATGGCGACACTTGCCATATCACAAAAACCCTGAAACCAACACAGCCATATACACCCTTGTATCCAGCGCAGATTGTATAGTCAGGCAACTGATATCTTGGGACTGAGATCTAGGTTTGGTATCTTTCCAATCAATGTTGACCACATAATACAACTCTTTGGCCTCTAAAACTCCTGTGCACAGACACATGGTTGATTCAGTCTTCTCTCAAAAGGTATAGTGTGTTTATTTTTATAAATATAAAAGCATAATTCTGTTAGGGATTGGTGCTTTTACATTGAAACCTATCTTGCCCTAAAGGAGACTGGTAATGCCCAGTTCTTCTATATAGATCAATGTTTATTTTTCTCCTCATTCAGAGCTATAAATGTCTAGATTAAGAAGGGATCAAATGATGGTGTAGCACAATGTTCCATTATCAGATCCCAAAAAACTCTATGGTAGCGCTTCTTGGTTACTTTGGTTTATAGCAATGTCAAATGATAAAGTACTTGCATAATAGAGGAAGCTTCCTTAATTTTCTCTAATAAATCAAGGGATAATCACTGTTATAACCCCACCTTTTTCAGTTACTATCATTTGGACTTAGAATTAGTTTGTCTCAAGCTATACATTGTAAAATGGTGGGCTTTTTTGTTAGAACTTAATTTTTTAGATTCCTTAAATTAGGACTGAGATTGATTAGTTAGTCACCTGCACCTCTACCAGCAATCTACCACATTAATGAATCCAAAAATGATACAAAGATCAAATACCTTGGTATTTATGAGAATTTCTCAAATAAATCTAAGTTTATATGTATTCTTCTTATGAAACTGACATGCTTATTATCTTTGGTTATACAGCTGTACTCTATATAGTTAGCCTGTGTGAATTGGGTAAAAGTAGCACACATGCCTGCCATTGCAGTTGAGTTAAATATAATGAGTGTAACAATATAGTATTTATTGGGAGATTCTCTGGACCAAGACTTACAAAAAGATATGATGTAGGGTTTAAAAGCTTGTCATTGTGATTTCCATAAGGGATATTATATATACCACTCTGGCTGTGTGTAAGTTGCCCTCTGTCTAGTGATTGGCCTCTAGTCCTTACTTTGATCCTAATCAGCTGACTTACAAGGACCCTATTGGCTGCAACAGAGTGTTTTATGTTATTGCCAGAGGCAGACAGTGCCTCTGATTTATAGCTGGCCTCATGGCATATGCTGTTTGGTTGTACCACAGAGTCACATGATTATATGCTGGTTTTTTGCTGTCAGGTGAACCCTTGTTTGCTTGTAGCTAGTATTATTCCTTTCTGGAAGAATACACTTGCTGCTTACAGGAGTGGCAATCATTCAAACTGCACATTTGAACTAATAAAGCAGGAGCAACTCAGGACTAGCTGGCAGAATTCCTATGGGGTTTGCCTGCAGATAACAGGTCAGATTTACTGTTGGATTGTAGTGCTCAACAGGTAAGCTGCTTGAGTATTGAGGGTTGAGCCTCAAAGACAGTTTAAAAGAGGGTGGGTGAGTTGGCCACTATTTGTACAAAGAGACACAAAGGTGGTTAAGCTTTGTGAAATCCTTTACAGAATGTAAATAGCTAGGTAGAAGCTATTTAGGACTTTAAAAGTGTATTAAAGTTATTTCAAAGTATGGTGCTAATATATGTGTTTATTTGGAAAAATAAAAGGGGTTTTATATAGCCACAACTTAATGGCAAAGCAAAGATCATCAAACAGTTGAGGGGTTACATTCTACCACACCACATTTAAATATGGGGTTAACTCAAGCGTGATAAGGACATTGGGTAACACCCATCTGTTCTTAGAACATTAAAACTGCTGCTCAAAAGCCACAGACAGATTACAATCTCTTTTTTAATCAACATGGAAGAATTCAGATTAGTTTCCCTAATACAACAAGATTATTTAATGATCTCATTGATTTTAGAAGCTTTTAATGGCGCAAATACCCAATAGGAATATAGATTTACAGTATTTCTATTTAAAGCTTGGAGAAGATCAGACAGATAAGTAAATGATTACCACCACAGGGATATCTTCCAAACTAATCCCATATATTGATCCAAAAAATTCTCAAAAAACCCAAGAAAAGTCCTCAAACTATTACTTGCAGAATCATTTCAAATTTGACCCCCATATAACCTATCCAAGAGACACCTCTGGTTGAATATTGTGTGTGAGAGTAGCCAGGAGAAGTGTTATGTGCATCCAAGACAGGCATCTAAATTTTAGTTTAGTCAGTTTTTTATTTTATCTATTAAAATTTGTTCAAATTTTCCTGCCTCAAACAATGCACTCTTATCATTGGTTGATTTGTTTAGGACCTCCAAACTCTCATTTTAAACTCATCTCCTACCTTAAATAATTTCAAGAGCTATAAAAGACCCTTCTTTATTATTCTCTAATCTAATAAAACACAAATTTTGTTAGTATTCTTGGATATTTGGTTTTCTGTTGTTTTAGGACTCCAGTTATTTTCTTCCCCCCTTTTGAGCCCCTGGAATTGTTGGTAGCATTCTTTTTTGTTACTCAAGTCATTATATTAATTGTGATTGAGAACAAGGTTTTATTTATTTCTGAACTTTCCACAATGTGTACGTCATTTTTTCTGTAGTAACTGACCACCCCTCTCTTTTCTGGCTACAACTTTCAGAATCATTTCTTATAATAGTCCTAACACTCATTCTTTTAAAGAGGTTGGTAAAACTGAAGACTCTGGTCCTGGCTGGGATATGGATAACACTGGTGAATTAATTAGGGTCTTTTGCCCTGAAGAAATATTTGAAATTAGAAAGTTAATTCTTAATATTATTAATAAATTACCTATTATTTTGAACCTAAAAGTCAAATACAAGACCTCCTATACCCTAACCCAAAGCTCTAGACTTAAAGTAGAGTCTTTGGATAAAAATGAATCCAAGCAAAAAGAGTTCAAACCTACTGTCTCCATCCAATCAGATGCTGTGAAATGCATGTATGACGTTACCAACCGCCATAAAGACTATCAGGCTCTTTAAAGCTGTTATCTTATAGTTTGATATACAATAGTTTTCAAACCTGTTGAGATAAATGTATAATCTCAGTCTAAAAATAAATGCAACTCAGTCATAAAACAAGATCAAATTGGATCCAAATCTATTGTAATTTAATATAAATTATTTAATTTTTTATTTATGTTTTTAGACTGAGATTATATGTTTATCACAACAGGGTTGAAAACTACTATACAGTTAAGATGCTGTGACTTCTTTATTTCTAATTATAAATCCCAAATTTTCTCCTATGTTCTTAAAGCCTGTTTGAGTAAGTTGGGATGGTTATTTCAAGTTGAAGAGTTTGAAATGTGTTTGATTAATCAATGATGGCTTCCAAACTCTCAATAATTTTCAGTTATACAACAGATCAATATACATTTCCCAATTTTCTCTATCTTCTCACTATATAAGTTCTTGAGCCTTTTTTTAACAATTTCTCAATCAATAAAGTCTTTAAACCACAACTTTAATTTTAATGTTTGTAAAAATTCTAGAATCATCATGAAACTACATAATCTTCCCAATTTTGTGGAAGTCAGGTTCAAATGGTTACTTATACTCCTGATTTGTCAATTTGTACACACATATGTTCAGATGGAAGCTAGGCCTGGTTCAGGAAACAGCACCAAGCTCTGTGATAATATAAAATGGGCTTTTGTGATTCCAGGCAAGTGATATACTGCTTCACTATTTTCCATCAATACTCTTGTCCAGGAAAAGCCCCAACCTGCTCCTTTCAATGCCAAGCTTACCTATCTTTTCTTTTGTTTGCCTTTGTCTTCTTGCTTGCCTACCTATGAGTGTATGCTTTCTTAGGCTGTTTCAATCTTCTTCTTGGGCAGTACCAAATTATTGGAAAACTATTCCACTTAGGGAATGGTATTATTGCTCATTTGATCTAAGGTAACAGGTTTAAATCCTTCTGCTTTAATTAGTCAGTATGGGAAGCTTTTCCCTGCAGGGTGGTTTTCTGACAACAACAACTAAAAAAGCCGTAAAGACAGCTAGCTAGATGAGATCTGCAACTACAAAGCTATGACTTCACAGTAGTATATTGTACAGGTGCTCAAAATCCAAACTTTTTTGGCTTGCAGCGCAGACCTATTATGAATATCCATACCACAGAAGTGTTACAACTGAAAAAATTATAGTTCAGTATTTAGATTGGGGGAGGCAACATTACAATTAGAAAGGACAAGAATAGGGATAAGATGTTATTTATTAGAGATTGTAGTAATTGATATACCATAGTAGGAAGCCACAAGTCTACAAGGGGTTGGCACAGTGGTAGGTTCAACATAAAGTTTGAGCCAGGAGTAACTTGAGAAAGGAATCAGTGTGTCAAATTAGCAACACTTCTAATTAGGGGACAGTGCCCACAATTTAATATTGCACTCAGATCAATTTATATGTGTTTTTTATGTCATAGGACAACTCATTGAGCACCCTCTGTATGTTATGATACATTAGCAGGCAGGAGGTAAACTTTGTTGCAACAGAAGCATACTTCCTGTACAAATATTTGGTTACCCTTCTTCATGGGATACTGAAATAAAATAACCTCATGTTGCTCTACAAAAACTGAAAAGGGATACCCATTTTTGTGACAATCAACTGTTCAAGAAGGTTAAAGGCTTATATCTTATATGCATTTGCCCTAGCCTCAGAGTCTTTATTGCTCTCCAGGCTCACTGTCAGAAATTGTGCCATTTGTGCTATTTTGATATGGCCTTCAAATATTGATTCTTGCAAAGACTTAGTTGGATTTGCTTTCAATTTCAGGAATTCCTCACCTTCTGCAAATGGGTTGACATCAATATCCACTCATTCCAGATGAACTTATCTGTACCTGACTGATACTGGTATAAGTTCAGTTCAGATTGACCACATCAGCTACACTGTCTACCTAGTGAATGATCAGTATGCCCAGTCTACTATTTAAGTAGAATTATTTCTCCTAATAAAGACAAGTTTATCCACATTTGTGTTGGCTTTAATATCCCTCAAGCCTTTTCCTTTCCTTTTTTCCAAAAGGAATTCATCATCTTGTATTCCAGGAAATTAAGTCATGTGCCCTTAATTTTTTCCTGAAGGCTAACCCAATGCTAGCTTTAAACCTCAAATCTTTAATAACAAAGGTTTCCCACAGTGTTCTCTTGGATTTTGTCACCAAGAACCAAACAAAAAAATTGTGCTCATCAAAGGGGCTAAGCCCCTTGGTTACTCTGTTCCCCTGCACATTCTCTGGTCCTTCTACTGTTGTTACAGAAGTACCCAAATCTCCTAAAGTTTTAAGTCTCCATCTTGAAGAGGACATTACCAACTCCCCCACTTCACCTATGATACTGGTGTTGTTACCTGGGCCTTTGTGGGCCCCTCATTCAGCTTTCTCTCTTGACTATAAGCAAGCTTATGCCACCGCAAGCTCCTTCCTCCATACTGGTACAGTGGTCATGTGTACCTTCTCTTTATCCTGGTTATGCTTCCAAGGACCTGCATTCCTTCCTTCTGGATTTTGGCTTCACCCTGCTTTAATGGAATTGATGGAAAATATTGATGTGCTGGTAAATTAGTTCATCCAGCCCACCTTGGTCCACTATCACTTAGTATTGGGGTTCCAAAACCAACTCCTGGCCTCTGTAGCCTCTGCTGTGACCAACAACTACACTCAGAGCATAGCTTACCAAGAATGGACACACAATCTCTTTGCTTGAATTTCAGATAACCAATGTGATTCATTGGCCTCCCAAGAATAACTGACCTCATTATTGAACACATCTTGCTCCCCTCTCCCTAGGTGCATTAAAGAGCGGTTGTGTGAACTAGATGAGCATTGTGCTATCTGGCAAGAACAAATTAAATCCACCATTCTAAGATACCAACAAGTCTTTCAGACCTTAGTAGACAAACTCAATTGATTCTGAGAGCAAACCAATGCTTATCTAGAATTGCTTGAGACCAGGTAGACAGTTAAAACCACAGGTTACAACAACAATAAAATGTGGACAAGACCACATTGAGCAATGCTCTGCACCAAGTTCAAGTATAAATTGACAAAAAGTGAGATCAGTGGCTTTGGTGCCGCCTACGCCTCCCCCTAAAGGCCTTACTTAATCAGAGGCTAAGATTTGGGAGGCCATCACAGAGCTCAAGGCAACCACCTGTTGCCAGACCTCTACTTTCAATTCATCTACTGCTGAACCTGTACCGGATCCTTGTATCACCATCCTGATTGATCAGGTGGCTACACTACAAGGTGAGATTGCTTTTCTACACCAAAGCCTTCCAACCAAGACAATTTGTCATCTGAATCTGATGGTAAAGGAGAGGCAGAGATTGCTGATGTCCCTGCCCATACAGACCACAAGTGCTGACCAGGATTGGAAGGAAATCCACAAGTGAATTATGCCCTTGCTCTGGATAACCTGGTGGCAGTGACCAATGAAATTTCCAATAGGAAGGATGCTTTAAAACAAGAGATTAAGAATCTATCCCGCCTATCAGAGAATAAGAATGAGAAAATCTCCCCTTTGATATCTCAAGCTACAGTCATGATCACCCAAGTCAATGGAGTTGTGGGTACGTTGGCAGTCCAGCAGATAAAAATTGATGAGATTGAAACTGTAGTGTCTACAACCAGAGTCATTGGGGTCCATAATAACTCCACCCTATATATATATGAAGAAACTCTTTTTCTTCTGTGGGCTAGACAACTTGCTGAATCTAATTTTGAAGGGAATCCACATATCAATGTTCTCAATCAGGGCAACAGCAGCCTATATACGTCCTCCTCTGTTGATCCCAACTAAAAATCCACCTCAAAGCATATATTTGATCTCAAGACATTCACCATTGCCGCTTTATTGACAATTTATGAGACAGTCATGAGGAGAACTACTGAAAAAATCAAGAAAGAGAATATCATTACCTGTATGAACACCAATTACCAAGAGGTTGTGGTCCCTATGCTCTCATTCATAGTCACTTGGGAAGACATGAAACATCTCCTCATTGAGTAATTTGGAGATAATTTCAGTCTATAGGTTAAGAAAGATGCTTTTATGCATATTGCCTTGATACCTAAGGAAGCCTTGGCTGAGTTTGCCAACTGGCTCTACATCAAGGGCCAACAACTTACTACCAGCCGCCAGGTGACTCCTTGGGAGGCATACACTTCCTGCTCTAACGCCCTAAAAGTAACCCAACTTCTGTTTCTAGACTTTAAGTCGCAAAAAGCGTCCCTGAATTCCATGAAGAGTATCAAGACTCTTCTACAGGATATGCATCTAACTTATGGTGGTACTGTGTTACACGAGGATAAAACCAAAAACTCTTGCACTACCTTTTGTACCCTTTGTATCATGACTCTTGTGCCCAATGGTCAGCCCAAACAACAGGGCTGTCACAACTGCATCCAGATAGAACATCACTCACAGTCCTGCACTAACCCATGTATAAGGATAATGTACAAGATAACAGTTAGGAAAAGAGAGGTCAGCTTAAAGGCAAAGAAGCTCTTTGCTGACTAACCTCCCCTGTCTCCTCATGATTTCTCCTCTGATGAATAGTTGCCCCCCTCTTCTGAACTAACTATCCTCCATCCATTCTATGTTTTGAGCAACACGGGTATTGCTGGTATGTTCAAAGCTAAAGATAGATGTTAGCCTTACTAATTTACTCTACCTAATTCTATGCAAGAGCACTACAGACTACAATAGAATAGAACTTTGAAGATAATTATGTTTATTGAAACTGGAGTACAATCTAGCCAGCGGCTGCAATCTATCCAGGTGTAACTAAGAACTTATTTTCCTTTCAGGCGTCTTAATCAATATATACTGCAACAACCCTTGTTCTTGTCCTTTCAGAAAGTTCTCAGTGGCTACCTTTGCAATAGTTTCATCTTTGCTGGCTGTGTCTATCCTGATTGACTGACCTTGGCATGGGTGTTGCTACTGGCCTTGGCAGGTGTGCATGGCACTTCAGCTACAGCCTATGCTCTTCTTGAGCTATCCTACTGTCATTTATTGATTGGCTGTATCTTACACGCCTATTATTGTTCTAGGAAACTACACCATATTTAGTTGATGCTTATAAATGGTCCCTAATCTGCCCTAACATTGGAAGGTAGAATTCCGTTATTTCATTTGTAGGGCTTAATAAGTGGTCTTTTTCTGGCTGGTAAGCCTTCTGCTTGTTAATGCAATGGGTTGGATTAGGGATTTTATGCCGTATAATAGCAGACTGGATTCAATATCAACTTGTGGATTATCTGCTGTGTAATGCTGACCAAAATGATAAGAAACCCAATTATACACTATGTGATACTGATCTAAACTTGGTATTTCTTAGCCATATGTGCATCACTTGTTTGATATACTCATATACGTCCTCAGGTTGGGTGGGACTGAGTTGATACAACGTCCAGTAGGATAGGATGGGCAATATATTATTGATGATTTCTATATTACATGCCGTGTAGTCAATGATAAACACTATATTGGCTAACATTTATATGGTGTATAATGCTAATATCAATTATAATAAACTAGAAATTATACAGCATATAATTGCTACACATATAGGAATAATAATCAAGTGATAATATGGCGTATAATTGTTGCATCTATTATAATAAACTAACAATTACATGGCGTATAACTGCCATATCAATTATAATATATTGGTGATCATACAGCGTATAATTACTACACTTAATGGAACATTGACCCAATGATAATACAGCATGTAACTGATAAAGACCTGTATGTGTTGATTAGCCTGATCATTTGTGGTCAATCAGCCTAATCTCACACTATGATCTCTTGTGTGATTCCAAACCCAAAGATTATGGCTATGATGATTCTGATAGTTATGGCTATTCTGTACTGGCTGTCCCTAAAACTGTTTCTGTTCCATACAAACTCTGTTCTGGGAAAATTTTCCCTATAACCTGTCTACCTTCAGTTGAGGCCAAAGCTATGGTGGCTTGTCCTTATCTATATCAAGTACACTGACCCCCTGTTTCAGTGAACTCATTGGAGGAAGCCGCTGAGCTAGCTGAGGCCCTCTTCTGGAATGTCTCTATATCCCTGCCAATGCAAAATGTTTACAAGGAAATCCCTGCCTTGAAATGCTTGTTGGAAAAATGGGAAAGGGGCTGGAAGATGCTCAAGATGTCCTGGCAGTCTTACCCCCTTTTAATAAAAGATACTACCCATATAGAAGTATACATCCAGAAATTTAAGATTAAAGCTATCTTGGTTACTGACTCCCTCGTTAATGTTGGATATTCTAAGTTGATGAGGAAGCTCAAACTGACTCTTGATCTCAACTACACTAAATACTATGGGACTGCTGATATGACCCAGACCAGGGCTATTGGCTTACTCTGCTCTACCAATGAGGTTTGAGAAGCTTCTTATTGCTTCCCCTGTGGTTGTTTTAGAGAACAAAAGCTACTTCCTCTTGGTTGGAACACAATTCTCCAAGAGTACAATGTTATTTTCAACCTTTGAGATGGGTATTTTTCTGTTCTAGAGTATAAGGACCCTTTAATCTTTGAAAAGCCTCTGTGTATTTTAGTCAAGAGGCTTAAGACATGTGTTGTGTTCTGAGGCGGGGCACAGACACACAACGGGGAACCCTAACCTTAGGATTGGATTTGTACTAAGTCTTGGTTAGATGACAGGGAAGGCAATTGCTTTTACCTTGTGGCCCTGGATGAATAGTCTCTGCTAGGAGTGGCTAGAGAGAGGCGCGGAAGTACAGAAGACACAAAGACAAAAATGTGAATAGAACTTAATTTTATTGGTGAATATGGAAATGGAATATATAGTGGTTGAGAATACCACAAAACACTACCAGGACAGTAGGATCACTTGCCACAAGCATGAGTGGGGCAAGTGAGTTGCGCAGAGTCAGGAAACCAAACAATCATATTTCCAGAAGCAGAAGCCAGTTCATTTTGAGAGTTGAAAGCAAAAGCAAGAGATTTGTCTTTGAAATAGCCCAACAAAGGCAAAATCAAAACATGGTGAATGCCGTTATTCACGACAACATGTGTCCTTGAGTACCCCACTGGCATCTTTTTTTCTAAAGTACTGGACCCATTCCTCTAATATCAGCTCCCCTACTCCTTCTTGCCCTGCTGAAGAGGGCGTCCTGTGGCTTGCTTCAGCGGCCATTACTATTCCTCTGGGCCCTCAGGTGATTATTGATTCTCATATATCCTACAAGCTGCCTGAGAAGTCATTCTTGGAATTATACTCTCCTGAATCCCTAAGTTTTAAAGTAAATGTGTTTATGCCCTAGTATCTTAGATCAAACTTATAAGTAACCTTTACAATTACTGTTGGCTAACTTGACTGCCTCTCCATGCAGGTCTTAAGGGATCAAGTTGTGGGACATGGTTGCATCTTAGGGGGGAAACCAGTGGCTTCTCTCTATTCCTTTGGGACATTTGGCGGCTTCAACTTCCTTGAAGAGGATTCCCAAGTGCTCTCCTTATCCACTGCTGCCAACTTTCCTCAACTCTTGCCTTTCCAGAAGAAGGATGTAATTGATCTCTTAGATCAATTTAAGGATATTTTTGCCTCTGTACCTAACAACTATGGGTTATTCAAAGGTGTTATCTATCAAATCAATACATGAGATGCTTCCCCTTTCTGCGCCAAACCTTATAAGTGCAGCTGAGTAGAAGATCCTCAGTAATCTAAAGAGTTAAAACAGCTCTTGGATGCAAAATTGCTAGCCCTGTCTCAAAGCCCATGGGCCTCTCCTTTGCTGATCCTGAAGAAGAAGGATGGAGGACACAGAATTGTCATGGACTACTGACGTCTTAACTCTCTTACCAAAAAGGATCCATATCCTCTGCCTTAAATTGAAAATTCCCTTAGAAGTTTGGGAGGAATCAAATTCTTCTCTGCAATGGAATTGGCTTCTGGATACTGGAAAGTAGACTTATCTCCTGAAGATTGTGAGAAGGCCGCCCTCATCACATCTGAAGGGCTTTTTGAGCCAACCTGGATGCCCCAGGGACTTTGTAACACGCCTGCTACTTACCAGCAAGCTATGGATTCAACCCTATGAGATCTAAAGCTCTCATGTGTACTTGTGTATCTAGATGATATAACAGTGTTCATCTCCTCCTTCACTGGCCATTTGGACCACCTCAAAGCTGTCTTCCTCAAAAACCACAATGCTGGCCTGAAACTCAACTCCTCTAAGCACGCTTCCTTCAATAAGTAACTTGAGTTCTTGGGCCATGAGGTCACCCAGATTGGGATACAACCCATGAAAAATAAGGTTAATGCCATTGAAAAGATGTTGCCCCCACTGATTTGTGCAAAGTCTAAGCGCCTCTTGGTATGGTGAAGTACTACTGTCAGTCCATCCTCAACTTTGCAGAGCTATGTGAGCGGCTGTTCCACCTGCTCAGGAATGTTCCCTGAAAATGGATAGATAGTCTGCAACAGTCATCCAAGGTGTCAAAGGCCAAACTCAAATAGGCCCCTATCCTGGTCTACCCAGACTATCACAAGGGGTTTATCTTGTACACTGATGCCAGTGGAGTTGCTGTGGGCGCAACCCTAGCCCAGCTAGATGATGAAGGCGTAGATAGAACAGTGGCCTACTCCTCTCACATGCTAATAAGCATGAGAAAATTTATAGTGTTACTGAGAAGGAATTCTTGGCAGTGTCACACGCTGTTAAACTTTACAGCACTATAACTATGGATCCCATTTCACTGTAGTCACTGCTACTCCTCTATCAAGTGGCTACAGAAATTGAAGGAACCTGAAGGTCAATTGGCATGTTAAGCCTTAAGCCTAAAAGGATATGATTTTAGAGTGGTTCACAGACCTGGGGCTCAAAACCAGAACAATGATAGGATGTCCAGGATGTCTATACTTGTCATTCACCCTGAAGATGCTCTTTTCAGGTACAAACTTATAGGCTATACTAAAGCTTGGTATACTGAACCCAAAGAGATAGTCTAGATCTACAGTCTCTGTCAAAATACACTGCTATCTGAGATAGACAACTCTTTAAAAAGATTAACAACATATTCCTGCCTTACGCCTGCCCTAGCATGGGGAATGCATTGTCATTCAGGCCCACATTGACACTGGGCATGGAGGCCTTGCTAAGACCTATGACTGGCTAAGCAAAAATTTCTACTGGGAGAATATGAGGCTCTTTATCCCTGATGTCCTCTCATCCTGTCATTCTTGCCAACTCCAACGCCCTCAACCATCCCAAAATCAGTTCAAGCTCATCCTGCCTAAGCATGACTTCCACACTGTGAGTATTGATGCTGTTGTACCTCTCTCTTGTTCTAGGTCTGTGTGTTATTTCATCTTGGTAGCTGTGGACCATTTTAGCAAATGGGTCAAAGCCAGAGCTACAAAAGATATAACTGTCAAGACTACTGCAAATTTCTTGTTGCAAGATATCTTCTATTGCCATGGATGCCCTAAAGTCCTGCTTTCTGATAATGGGACCAACTTTGATGCTAGGATCATCATGTCCATTTTTGAGGCTAGGGGGAATGTTCAACCTTTCTCTGCCCCTTATGATGCCACCACTGGTGGGGTATTAGAGAGGGCCAGCTCAAGGTCAGTGTCAATCATGCTCCATTGCACTCATACAGGCACCTCCAATTGGGATCTCTACATCCCCTCTGGTTTGTTTGCCTTCTTTCCAAGAAAACGTTGCACTACAGGCTTCTCCCCCTCTGTAATGATGTCTGGTAGAGAGTTCACCAACCCCTTAGTATTAGGCCACTCCCTGGTGGAAAAATATGATGTAGTTGATCCTGAGAAGTAAATGTGAGAGCTAGTTAATAGAGCTATTGGTATCCCTGTTACTGCCTACATCACACCCTATGATAAAAAGACTTTAGATATCTCTTTATAAAGCCTCCTGCTCTCCTGTCCCTTAAATCTCATCTGGGAGAACTTGGCTTATACAATCAGAACTGTATTGGTGGTTTGATCATAAGTTGGGCTTGATATACGTCAGTTCTGTCCCAGTGATCTTCAAGGGTGGTTAAGAATATACTTTGGATATGAACTCTTCTGGGCACCCTTTTGCAAGGGTCCATGCCAAGTTTCTTTGTGCCTACCTCCCCCTACATCTTATATTGGGGGGATTGGTTAGACCCTGAAGTTTCAGATAATATTGATTAGGCTTGGATATAATTTGGCTTGATCTATGGAATAAAAAATAGTGGGGCTGTGCTTTTAAACTGACCTGGTTGGTCTCCTGGAATCTGGATCAAGGATACTTAGTGGTGTGCCCATGTTTCTACAAGCTATATGTAGCATTAGTGTCTCCACTGATCATACAAGGATTGATCCTTGTATTATTTAAGAGAAAATAACTTTCTAAATAAACTCAAGTTTATCTTATTTCTGCCTTTAAATTTAAGCTTGAAACACTCTCTTCCTAGGCTTTAGAAAGCCCTGGATTTAACCTATCCTGAAATAAGGTAAAATATTGATATGCTTAATCTTGTTGCAATGCCCAGGTTGCTAACTCATGCGTAGCTTTAGCTGCAGGTGTTTTGTTATAAAGACCTTCTGCTGAGCCTTCACTTATTCCAATATAGTAGAGGGCAACTCAGCAATATGTTTATATTTCTCTTGGCTGATCAAATTCTAAGCCAACTTTATTCTGGTCATCCTTGGAGGGTTGGAAACTGCTGTGAATATGGTCAGGATTTGAGATGAGCCAGTTGATCCAGGGTTTTTGGTGTGACTTTGGTGGGCAGTTGACCTGATCTAGGCAGCTGCAGGATAGTTTAGCTTTACTGTTGATTCTATTGGTACACTTAATCTATCAGCACATCTAGATGGGAGTACTTTATTTTCATTTGGTTGGTGTTGGCAACAGCACCCATGTTGACCATAAAAATGTTCACAGCGGCCATGTCAACACTTTTAATGTCAACACTATAGTAAAGTGACAACCCGGTTTATTTAATGTTGTTTCCTGGATGTCAACACTTTTTTAATTAACAAAACACTTTACCCTGAAAATTTTTAATTTAAAGTTTTTTAAAATTCATTATTATACTAAAATGACCCCAGAAAATTTAAAAATGCAATAAAAAATGCTATATGTTATAAGAATAAGGAGATATACACAAATATATTTCAATTTACTATGTAATTTACACTCTTTATTATATACTTTTTTAAATTCCCATAAAAAATAAAATTCAGATGAGACAAAAATAAAGATATTTTATATATTGTAATAACTACAAAATAATAGAAAGTTCTAAATTTAATTAATTATACTTTATATAAGCACAACTGAAAATATCTCATGGCTTAAAGATATATTAACAAAATATAAGATATTTCTTACAAACCCACATTGAAACTGTATCTGAAACTTACTATTTATACCTAAAAAGCTTATTAATATCCAAAAAAAAAAAAAATAAGTATAAAAATCCAAAGGTAAAAACAATCCAGTCAAAGCAAAGCAAAGTTTACTGGGCTAATTGAAGCCACCAGCAAGAGCAGTGGCAACATCTTCAAGGTATTTTTTGATTTCCGCCACCTTATACTTTTTCTTGACCACCTTCTGCACGTCCTCCTGATAGTGTTGCTCCTTGGACTTCCTCTTCTTGGGGGCCACCCAGTTGGCCAGGTCGCGGAACTTGGAGACAGTCTGGGCCTGCTCCTCTTGTAGCTTGGAGAAGAACTTGTTATATTTGGGGTTGGTCCCAAACTTCACCTTCAGGTGCTTGTGCCACACTTCCAGGCTGGATGTGGTCTAAATATCTCCCTTAAGACAGGTGTTTTGACAGTTCCATGGCAATGTGGCCCCGCTCTTCCCTCTCTGGACAGTTGCCTTCTTGCCAACCCACTGCCTCTCAAAGTAATCAAGGTAGCCCTTGAAAATGGCAGAGTGCTTTTAGACATAAGCATTCTTCACAAGGGCCTCAAAGCCAATCCTTATTATCTGGCCGCACAAAGTCCAAGGCAGCTAACTGGGTAATGGCAAAGTAGCACTTCCCTTTACCATCATTAAGATACTTGTCAAAGAGGACCTTCTTTCTTTGCAATTCTTGATGAGGGCCTGTCTAAAATGGTAGAAGCAGCCCTGAATGTGACAGAAATTGTGGGATAGTATGAAGCTGTTTCTAAATGGTGGGGAATTACCACCCAAATCCACATAGAATTAATGATTAACCACCAACGTGGCTTCAGATATTGTTTGTAGGATTTCCAATTGAAATACTAGGATTAAGTAAAACACTAATTCTAACCAAATTAGCCCAAGATAAGTAACCTGTGAAAGCATCAGAGTATCTTCAGAATAAAATTCAGGACATTGAGATGCAACACAGTTTCCAGTTTCAAAGACAGGGGGGATAACTCCAAGATTGGCAGGCATGGAATTAACATTGGGAGGTTCTGACAACAAAGTTCCAACTGCAGGGCCCCATCTCCCAGTAATGATCTGGCTTAGAATCAGACTTTAGGGAATGTAGTACAACAATCCAACTACAGTATGTGTTTTAAAATTGTAAATTAGATCAAGGTATATATGATTTTTATTGAGTAAATCTTTGGGAGGAATCAACTCTTAGAGGTGAAACAGTGAAAATTATTCAATATATATCAAAAATTGACTAAGCAATACCCCCTGGATCCTGGGCTCCTATCCCTTCCACATTGTCAAGTAAGTATCTGGCCCAGGTTGCAAAGACCCCTTGGGTGACCAATTTCTGGTGACCATGCTGATAAATAAGTTCATATCTGGTACCCTTAAGTTACGTTGATTAATCAATGTCAGCTTACAGGGGGGATTGGATTTGACAGGCAAACTGGAGTAGCTGTAACCCATTTGCAATCAACTTTTTGATTCAAGTCTGGTGAATTGGTCAGCTTGGTTGAAGGTTTCCTGGCTTTCCAAGCTTTCCTACTTGGCCAAATAGTCCCCAGCTTTTTATGGAACTTACTATGACACTGAACTTCTCTATTAAAGATGGCCTCAAAGGCTTTGAACTGAGCTTTCTCAAAGTCCATTATTAAGACCTTTGGTCCAAGTGAGCGGGCATAAGCTAGCTGCTCAGCGGCCTGGGAATACTCATCCTTCTTGGCAGAGGAAGGGTTTGCTCTGGTGGTGTGGGAGGGAGGGGGAGAATATTGATGGGAAGGGAGCTCAAAGCATCCTGGACAATTTTGAAGGCTCTGGTGTAGACTTCTGTCTTGGCACCAGGCAGGAGGAAGAATGCAAGGGGGATAACCTGGTCAATGAGCTGGCCATGCAGGACCCAAAGCTGCTTGAAAAGGGTTGGGAAGGTTGCAGGGTTGTCCCCTTTGCATCCATGTTTTCAGGTCCTTTGCCTCTGCCTATACAAGAGCTGACTTCACCTGAAATAACCAGTCCTCCTATTGAGGAAGATATTGCCAACCAGCCTATTACTCCCACAATACTGAACCTTAGGAATGATCCCTGCCTAGTTGCTTACCCCATGGGTACCCCTGACTTAGATCAAGTCATGTCAGTAGCCCTTGGGATAGCCCGTGAAGGAGCCATACCTTGCCTTCAGTTGAAGTTCAGTTGGGCTGAATACTACAAATTAATTGTGGCTCCTCAATTTCCACAACATCTCCTCTCAGCGGCTGGCTCTGCTGATCACCTGCTGTCATCCTTTGTGCAGCCTGCCTTGTCTCACCATAAAATGGTGTTGGGGCTCCATGTCCAAGAAATCTTGTCTCTGCAAGCTGTGGTTATTCATCACTAGGACCAGTTTGCTGCCTATCAACAGTGGATTCATTTCCTGTTTTTTATGGTATCTGAAAATCAACGCAACTCTGTCACCTCCCAGGCCTGTTTGGCTAATTATATTGAACAAATGCCCAGTCTATCCCCAAATATGTGAGAGAACATCTACACAAGTTTCACCAGCTAGAACAACCCTGGCAAACTCAGGTGGATTCCACCTTAAACGCTTATCTCACTGACTTTGAGCAACTTGTGCAACAGCTCAATGCCTTCAGTAAATATTCCTTTGAGCAGCTACAGCAGGTAGCGGACTTTGCTGCTACGCAGCCTTAATGAATTCAGTACCGCATTTGAGCAAGAAAGAGCGGCCACCGCTGCTGCCATAGCCAAACTCCAGAGTCAATTAAATGAACTATCTACACCCAAGCCAGATGTTCTGCCCTCTCCCTCTTCTGATGACTTGGTGGATAGAGAGCAGAGAATATGAGACGCCTTTTGAGAACTATGTTCAACTACTCACAGTCAGGGACGTCCTGCTGAGGTGCCTCAACCTGACCCCCAGGTTCTTGAACTGACTACCCAAGTTGCAGAGCTACAGCAAGAACTTGCCACCCTATGTGAAATGATGGCAACTGCTGCTAGTCCAGTTGGGGTTGTCAATGAAGATGGCTGCTGCCCTGGTTTATCTGGAGCACCTTGAATCCAATGCGCTAGGGAATTAATTTCCCTAGCTAACAAGGTGGATCAATTGAAGCGGGACCACACTGAGCTAGACAGAGACGTACAAGAGATGAATGAAGTAATCAAATCTGTAAATGATATATTTGCCCCTTGCCTCTTGGTGGGGCCATCCCTTACTTCCTGTCTGGCTGAACTCTCCACAATAGTGACCACCCAGGGTCAACGCTTAGATGCTACTGCACAACAGACCACTCAAGCTGCCAATACTGAGGCCCGTGCTGTCGAGACTCTTACTACCCTTGAAGAAAGTGTTTGCCAGCTATGGGCTAGACAACCCCCTCGGAATCTGAGGCAGAGTTTTCCCCACGTATCAACGTACTTGATAGCAACAATAGTGGTCCAACTCCTGAGGCACATTTTAAGCCTACCTTTAAGCAAGACTTTGACCACCAAACCTTGACCATTGCAGCTTTCCTAACTATCTTTGAAACTGCCATGCTGTGACCGTACTACAGTCACTGCTGAGTATTTAGCCAAATAAATGCTCCAAAATATAAAGATGTTCTGTTTTTGCTGTTTATTAAATATAGATAGGTTTGTTTGGAATTCTTGAGGGAAAATTTTCTAGAAACTAGATATCTATGTTTAATAAAATAACAGAATATGATGTTTAGTTAGGTTAGGCTAACTAAACAAATTGAGGCAAGATAGGCTGAATCAATCTTGGAGACTAGGTGTCTCAAAATGGGTTAGTTAATCAGGAAGATTAATTATAAATACGGGATATAATTAATGAGGATTTAATTATGTTAAAATGTCTTGACTTTGTCAAGAAGTTTGGTTAAGGTTAATCATGGGAAAACCCCCAGAATTTGGGTTAAAAGCGCCGTGTTGGCAAATTTATTGGGTTAGAGGCGCCGCCTAATGAATTTGAGAGGCTCTGCTATCAAATTTTCTCAGGCGCTGGGGCGCCACCTGTGAAAATTGCTGGGCGCCGCGGTGGCGCCTGGTTCAAGTTTTGAAGCAGTCTAATGGGTTTTAAGGCAAAAAACCATTAAATGCAAAAATAACTAAATAAAGGCAAGGATGACTAGGAATTCAGGTTTGATCAGCTGGTTCCCAGTTGGAACACTGATAGCCGAGTTTAGGATGTGCAATCCACAGGGTTTTGGCGCTGGGAGCTGGGGAAGCTCCATGTCAAATTGGTACATTGGGTTGAATGGAGTCAGGTGACTTCTGCCCATTGTAGGTCAATTCTCATAGGTTGAGAATTTTTGGTGATCTTTCAGGTAAAGATCTATGTTGGATGACTTGAATGTCATAGACCAAATGACGCAAATCATTGGTTGATTCAGGAACTGGAGAAGTTTTCAGCCGTGTATGCCCCAAATGGTATATAAACAAAAACAGTTAAACATTAATAAAATATATTCATTGTTGGTTTTGACGCTTTCCCCTCACTTATTTTTCAATTATCATGTCTTCTTTGTTGAAATTTGAGAGAGCCAAATTTGGAGTCCTTTGTGTGGAGACCGTGCGGCAAGAAAGGAGGTTCCTACAAGTACATTGGAAGAAGCTTGGACCAGCCTGGAGGTCACTAAGACTGTTCCTGCTGAATCTTTAGTAGAAGTAAAGGCTGCATTCAAAGAGCTGTATTATGATTACTTTGCAAAGGAAGGGACTCCTGCCCAAGGGAACCAAATTTTCTGCTTGGGATGCTTGGAACTTGTTGGTAGGATGGGATGCAATCTTGCAACAAGTAAAAGAGATGGTGAATCGTGAAATTGAGGCATTGAGAGCACAAGAGGAAAAAGGGTTGAAATTATGGCTTGTTGACGGGATGACAACAAAGTGTTATCCAATAAAATTGCCTCCCTGGAGGCAAGGCTCCTCAAAGATTTGTCCCAGGAAGGTAATAGCAATAAGAGTCAAGGGCAGGATAATGGCAGGATGGACTGGTTAGGCCTGGATCTGTCACA